>JAGFNQ010003525.1:0-69429 GCA_024364735.1 Boesenbergia rotunda | reverse complement strand
AAATATATTTCTCTCCATCCTTTGTTGTGCTTGATACCCTAGCCCAGCTGGTCGCGCGCGCTCCTGGTCTCCTGGTGGTCGCGGGTTCGAACTCCCGGCTGCCCTTAAACGTTTTTCTTTTTTTTTTTTAAATACTAAACGGACTCGGAAAATTCCATAAAAATATTCTAAAAATTCCTAAAAATATCTAGAATATTTCTAAACCATTTTTAAATAATTCTAAGGACTTTAAGAACTAAAAATGGAATTTTGGGGCGTTACAATCCCCCATACCTTAAAAGTTCGTCCTCGAACTTAGAATAATTCTGGATATCTCTCTCTCATGCTGTCCTCACGTTCCCAAGTAGCCTCTTCATGCTTTTGATTCTGCCAGATGACCTTCACTAGTGGCACTTCTTTGTTTCTTAATCTTTTAACTGCTTTGTCCACTATCTGTGTCGGTCTGCTCTCATAACTAAGATCTTCTTGGATCTGTACTGACTGAGGCTGAATCACTTGGCTAGGGTCGTGAATACACTTCTTTAGCATAGAGACATGAAAGTACTGTGGATAGCTGACATATCCTCTGGTAAGTCCAGCTCATATGCTACCTTACCAACCCTCTTTATGATCTTGTAGGGTCCTATGTAGCGAGGACTTAGCTTGCCCTTTTGCCAAATCTCATCACTCCCTTCATAGGAGCGACCTTGAGAAATACTGAATCTCCAACTTGGAATTCAAGTGGCCTACGGCGTGTGTCAGCATAACTTTTCTGTCTACTCTGGGCAGTCTCAATCCTCTGGCGGATCGTCTGGATAGCCTGAGTGGTCTCATCTATAAGCTCAGTCTGGCTGTCTAGTCCTGACTCCATCTCTTTCTTCTCACCAGCTTCTTGCCAATATATGGGTGATCTACATTTCCTGCCATATAATGCCTCATAAGGTGCCATCCTGATGGTGGCCTGATAGCTATTGTTGTAGGCAAACTCAGCTAAGCACAGAAATTTGCACCAACTACCTTTAAAGTCCAACGCACAAGCCCTGAGCATGTGTTCTAAAATCTGATTTACTCTCTCTGTTTGTCCATCTGTCTGGGGATGGAAAGCTGTGCTGAACTGAAGTCTGGTGCCTAGGGCGTCCTGAACACACCTCCAAAAATGGGAGATGAACCGCCCGTCTCTGTCAGAAACGATCGACTTCGGAACTCCGTGAAGCCTGATTACTTCTTTCACGTACAGCTGTGCTAATTGCTCTACTGAGTGCGATAACTTGATGGCTAGGAAGTGGGTAGACTTGGTCAATCTGTCCACTATCACCCAAATTGCATCGTGTCCATGGGTGGTTCTTGGAAGACCTGTGATAAAGTCCATAGATATTTCTTCCCACTTCCACTCTGGAATGGGAAGAGGCTGCAGAACTCCTCCTGGTCTCTGGTGCTCGGCTTTGACCCTCTGGCAGGTCAAGCAGGTACTGATATATCTGGCCACGTCTCGCTTGAGTCCAGACCACCAGAATCTTTTCTTTAAATCTTGATACATCTTGGTAGAACCAGGATGCATAGAGTATGGGGTACTGTGGCCTCTTCTAGAATATTCTTTCTTAGTTCCTCATCATTGGGGAGCAAAGGCGGTCTCCAAATAGAGGATTGCCACTGTCTGATACTCGAAACTCTGAATTTTCTGCCTCTTGGATACCCTGCTTGATCTTCTGGATCTCTGGGTCTTGACTTTGCTTTCTTGTATATCCACAAGCAGGGTTGACTCTAGAGTCAATGCAGAAAGTTGCCTAATTATTACCTCGACTCCAAAATCCTTTATTTCTTTCTGAAGTGGTAGAGACAGTGATGATAAGGACATCAGTGCCGCACAGGATTTTCTGCTCAGTGCATCTGCCACTTTATTAGCTTTACCTGGGTGGTAGAGGATTTCACACTCATAATCTTTGACCAACTCTAGCCACCTGCGCTGCCTCATATTCAGATCTTTCTGAGTGAAGAAGTACTTCAAACTCTGATGGTCTGTGAAGATTCTGCACTGCACTCCATACAAGTAATGTCTCCAGAGCTTCAGTGCAAAAACCACAGCTGCTAGCTCAAGGTCGTGGGTAGGGTAATTCTTCTCATAGTCCTTGAGCTGTCTGGAGGCATATGCTATCACTTTACCGTCTTGCATGAGGACAGCTCCAAGACCCATCTTGGATGCATCACTGTAGATGTCAAAGGCCTTGTCACTCTCTGGAACAGTCAGGATGGGAGCACTAGTCAATCTCTTCTTCAGCTCTAGAAAACCGTGCTCGCATTTATCTGACCATTCAAACTTCTTGTTCTTTCTGGTCAAAGCTGTGAGTGGAGAGGCTATCCTGGAAAAGTCCTCCACAAATTTTCTGTAATATCCTGCCAGGCCTAAGAAGCTTCTGATCTCACTGGCATTCTTAGGTCTACACCAGTTGCTGACTGCTTCTATCTTGGCTGGATCAACTTGAATGCCTTCTTTGGATACAATGTGACCTAGGAAGGTCACCTGATCTAGCCAAAACTCACACTTTGAGAATTTTGCATAGAGCTTCTCCTGCTGAAGGATCTGCAGCACTATCCTCAAGTGTGTAGCATGGTCCTCTGGAGTCTGTGAGTATATGAGAATATCATCAATAAACACAATGACGAATTTATCGAGATACTCCCTGAAGATGTGGTTCATCAGCTCCATGAAGACTGCTGGAGCATTGGTTACTCCAAAAGGCATTACTACAAGTTCGTAGTGGCCGTATCTTGTCCTGAAGGCCGTCCTGGGGATGTCACTCTCTTTAACCTTTAGCTGATGATACCCAGAACTCAAATCTATCTTCGAGAACACTGTAGCCCCTTTGAGTTGATCAAATAAATCATCTATTCTAGGAAGGGGGTACTTGTTCTTGATGGTTACCTTGTTCAGAGCTCTGTAGTCTATGCACAGACGCATAGACCCATCCTTCTTCTTGACGAAAAGTACAGGAGCTCCCCAAGGTGAATGACTAGGGCGGATGAAACCCTTGTCAAGCAACTCTTGCAATTGTTCTTATAATTCTTTCATTTCTACTGGTGTCATGCGATAAGGTGCCTTCGAAATTGGGTTGGTTCCTGGGGCCAACTCAATTTCAAACTCAATTTCCCGATTGGGAGGGAGTCCTGGTAACTCTTCAAGAATCACCTCAGGATAGTCACAGACTACCCTCACTTCTTCTCTCTTCAATCCTTCTCCTTGACTCGCATCCACTATATGAGCTAGAAAATTAGAGCACCCCTTCTCTAACATTCTCTGAGCTTGTAAGGTAGGTAGAAACCTATTTATCTTTCTCCTTGGGCCTCCAATAAACTCAAATGAAGGTTCTGCTTCTGGTGTGAACTTGACCTTTTTTCTTGCGGCAGTCTATAGAGCATTATACTTGCTCAAGAAGTCCATTCCTAAAATGACATCATAATCCTTCATCTCAAGGACTAACAAGTCACTGTAGAGCTCTCGGTTGGAAATCTAGATTGATACTGCCCTTAGCCTCTCAGTAGAGGCCATTACTTCCCCTGACGGTAAGGTTGTTAAGAACTTCATCGTTCAACCTTTCTGGTGGCCTTTATACTGTTTAAGTAGTGCTCAGTGATCAAAGCACTACTTATTAGTTCTTCGGAGGTTTGCAGCCTCTTAACACCGCTAGCCCCCTTCAACGCTATCTCAGGCCTTAACATCTTGAGCATTAGCCTAACTATCTCTTTTTCTGTGCTAACTAGCTCTGGGCACAGATGAGCTAACCGCTTAAACATCTTCACTGCTTCATCCACGGATAGTTCTCCTTGTCTGAACTCCGTGAATTCATCATAATGCTTGTTGGTTACTTGCATGTGAAAGTATACTTCGAAGAACTCAGTCTCGAAGTCGGCCCATGTCATCTGGCTGACATTTCTCTTGGCCTTGACTCTCTTCCACTATATTCTAGCATCTCCCGTAAGGCAGAAAGATGCACACTTTATCTTCTCTACCTCATGCCAGTCCAGTAGCCCTACTATTCTTTCCAACGTTTTGAACCATGCTTAAGCATCCCATGGTTTGCTTGTGCCTGGGAAGTTCCCTGGCTTCAGTTTCTCCTACTGAATGAGGTACGCTTCTTGCCTTACTCCCCTTGCCGAACTACGGATGTAATCGATGGGTCTTCGATTACAACTGGTGCCACTACATTCGCCACCGGCGAGGTAATAATAACGACCTGCTGGTTAGCCATCCTAGTGGCAATAACTTGTTGTTGTTCTGCTAACTGTCTCTGTAACTGAGCCACCACGTCTAAGAGATTTGGTGGGGGTACTGACTCTGTTGCCTCTTGCCCTCTAGGAGCTTGCTCCTCGTTTTGGGCCTTTCTAGGACGTCCTCAAATGTATAACTTAACACTTAATGGTAATATTCTCAAACTTGCTTTAGGATATAACAAGACCTTGGTCTTGATTCTCATCTCATTTCTTAGTCCTAGAACTCGTTCTAGGGCTTAGTAAGACCTTGGTCGTACTCAAAACTTTTATCAAGCACCTTGCGTGCCATAATCCCAAAGCTTACTTTTGGGCAAATCAAGTAAGTACTTAAGCATTTCTCTAATATCCATTCTAGGGATTAAACATGATTCCGTGATACTAAGGTATTAAACATGCTTCCTTGTTCTATGCACATATGAGTAAGTACTTAAGCATTTCTCTGTACTGCAATTTAAATAAAGGAGCAACAGAAAACTGAAACTTAAAGCTTTCTTACTTGAAGACGGCAAGGTTGATGCTGATGTGTGTGTGATGCTGGAGAATGGGAACTGCTCTGATACCACCTGTAGCGACCCGCCTTCTCTGCCTTAGACGGATCGTTACTTTTCTCTGCTTCTCGACTCTAATGCACAACTAATAGAAATGCGGAAATCTTTTTTTTTTCTTTTTAAATTCATCTAAGAATGATATTCTAACTTAAGTAGTCATGCATGATACCATGTCACACTTCCTTTCTCAAAAACTCGTAAAATGATACTTATTGAAACCTGCCTCACCCAACTCAACCTTCGGGTATCAGTCGACTGATACTGTATCAGTCGACTGATAGGCCTGAATTCTGAATTTATAGGTTTCGGCACTTGCTTCAAAACTCCACCAAACCTATACTTTCGAGCCATATAGAATCATGACACCATTTCTATACTCTATGTCAGTTTTCTTAACAATTTAGCCAATCAAAATGAATCCATAAACTTGAAATTAGGACTTTTGCGGAAGAAAATAAACTATTCAAGTTATATGAACTTTAACACTAAAGTTTGTACCAATCTTGACTTCTATACATTCATAACACCAAATACATGTTCTATGACCTTGCTAAAGCATTATGAAATGTGAATGCAACTTTTCTAAACATATTTAAGCAATGAAACTTAATTCAAAGAAGAAATTGATGCTATCTTGGCACATGCATCTATTTCTCTAACAAAGTATCAATATCTCCAACTACTCACATTTCTACTCATCCAATGCAATCATAAGAATATATAGGCTAAAAGAAATGACATGGAATCTTTACTCTAAGAGATTGAGTATGTAAAACTATCCAAAACTTAAATGTTCGCTAAACTCCATAAAACAAGAACTTGAAACTCAAATGAACTATAACATTGTGAATTAAATAACTAAATTATCTTGTGCCAAAGATCTCTCCATAATCAGCCACCACACACACACTTTTCTCAGCACCGCCTCGTCGCCTTCCTTCAGAATTGCTTGCCTTTACCTTTATCTGCAATAAGAGGAAATGCAACTAGTAAGCAAAAAGCTTAGTAAGTACTATCTAGCTCACAAAATCTCGAAATGTGCAAACATGCTTCTAGATCAAACTGAAAATCATATGAGATACTAATATGCTTGAAAGAGAACTAAGAACATGTATAACTCAAAACATGCATACTCAAGCAATAATAAATCTCAATTTACTTTTCTTGGCTCAACTCGAAACTTTAGCTATTCTTTAACTCTTGAAAACTTTCTTAAACTTTCAAAACTTTGCTAAAGCATATACTTGAAAATAATAATCACTTGGATCCACTGAAGACGTAAGTACCATCTCATATGCGCGTTCCCTAAAAGGTTGGGGTAGCGAGCCACCAATCCTAATAGAGCAGACCTTGGTCTACCAGGGCCAAGACCTTGGAATTGGACACCTGGATTTCTTTAACGACACCCTTGGACGCCGGGTACTGGCCTTAGAAAATAAAATAGTTTTTCTTTCTTTTCTTTCTTATCTGTAAATGCCTTGGCATTTTCTGGAGCACCTTGCGTGCTAAAATCCCTAAGTCTTGACTTTTGGGGATTTCTTAAGGCCTTGGCCTTTTCTTTTCTTATCTTTATCTTCTCTTTTCTTTTCTCATAGCTTTTCTTGGACCCTAACCTCATATAGGGCACTCAATAAAATATATAAGCATATAATGAACTAAGATCACATGCAAAAATCTTAACAAGAAGTAAATATCTTTTTTTAAAAACTTTTAAGGGAAATTCTTGCGGAAAAACCGCCTCTTACTGCAAGTGAGCAGTACTTACATTGATATCTTGGACTTACAACCAAGATTGACGTATAGGGCTCGGAAGAAACTCGAGATCTCGGAGAATTCTTCGCGCCTACGCGTTCCTCTCGTCGCGGGGATTCCGAATATTGGAAGATCTCTTGGAGGAGAGCCTTGGCCGGCCCCCTAGAGCTTGGTGTTGTTTCGCCCAAGAGAGGAGAAGTCGGCGTGAGGGTTTGGAGAGGAGAGAAATAAAACTTCTCTCTTTAATTACCTATTTATACTTATGGGGGCGGATTAACCTAACTACACCTTAAATATATTTCTCTCCATCTTTTGCTGTGCTTGATACCCTAGCCCAGCTGGTCACGCGCGCTCTTGGTCTCCTGGTGGTCGCGGGTTTGAACTCCCGGCCGCCCTTAAACGTTTTTCTTTTTTTTTTTATACTAAACGGACTCGGAAAATTCCATAAAAATATTCTAAAAATCCCTAAAAATATCTAGAATATTTCTAAACCATTTTTAAATAATTCTAAGGACTTTAAGAACTAAAAATGGAAATTTTGGGGCGTTACAAGATCAAACCTCTACCCGATCCTTTTTCCTTTTCTTTTTATTTTTATTTTTTTCGAAAAAATGCTATAAAATTCAGAAAAATTCTCAATAATTCCTGAAAATTATTGGGTTTTACAGGGATGAGTTTTGTTTAGCATTTAAAACTCTAAACAATAGAACTTTATGAGTATTTTCTTTTGAGTTTATGTTAGTAGTTTACTTCCGCAAAGACTTTAAGTTTGAGTAGTTAATGTGGAGTTTGAAATGCATGCAAATGGAGTATATATGATTATGGTTAAGAGGTTTATGGGTCAAATCTTGGCAAAGCCAATAAAATTAAAGTTTTTTATTTTTGCTGGCCCAGCAGTAAAGTAAACGTAACGTCCCTATACGGTCAAAGTTAGCAAGAGAGGGTCGTTACAAATAATTCATCGAGCTTAATTTCATAAAGGTTCCTAGAAACCTTATAGGCATCCACCATAGATGCCCATAGTGAGTTCCTTGGGAACGAGTTCAGAGTATACCTTATTAGGTCACGGTTTTCCACCTTATGACCTATTGTATGTAGCCTGTTCATCAGCTCCTAAATTCTTGCGTGGAGCTGTGTTGTTGTTTCCCGGTTGTGTATTTTGATGGTGTAGAGCTTGTTGAGTAGCAGATCTCTTTTACTAATCCACGTATCTGACGTACCCTCGTGCAGTTCGATTAATTTGTTCCAAAGCTCCTTTGCGCTGCTGAAGGGTCTGACGCGGTTGAGCTCTTCCTTGGTTAACCCACATTGCTGTGTTTGTGTGACCTTTGCGTCTACTTCAATTTTCTTCTTGAGTGGTCCGTCCCACTCTGTGTAGCATTACACCTCACCTTGTGCATTCTTGGGGATCTCTAATCTGGACTAGATGATAATCCACATGTCTACCTGAGTTTTCAGGTGGATCTCCATCCTACTCTTCCAATAGGAGAAGTCTTCTCCTGAGAAGAGTGGTGGTCTGGCGGTGCTGTAACCTTCTTGCATGGCCATAGAGTTTAATCTGTAAAAATTACACAGAAAAAGAAACTTTTGTTCCAAGACTATGCCTTGGATTAGTAGTGCTGTAAAAAGATATAAATGATAAGAATCGAGTGGTGTTGCACCAACCTCGATGAATGAAAAGTTAAGAAAAAAATTTAAAATGAAATCCGAAAATTAATCAATCAGTGGTTGCAGTAGATTTGAGCCACCCGCTCTGATACCACTTGTGGGATCGTTCAGAATCGATAGAGGGGGGGTGAATATCGATAAAAACTTCGGATTTGAAAAGAGTAATACGCAGCAGAAATTTAAATCAATGCTAACACAATTTCTTTTACTTAGTTTGGATTCTAGATCGACTCCTACTCCTATCATCATACTAACCCTAAGATAGTTAATACCTACTCATCCAATATGGAAATAGATATACAAACCTACTAAATTAGGAAATGTTCAATACCTGTCTGAATGGTAGAGGCATAGATAAAGGTTGTGATCTACACATAAGTACCCTACAGCTCTTTCTTATGAATGTCTATGATGTAGAGAAATGTAGACATTCGGTATCTATCAATAATTGAATAGGGCATGCATAAATCAAAACCATATAGCGAAAGACCGATCCATTGGCCCTATGCGCCTCTTCTCTGGTGACAACATAAACCCGGTCCATCTTCGAACTTAACGGTGGGATTGTTTGAATAAACTATGGCTGGCTGAATAGGATGAGGTGCTGGAAGTCCGACCAACTACTGAGGCTGATAAATTGTAACCTCCGACCAACTGTAGAGGCTGATAAACTACAAGCTGGTATGTTGAGTATGACTGATAAGACCCTGTCACAGAATATTGGGATGTTGCTAGTATGGAGGCATACTCATGCCCAGGCATATAGTAGATTTGCACATATGGAGATACTATTTGTTGGCCCTGACCGCTTCTTTGTGGTATATACTTTCCTGATCGATCACCCTAAGTGGTGGCCTCCACAGTCTCATCTTGTGCCTTCAGAGCACAATCTCTGCTCTAATATCCTGACAGCTTACAGTAGTAGCATATATTCTGGCCCATGGGTCACTCTATCTTACCGTGTTCCCTAGACCCACACTAGAAACAATGGAACTTATATATGGCCTACTTCTTGTCCTGCTGAGAAAAATGAGAAGACCGTACAACACGCCCCCTCTTTTGGGGACAGGAACCGGCCTCGAAAGGACTCTGTAAACTCTAACTCCTACTATGCTTCTGCCTGGTGCTCTGTTGTCTTTGAGTCCTCACCGAATCTTGGATCAGTTGTTTGCCTTTCTTCTTATCATCGTACACTCGCTGTTGAGTTATCTGTATAACTAGTGCTCGGTCCAAGGCCTCCTGATAGGTAGTAGTAGCCAATCCTGGCACCTGTATCTGAATATAACTAATGAGACCCTTTATAAACTGCATCATACACTCACTGTCATTGGCTACCAACTGAGACAGAACTGCGCTAAGAGGTTGAATTTTGCGGCATACTCTAGAACATTGTGCTCTCCCTGTTGGAGGCCTAAAAATTCCTGGCGTCGGGTCATACGGAATGTGGCAAGATAGTACTTCCTTCAAAAGCCTCCCAAAAGGAAGCTTTAGTAATGTGCTGCTCCCCAATAATAGTCTTCAGTATGTTTCACCATGTGATAGCTTAATCCTTTAGGTAGTAAGTAGATAACTCAGTCTTCTCTAAGTCCGTAAGAATCATATTACTCAATTTGCCCTGCAATGTCTCCTACTAAGCATGAGCAACACACAAATCCAGTCCTCTGTGAAATAACGTGAAACAGTCCTTCACAAACTCCGCTAATATCGAAATCGGAGCTCTATCTAGAATCTAGCCCGTATGGGTGGTGGGTACCACTAGTGGCGACACTGCTGGAACTGCCATCAAATACAATGGAGGTATTCTCGGTAGCAGAGGTCTCTACTCACCCAAAATGTCCTAGTGGGTTAGTTCCCAGCTAGTCGGCTCCACCCTGGTGGGTCTCTTCAGAAACTCTACCTCCTAACTCTTATCCCTCACTGAATCCACCCGTCCTCCCCAGTGATCATTGTCCACGTCCACGTCTACGGGGTGGAGACAACTTAATACAATGAGGCATACCTATTAACAGAATCAACATATATTATAAAATATATATTTACCAAAGTTATACCAACTTACTTGCTTGCCACCTAAAAAAGTCTATTACCACCAAGTCCTAATACAATCACATCGAGAAAACAACCACACAAAAATTATAAAAATATGAAAAACTTTGGTAAACCTCGTAAAACTAGCGTCCTGATAATCTTCAAAAAAACAACTTTGTAAAAATTCATAACATTACCCAAGTTAACTTGTGAACCTCGCTATGATACCAAAAATTATAATGTCGATAAGGCCTATGCTTGCTCGAAAAACGAGCAACATCTCTCTTGTATAGCGGACAATCTGAGACTTGTCTACAAACTCTACAATAGTCACACTACATATTCAGCCAACACGGCTGGTAATACAATCATAAATAAAAGAACACCACAACCACGCAATTAATGAATGGAAATCACATATCTCTGAAGAATAACTCAAAGCCAAAGACATACACACAAAGTCCACCACTCCAAGCCCAATGAAATAAAAACAAGTCTAATAAAGAAAGTATGAAACAAATGAAAAGTACTTGACATTGAGGAACTAGTAGATAGATCCTCATCCAAGCAACACGAGTCAACTATTAACTACCTGAAACAAAAAATAAAAGCAAAGGATGGTGAGTTCGGGTAGACTCTACGGGTATAAGGATAAATAAATGCATGGTAATAAATAGGATATATCAAACAGAAAAAATAACAAAATACAATCTCTGAAATAGAGTAAAATATGCACTTAACAACTAAATAAATATACACACCAGAAATCAAGATAACATGCAGGGGCATATTTAAAAATCCCCATGACACACCAGTAACCCTGCTTGTACTACTAAGTAGATCCAGATCATAACAAATGCCAATCACAACTGTATATGCTTGTCAATCAAGTACAGCAAATCATAGCTCAAACAAATGCAGCAATCATAAATAAAATACACAATATATTGTGGGATTGGTGGTGTCGATAGAGGGGGTGAATATTGACTCTTAAAATATTCTCGAAATCTTGTCATTCGTTTGTTCATTCTTTCTATCAAGAGAGTTAGTACACAGTGGAATAATAAATAAGAAGGAAAAGACACAACAATAACACGCGGGATTTAATTGGTTCCCAACCCCGAGGGTCAGTACATCCAAGGCCTAATTACGAGAAGCGTCTGTCTACTAGTGGTATACTTTCCGAAAGTTTTTCGAAGAGGAGAAATCCATCTTACAGTTTATGTACAAGCACAATAATAATTACAACTTATAAATAAATGTAAACCAAACAAAAGATGGCAATCCCGACCAATCCAGAACTCCGAAGCGTCACACACTTTCTCCTGGAGCCTCCTTGGTCGTAGAGCTTCGTCTTACCACTTTTTCTTTGTAGAGAATGAGTAATCGGATGCGAGAGTTGATTCTCTAAACTAAGGGGTCGAACCCCCTTTTAAACACTGCATTCGGGCGCCCTAGAGGCCATTGAGGCACCTCACAAGTGGTCAAACTCGTTCCAACCAACGACGTCATCACAGGTATAAAAATTAGCATCGTGGGCACTTGGGTTGATGGAGGTGTCTGGGAGCAAAGAGGTGTCTGGGAGCTGGCGTGCCGTGTCCAACCAGCCACCTACTGAAAAACCACTCTGGTGGGCCTGATTTCATTCAAGCGCCTAGGTTCGTGAGCGTCTGATCCCTTTCAGGCGCCTGGGTTTGCAGCAGCCAACTCCTTTTAGCCTGCAACCAAGGTTAGTCCAAAAATACAATAGAATATTATAAATGTATGCATGAATAATAGCCTGAGCTATCTTGGTTTTGACTTTGAATTTCAAATGAAATCCTAGGTCGAATCGACGCCAATGTTCCCTTTCTCGGGGAATGCATCTTCATCTACTCCACTCTGAAGAAGTTACATTTTGCCAATCATGACCTCTGATTGGACTTTTGCTAGGACTCGGATACTCCCAGATCATGAGATGTCTGATCCTTGACCCGTCTCTACTTCTGTCTGTAGTCCTCGCTCGGCTATATTTTTTCGCCGATTCTCGACCAGAACATCATGCCCAATTCCTCGAACCATGACTTCGGTGCCCAACCCTCGGCTAGGTCTTCATGCCCAATTTGCGACTAGGACTTCATGCCTAATTCCCTGAAATAGGACTTTGTGCCCAATCCGTGACCTGGACTTCGTGCCAAATTCCCCGAACCAAGACTTCGTGCCTTGATACAAACTTCTTTGCTAGTCATCTTAATCCTGACTAGACTTCTTTCTACCAATCATTAAGTCCTATTTGGCTCCATCCACATAGGTTTAATCACTCTGCCAAACATCAAGTCCTATTTGGTTTATCCCTTGGTCAAACTGACCAACTCTGGGTTCTCTGCCCAACATCAGATCCTATCTGGCAAACCCTTGTTCTAACTGACCAAACCTCGATGTATTGTCACACATGTCAGATCTAGGTTTGATCACTCCGCCAAATATCAGGTCCTGTTTGGCTAACCCTTGGTTAACCTGACCAACCCTGAGTACTAACTACTCTGCCAAACATCAGGTCCTGTCTGGCTAACATTTTGGTCAAACTGATCATATCTGAGTTTACCCTACCAAACATCTGATCCTGTTTGACTTATTCCTTGATCACTTTGATCTGACCTTGGTATATCGTCAAACATCGAAACACTAAAGGTTGACTATTCATGTCTGATGCTCCTTACACCAACAATCTCCCCCTTTTTGATGTTTAACAATAATCTTAAGTTAGGTTGAGTTCTAAGGGTTTTAGGTGAATTCTTGGGGAAAAATAAAAAAAATGTAACTCAAGATACTCTCTCCCCTTTTGACATACATCAAAAAGAAATATAAGGTAATAACAAAGATTTTAAGTTAAAATTTGCACCAGCAATATGATTTTTGAAAATATTTAAGATTTTTAAAGAAAACATAATTTTCAAAAATCCTCATTTTTTTATTTTATAAATCAATTAACTTTTTTAGAAAATATTTTAGGGAATGCTAAGTACTTGAGTAAAATTTGAAAAAAAAAATAAGTACATTATTGATTTGAATTTTCCTAAATCTGACACAATTCTAGGAATCTTGTTGACCACAAGAAAACTTTCTTATGTGTTTTAGAGATTTTCCAATCAATATAAAGTAGTTTTAACATATGTATTTAATTTTTTTTAAAAAATAAAATTTTTTAGTTTGGATTCCTCCCCAATTTGACACAATCCTAGGAAATCTTGTTAACCACAAGGAAAACTTTCCTATGTGTCTTGGAGATTTCGTCAAACTCAAGCAATTTTCTAAAGGTTTTCGAAGATATTCAAAAGTTGAACAGACTTTGAAAAAAATATTTTGGAAAATGAGAATATTGTATTTTCAAAAAACATAAAGTGTTTTTGACAAGATAGTGATTTTTGAAAATATAATATTTTTAAAATTTTAAATAGTTCTTTTAATTTAAACTCCCCCTAAACCTGACACAGTCCTTGGAAGCTTGTTGACCACAAGTTGAACTTCCTTTGAGTCTTAGGGTTTGATTCAAATGAAAAGAATTACATAATAATATTTTTTTTCAAAGTTAAAGTAATCAAAAGACGAATTGTTCTTTTGATTGGGAGTCCCCCTAAGCCTGACACAATCTTAGGAATTCATGTAGATCATAAGGAAAATTTTTTATGTGTCTTTAGAGTTTATCCAAATTATAAGAGCATTATTTAGAAGAGCATTTTTGAAAAAAAAATAATAATAATTTTTGAAGAAGTATTTTTCAAAAAATATTTTGAAAGGCATAATAAATTTTTAAAGTAATATTTTTTGAAAAACATTTTGAAGGATATAAATTTTTGAAGTAATATTTTGCAAAAAATAATTTTTCAAGCAAAAATCATTTTGAAAGACATAATAATTTTTGGAAAGAATAGCTTTTCAAAAATAATTTTTCAACAGAAATATTTGAAAACATGATAAAAACTGACTGCCCCTGAACCTGACACCTTCTGGTTACCCTTGTTAACTTTAAGCACCTTTACCTAAGTGTCTTAATGGACTTGTAGGTCAAATAATTTTCAAAAAGATATATAATTATTAGAAATCTATTTATAAGTACACACAATCACGTATGAAATACATTAAAACATTATTATGTTTAGTCACTATTTTAAAAGTAGTTTTTTAAAAAAAAATATTCTAAGAGTTTTCAAAAATATTTATCAATTGATTAGTTCTTATCATCTCACCCATTCTAAGTGTCGCAGTACAGATAAGCATGGTAGCTTATGGGTGTTTGTGAGATGCTTGATTAATTTTTCTCAATTTAATTTTATAGATTGTTTGGCCTTGAGTTAGATTCAAGTTTGACAAGTAGTAATTTAAAAGTGAATTTTAATAATTGGCTTCCAGGTCTTGGCGATGCACAGGGGCCTTCTTGGATACTAGAACAACGACCCTTTCCTTAGACAAAGTCTTTTAACGAAATGATACTTTTAATTCACTCTTTGAGAACCCCTGGTATAACTAATCTAGGATGTGGTGAGGTAACTTCGGCTAGATCCACTTAGCTAGGTTGACCATGTCGGGTACTCCTTACCCTTTCTGACTTCCCAGACCAAGCTTTCCTAATGTACTATCATCTCGTCCCAACCTAGTACTATGTTAGGCAAGTGTCAACCAATCTTTTTCCTATCTAGCAATTCTAGATTAAGCAAGAAATAAACTATCATGAATGACATGACAGATATATGTGAAGAAATATAAACAGATGCATGAGCATGACAGTTATGCATGTGTCAATCAAGTGAAAGCAATTTAATTTTATTTCTAATAAAGTATCAAATTCTCGATTTGATACAAATTGTGTGAAACCACAAATATGTCATCCCATTTTGACATATTTATTATTATTAAGATGATTGCCCTAGTTGGGTAGAAATTTATTAGTTTCATAATATAAGGGTAATTAATTTGAATTTAGTTCATGGATTAGCATATTTTCAATTTTGAATTAAGGATTGAGTTTCTAATTAATTTTAAATTATTGTTATGATTTAGATTATCAATGTAGATTTAAATTTTAAGAATTAAATTAGAATTTGAGAATTAAGTAATAAATTATTATTATAATTTGATATTTAGATTATTAAATAAACTAACTTTTTAAGAATTAAATTAGAATTTAAGATTTGTGATTAATTAATTAAAATTTAAGTTTTTAAGAATTAAATTAAAATTTAAGGTTTGTGATTCATTAATTAAAATTTAAGTTTTTAAAAATTAAATTTGAATTTAAGGTTTGTGATTAATTAAGATTTAACTATTTAAGAATTAAATAATAATTTTGAGTCTAATTACATCATTACTATTAAATCAAAAAATTCTGATTCATCTATTATTTTCTTTTTATTTTAAGTTTTCAATTTCTTTTGATTCATCTATTATTTGAATTCTTATAAGCCCTCTTAATTATAGCTTCAATTTTGATAAATTCATCTTCATCTTCAGAATCATATTCTTCTTCATATTCAGAGTTATATTCGGAATTAATAAAGATTGAATCATTATATTCAAAATAAGTAGAATAATTTTTTTGGGTTGCAAGGTAACAAGTATAGTCCTACATCGAAAACACATGAGAATGATCATAAGCTTATAAGGAAAAAAGATATACCCACTGACATGAGACCTTTTGGGAGAGCCCAAGAGCAAAACCATGAGGGCTTAGGCCCAAAGTGGACAATATCATACTATTATGAGGATAACTAAATTCTTCTCGATCCTAACAATTGGTATCAGAGTCAGGTCACTTTTCACTGGACTAACCGTCGGATGAAGCACGGGCTAAAGCCATGATCCAGATCTAACCATGTGGGTTAAGCCTTGAAGAAAAAGGATTTGTGGGCTCCAGTGTCTTGATCAAGAGGACTACACCCCAGGCGGAAAAGTCCTAGTTGCGGCTAGGCGGTGAAGTCCTAGTAGGTTGGGTGGACCAAGGGGCAGAAAGTCCTGGTGGGTTGAGGATCGGACATCAAATGGAAATAGTTTCTTCTTGAGGGGGGCTTGTGGTCCTTTTTTAGAGGGGAGGGGAGATTGTTGGGGTTGCAAGGTTGCAAACATAGTCCCACATCGAAAACACATGGGAAAGATCATAGGCTTACAAGGAAAAAAGATCTCTCCATTGGCATGAGACTTTCTGAGAAAGCCCAAAAGCAAAACCATGCGGGCTTAGGCCCAATGTGGACAATATCATATCATTATGGAAATATCTAAATTCCTTTCGGTCCTAACATAATTTTCAGAATTACTAATTAAAGGTATATCATTATCTTCAAAATAATTAGAATAATTAATTAAGGATTCATAATTATCCTCAAAGTTATTAGAATTATCTATAAAATTATTATTTAAAATTTATTAATTAATATTTGAGTATTTTTTAAAGACTTATGTGATAAAATTTAAGAATTAATTTTTGATATTGTAGTATTATTTGACAAAATTTTAGATTTGATTTTCATGATTATGATATTATTTAGATCATTATTATTTAAGCTATCATGTAATATTTCTAATTTCTCATGCAGAAAATCTAATTTGATAGACAAATCAATATTATCTAAATTACCATAAAAATTATGTAACTTTACAATAATTTGAAAAGTATTTTTGCAGAAATTAAATTTTTGTACCTCTTTTACCTTCGTTGCATTTCCTGACATTGTGGGTCGGATTATTCTCTAATCTGGACACTGATTCTTGTAGTGTCCATTCTTTTGGCACTTGAAGCACAAGATGTGGTTTTTGTCCCTGTGGACTCCTAGTGCTGGTATCTCTGTTGGCGCCGGTGGTGTTCGAATCTTATAAGTAGGGCACTTGTTTTTATAGTGTCCTCTCTCCTTGCACTAGAAACAAATTATGTAAAATTTAAAATTAGACATTAAAAAAATATGCCTCTTTCACCCTTGACTCCCCCTCGAACCATGGCCTTCTTGCTCCTTCGGCGGTGAGTCTGATCAAAACAACCTCGCTCTGATACCAATTGTGGGATCGGTGGCATCGATAGAGGGGGTGAATATCGATTCGTAAAACATTCTCGAAATCTTGTTGTTCGTTTGTTCGTTCTATCTATCAAGAGCGTTAGTACGCAGCGGAATAAGAAATAAGAACGAAAAGAGACAAGAATAACACGCGGGATTTACTTGGTTCCCAACCTCCTAGGGTCAGTAAGTCGAAGGCCTAATAATAATAATGAATTAAAACTTATAAATAAATACAAACCAAAGAAAAGATGACGATCCCGACCAATCCGGAACTCCAAAGTGTCGCGCACTTCTGTGGGATCGTATTGAATCGATAGAGGGGGTGAATATCGATCGTAAACTTTTTCGGAAAGCGAAGAGTAATTGTACAGTGGAAAATAAAAACCAATCGCTAACACGATTTGTTTTTACTTGGTTCGGAGTCGCGATCGGCTCCTACTCCAAGGCCCACGGTCCTTGACCGTTTACGATGGGCAATTCTATATTTTTGTAAAAGATTACAAGTCGAGAGTACAAATATAGAATTGAAAAATAATTACAGCACTTAACAAAGTTAGCTTTTATCGACGACCGGAGAGGTTGGAAGTTTCCGGGGCAGCGGGTCATTGTCAGTGCTTGAATGACGAGTACGGAACTTGTCGGAGCGGAGCGCTTGAGCATAAGTGTTGAAAAGAATTGATGTAGAAGCCTTGGGGGTGAACCCCCTTGTATAGTAGTTAGTGGTGTGCCTGTATCGAAGGGGGCGCCTGACACGTGGCCTGTCCTGCGAAAACTCCAATCCGCAGACTTGGTCAGTGCCTATCCCCTTCCATTGAGGCGCCTGAGCTAACTGGGGCGCCTGTGCTAACACAGGCGCCTCACTTGACTTGGTCCAGTGGCAGTTAGCTTCGAATGGCTTGATTGGCCTTGCACTGGGGCGCCTGTGTCAATATAGGCGCCTAGCCCAGTGAGGCGCCTCACTCCATTGAGGCGCCTGAATGCAGAAACTTCATCCCTTCATTCCTGCAACCAGTGTTAGTTCCAAAACACACAAAGCATATACAAATGATATATTAACCATGATTTATAGCCTAAGCTGTCTTGGTTCTGACTTTGGGCTTCCCAAATGGAGCCCTAGGTCGAACCGATGCCTAATGTTCCCTCCGACGGGGAACGCGCCCTCACCTACTCCTCTCGGGAGAATTTACCTTTTTGCCAACCGTCTCCTCCAGTTGGTCTTTTTCCCAACTTCACTCACCAGGTCTTCGTGCCCAATCCGCGATCAGGTTTTCGTGCCCAGCTTCACTCACCAGGTCATCGGTGCCCAGTCCTCGACTAGGTCTTAGTGCTCGGCTTCACTCACCAGGTCATCGTGCCCAACCTTACGTAAGGCCTTAGTTGCCCAGCCCGCGGCCAGGACTTAATGCCCAATTCATAGAACCAGGACTTAGTGCCTAGTGTACCTGGACTATTCCTGCACACTTGATCAACATTGTTAGATCATAACAAATCTTAGGGGGCGCTTGGTATAAATTTGACAATGGGAATGGTAATAGGTTTGATTGAGGGATTTATGGGTTTAGTGATAATCTAGTGGGGGTGGGTTATGAAATCAAGGGTATCATATCCTTATTTTAATACCGATTCTCGTATACCAAGCATCATCAATGGGAATGAAATAGATTTTATTCCCATTCCCACCTTCTAAACCCGCTTACCAAGCGCCCCCTTAACTTCTGAACCCTTTGTCATTATCAAAACAAAGGTTTGACTTTGGTGCTTCTGGCACCAACAATCTCCCTCTTTTTTATTTATGGCAACACAGTTCAAAAAGTTAAGTTAAAAACGATATAGCATTTCTAACAAGCAAAAAAAAATTGTTAAGAAAAAAAATTCAGTTTTCTCTCCCTGAAACGAATATTCTCCCCCTGAATATTTCAATGATATGTGGGTTTTTGTAATCCTTCTATGTGCTTTAGATTTTGACTAGGTGCAGAAGTATTTGTACTTAGATAAAAAGTTTTTGAAAAAGTTTTGCAACCTTAGATAATAAATTTTGCAAGCTATCTATACTTAGAAAATTTTCAAAAAGTTTTGCAACCTTAGATAAAAATTTTTGCAAGCTTTCTATACTTAGAAAATTTTCAAAAATGTTTTGCAAGTTTTTCATACTTAGAAGATTTTCCAAAAAGGTTTTTGCAAGTTATTCACTTAGAAAATAAATTAACTTGAAAATACTTTGTGCAAAAAACATTCAAAGAAAAAAAATTTAAATATAGTTTTTCCCTTAAAAAATTTCACATAGAACCATTTGCAAAGAAATTCAGAAGAGTTTTGCTCAACAAATTTTGTTTACTAAGGAGAATTTTCAAAGCAAATGCACTTAGAAAATTTTGAAGTGCTTTAGAAATTTTTGAAAGTACTTAGAAATGCTTTTTGAAAATTTGGAAGTGCTTTAGAAATTTTTGAAAGTACTTGGAAATGCTTTTTGAAAATTTTGAAGTGCTTTATAAAATTTTGAAAGTACTTAGAAATGCTTTTTGAAAATTTTGAAGTGCTTTAGAAATTTTTGAAAGTACTTAGAAATGTTTTTTGCAAAAGAGAAAAAATTTTGAAAAAAAAAAAAATTTTCTCCTTTCCTTTCTTTCCTTTCTCTCCCCCTTTGCCATATATCAAAAAATGATAAGCAAGAAAAATTGACTATTGCAATTCAATTTTGAATTAGAGCTAGTTTGACAAATTGAAAATATGTATTGAACCAACTCTAGTTCTTTCAAGCAAGAAAAAGACCAACCCACTTAATCTAGTCTTGTCAACTTCGGGGGTTAAAAAGGTTTCATAAAGCGTTCTTAATGAAAAAAACATATGGGTGAAAGATCCCACTGAATTGAATTTGATCTATGAATCTCACCAACAAAACATCTTTCTTTTGCAAAGTACATAGTATAATTTTTGAAAAATACATCATTTTTGACAAAACAATTTCAAAAATCTTCCTTTTTGAAAAAGGACTAAATATTAGAAAAGAATTAAGTACTTAAATTGCACCCAAAAGAAAAATTATACTTTGAAAAGTATTATGCACTTGGAAACTTTTTAGAAAAAAAATATTTTGAACTTAATATTAAAAAAACCATTTAGAAAAGGACATTCACCAAAAAATTATGCACCTTTTTAAAAAAAAAATCACTTAGCCAAATATAGTGCACTTTAAAAAAATTGAGCAAAAACTTGCATTTTGAAAGATATCTTACACTTCAACCATCAATACTTTGAAAAATATTAGAAACAATTGTTCTTTGAAAAATCTTGCACTTAACACATAATTTTTTTCAAAAAAAAATATTGTACTTAGTATTAAAAATAACAATTTGTACTTTAAAAAATATTTTCTACTTAACAAATATTTGCACTTTGAGAAATATTTGTACATTGAAAAATATTTGTGCTTTGAAAAATATTTATACTTTGAAAAATATTATACTTTAAAAACTATTAGTATTTTTGAAAACTATTAGTACTTTTGAAACTTCCAATACTCCTTTAATTTGAACTCCCCCTAAACCTGACACAGTCCTAGGAGTCTTGTTGACCACAAGTTAGTCCTCCTCTGAGTCTTAGGGTTTGATTTAAACAAAAAGAATTTAAAAAGACTAAGTTTAAAACAACTTTTGAAGACTATTTTATTTTAATGATTTGAAAAACAAATTCTTCTTTTTCTCTTTCCTTTTGAAAAAGTTAATATAAAGAACGGAAATGAAGAAATTGTATATTTAAAATAATTTCCAAGAAAAAACTTTAAGTCCAAAAAAAAAATATAAATATCAGAGCCTGAACTGCAGACATTTTTCCTAAAAAATATCCTAAGTAATACCCAAGGTGACTTTTGCAACACTTATTTTTCAAGAATAAATTGATTGTCTGAAAGAAATGTTTACAAACATTAAATGGTTTTTAGGTAAGTGAGCAACAAGAAACCTAAAGTATTTAATGATTAAGTTTAAGTATAATGATTTGAAAATTTTGAAATTTGATTTTTGACAGTAAAAAGTTAAATTTGAATTTTGTTAAGTATTAATTTTGAAAAATATTGAATTCAAAAAATTGAGTTGAATTTTGAAGAATAATTATGTTAAAAAAAATAATGATTTTGAATTTGGTTTAATAAATTAAAGATGAAATTGATTCAGTTTGTAAGGTTCCTTGGTTTGGACTAAACTTTTAGTTCCTAAGCATCTCACCCATTTCTAAGTGACAAAACAGGGTAATCTTATCCTTTTTGTGAGAAGCATTAATTTTATCTTTTGATTTTAGGTCAAGACTATGGTTTGATTGAAGCTTGTGTTAGATTTAAAATTTTCAAATTGTAAATAAAAAATGAGTTTCGATAATTAGCTTCCAGGTCTTGGCAAAGCTCAGAGGCCTTCTTTGGTCGTAGCTTTATTGGATCAACAACCCTTTCATTGACAAAGCCTTTTACCGAAAGTTCTTTTTCAAATTACTTCTTGAAAAATTTTGGGCTAACTAGTTTAGGATTTGGATCGGTAGCTTCGACTAGTTCCAGCAGACTAAACAGATCAAGTAGGGTACACCTTACCTTACTTAACCTCATTAGAAGGGCTTCCCTAATGTACTATCATCTCACCTCCACCTAATACTAGGTTGTTCAAGTTTCATTCTAGTCAGGTCATTATTAACCATTTCTAGTCCTAGCAATAGTAATTAAAAAAATTAAGTAAAATCACAAAGAGGGGAAATTTCTGGATTTTTTAAGGTAGCGCGATTATTAATTAATTTTTCTAGTATATCAATTTTAATTTTCAAAGTCTCATTTTCTTGTCTTAATTTTCTGAAAATTTAATTTATTACTATACATGATTTAATTAAGTTACTTAGGCATGTGTTCATATCTAAATTTGACCAAGAGTGATTAAGTAAACTATCAGCATTCATAGTAAAGAGTGGATTTTCATATAAATTAAAATTACCCATCTTGGTAGGTTGTCTTGGATCTTTGGCTCTTCTATTTGTGCATCTATCTTTGTAATGCCCAAACTCCCGGCAATTGAAGCATTGGATGCGACTCTTGTCCTTTCGTGCTCTTGGAACTGGTTCCTTTCTCACCGTTGGTGGTGTCGTTCGTATCTTACGAGTAGGACACTTACTTTTGTAGTGCCCTCTCTCCATGCATGTGTAACAAATTATTTTATTTTTAAAATTTAAATTTACAATTTTACCTTTTGATTCCTCGTTAGGAATCTCCCCCTTGATTCTTGTCGTCTTAGATCTAGACTCATCTTCTAATTCTGGTTTGGATTCGGCTTCGAAATTGGGTTCAGAATCTCTCTCGGCTTCTTGTGCTTGCACTGAGAGTGCAAGATAACTTACTTGATCTTCTTCTTCTTCGTTTGATTCCTCCGATGATTTGGACATCGCACCTTCTAAGAGCTCAATATCGGAGCTCTCTTCGTGTAGATTGATTAGCATCTCCCACATCTTTTTGGCACAATTGAAGGATCCAATCCACTTCAATTCTTCTTTGGTCAGGTGATAAGTGTCATTTTATTGATTATTTTATATGCTTAAATCCGTGTTTGACCCATATTTTACTTGTGTAATTGTGGATTTACCCTAGGTTTTAGGATTTATACTCTTTTTAGACCTAATTACAAATTTTGATATATTTGAGTTGTTTTGTCACTAAATTTTTAATCTACTTTTCTAGGCTTGGAAGGATCATGGACCTAGGTCATGTTCGGTCAAGGTTGAGTCAAAAGTGGACCAGATCAAAGGAATCAAGCATCAACTAATTTGGACAGTCCGATGCAAAGATGGTTAGATCTAGACCATTTGAGAACTTCTGATCAATCCGAGTTGGGTTTAAGGCTAATCTAGCGATCAGATCAAGATCTGAAGGTTTCAGCTCAATCAGAGATCATCTGGCCGTTGGATCACGATCAGAGATATCTAGACTGTCCATTCAAAGACCAAGGTGATCTGAACCATCCGCTTCAAACCAGGAAGATCCGAGCTACCCCGAGGATGATCCTGACCTCTGATTAAGATCTGAAAAATTTGAGTCAAATCGGACGAAGATCAACTGTTGGATGGAGTGGGATTAATCTGAGCCATTCACTGTTTTAACTATAAAAACTGATCCCCTGTTCAGATCTCAGCGTCTCGTCTTCGCCAATTGCAGCTCAGTTCTTCTTAGTTCTTCTTCATTTTTTCTTCATTTTTCTTGCGATTTTCTTCAGTGAAGGCGTGGCCAACTCAATCACGATCTTGGAGCAAGATCTGGATCCTTGGGAAGAACCTTCAGTGGCGATTTAGCTCAAGATTGCGCCGGATGCAGAGCTGTTTGAGGGTTTCAGCAGATCTGTGATTTGAGCACTTGGATCTCACCTGCGTCCATTTCCTTCCATCTGAACCATCTGTAGGGGTCCTAGGATGAGCTCAGATGATCTTCAAATCATCATCGCAACCTTTCACATTGAGATCTAGGAGTTTGGAGTGAATTTCCCAGCTGCGTGCAATTTGTGAGAAGATCTGAATTGGAGCTAATTTTCCCATTGAATTGCGTGTTGATAGGGTTCTTGGCTTGCCCTTGCGTGACGAACAAGGAGGTCTTGAGACAAGAAATGGCCGAGGCTTAGTTTTTATGGCATTTCTTGTTTTCTATAGCTGTAATTTCAATTTCTATAATTAGTTCTATTTCTGTTCCGTATCATCTGCTGTAAGTTTCTTTTATGAATGGTTTCTGCTTTAATTAGGGTTTAATTCTTCAAGTAGTTAGTTAGTGAGCTTGTTTAGTGAACAATTGTCACAATTTTAGTTCATTCCCTGTTTAATGGTTTGCGTATCAGAATTGCTAGTTGTGTATCAGAATTTCTGCTTCCTTCCTCTGCGTATCAGTTTAGTATCTGCACTTACTTCAAGTTCAGTTTATTTTTGTGTTTTAATTCCTGAAAGTTAGAGGTAATGTTTAGTTGTTAAAGCATTCAGTCTTGGCTTGCTGTGCAGTTGATCATTTCTGCAGATAATTCTATTTTCATCTTAAGTCTCAGCAGTTGCGTATCAACAACTATTTTTGTAAGTTTCAGCTGCTATTCTGAACTGTGTATCATTGCCCCTTGATCTTTTAAACCTTGTCTGAGTCTTGGTTGGAATTTCTTCAGCTAATTTCATGAATTTCAGCGCTTGGTTTTCTTCTCAATTTCTGCATGTCACTAAATTCTGCATATCTGTTTAATGTCTGAGATTTGGTTTCATTTGAGTTAGTTTTTGCATCCTTTAGCTACAGAATTTTGTTCTGCTTTCAGCTTGATCTGCATTCATTTCCTATAAAGTCTTTTGCTTCATTTTAATTGCTTAGATTCATTGCTGCATTCAGTTGCATTCTATAGCTGCTGAATTCTATTCTTCATTCAGAAATCCTGCTGAGTTCTGTTCTGCATTCAGATTGCATTCTTGCATTCCGAATTGTTTAGTCTTTTGCTTAGTTGTTGCATTGTTCCATCTAATCAGTAGATCATGTCACCAATAGCTTTGGTTTCCAAATAGAATTGATCTGTTGCAACTCAGAATTGTCAGTTACAGGCGAATCAATCTAGTTCAACTTTTGGCATATAAGTTTTCTTTCCTTTGTGTATCAAGTTGGTTTCACTTTTTCCACTTTGTATCAAGATAAGTTTCGGCATTAGTATCAAACGAGAATTTCAGCTTCGTTTTAATTCTTTTGCTTAACATTTGGTTTGCAATTAAAATCGGCATTGTTTTCCCAAAAAATAGTTAAGTCCCTTGGTTGCTTAGGTTTCCAATTGCTTGATGTCATTAGTTGCCTTATACTTTGTTTAGCTCACTTAGTCAAGTTTCTTACATTTTCTTGCGCTTTAATTTCCTTTTCATTGCATTGTTATTTTTATTGCAAGCAAATCCCAGATTTTATTTGAAACCCAAAAACATCGACGACACATAACTCGAGTACGAATCGAACAACTTGAACTAGCCCTTGGAAAAATACGACCTGTGGCCCCTTTACTACGCTTTTATTCTTTGATTGCAAAAAGGTTTTCCAACATTTTATTCATATCTAAATTTGAGACCCACATTCGTGATAGTCTATTTTGGGTCCATCAAATTTTTGGCGCCGTTGCCGGGGAACTACTAGTTGAGTTGTTTGATTTTTGCTTATGTGCTTATGGGAATATCATTTGATTCTATTTTCTTGTGCTTTACCTTTTGTATACGGTTGCTGCCATTTTTCTTGTTTGTTTTGTGACAGGACTGCCAGTTCAAAATGTTCTTATCTACTTACCAGCAGCCGTGTCCACAATTTCAGCAGAACCAACCTTTCAATCAGCAACCAAATCAGATTTTTCAGCCACAATTTCAGCAAGATCAGCTACCCTTTCAACCAAGTCAGAATTTTCAGCAGGGGTTCCAATCATTTCAGACTTTCCAGAATCAAAATCAGAGTGGATTTTCAACCTTCACAACAATATTTTCCACCAAACGATCAGAATTTTCAGCCACCATTTCAGAGTTTTCAATTCCAGAATCAGAATTTTCAGCAGCCAATCCAATCTTTCAACCAACAATTTCATCCCTATGATCAGAGTTTTCAGAATCATGATTTTCAACAATCTCCACCAAGTTGTGAACCAAGTTTTCAGCAGTTTAATCAGCCCATTCAACCATTTGAGCAGCCCCAACAGCTCCAATTTCAGAATGCACCGCCTACTCTTAATATTCAGCAACCTTATCTCACATTTCAAGAACAACAAGTTGTTGAATCTGCTCTTAAAAATATTCAGAGACGCCTTGGAAAATTGCAAGATCAATGGAATCAAATAAAAGCCCAAAGATCAGGACAACTATCTTATCAAGCTACTTTTAATTCTGAGGGGCATGATTGTAATTCTATAGGTGTAGGGGATTGCACTGAGCCCCAAGGACCACCTATATTGGTTGATGTATCAGGAAATCCAGAGGATATGATTGAAAGTGTAGGGGATTGCACTGAGCTCCAAGAATCACCCATTCCTACTAGTTTAGAGGCATTGGAGGAGATTGATTGCAGAACTTGTGATAGTTTTGAAGTCAATTCTGAAACTTTACAGGATCATTCTGTACTTTTATTTTGTGATGATTTAGTTGTTGATGATTCTAACTTTTCTAATATGGGTGTTGCAGATATGGTTGATGAAGCATGCGTTGCAGATGAATCTATAGGTGTAAAGGATTGCATTGAGCCCCAGGGACCACCACAATTTACTGGTACATTACCAGAAAGTGTAGGGACTTGCATGATGGAAGGAAGAACCCAAGAATCACCTGTTCCAGTTAAGTGTCCACCAGAACCTGAAGAGGAGATTGCACATTACCAAGAGGAGCCAATAATTACATCCACTCTTGTAGAACCTCCTGGTATTTTTCAGCATGATCAGGTAAGTATTCTTCCTATTTCTTTGGAAAAATCAATAGAGGTACCTCAAACTGATTTTATTGTTTGTGATACACTTATGGATACATCTTGTGTACAATTTGATTGTGATAGATTGATAGAGGTACCTATTATTGAAAGTGAAGCATGTTGGGATACACATCATGGAAATGCTGGTAGTGAAAAATTTTTAGAAGAGCCTTAAATTGATATTGTTTATTGTGATGAATCTCTTGCTATATCTTATGCTGAAGTTGAGTGTGAAATACTTATGGAGGTGCCAGAGATTGATTTTATTGGATGTGAAACATTTCTTGATATACCTTTGGTGGATTCTAACTGTGAGAAATTTTTAGAAGAACCTGAAATTGAAGTTGTTTATTGTGAAGAATCTCTTGCTCTATCTTATGCTGAAATTGAATGTGAAAAACTTATGGAGGTGCCAGAGATTGATTTTGTTGGCTGTGAAATATTTCTTGATATACCTTATGTAGAAACTGCTTGTGAAAATTTGATTGAGGTACCAAAAATTGATTTTATTGGATATGATGCATTTTTGGATATATTTCATGTAGAGATTGATGGTATTACACTTTTATATTACCCTGCACGCTTGAGAAAGGTCTTACATGGTTTTGCAGGGTCCAGACGACTTCTGGAGTGGGTGCTCCATTTAAACAGTCTCCAATCTCCTGGAAGGATTTTTAAGAACCATCAAAAGGGAGGAGATGATCTTACTTTAATTCATAGCACTCCACCTCTACATTGGATCTTGTACCTAAATCGTCTACGGCCACCTGAACATTTTTCTGCGGAATTCAAGTGTGGGGGAGACATGCACCATGATGCAGATCACATAAAGAATACTCTCTCGATTACCCCTACCCCTCCCCTCCACTACCACGATGGAGGTTATTTCTTGATAGACTCCGACCACCAGAAATAAAGGGGAGTTTATTCTTTCTTGTATTTTCTTTCATTGCCTTTTTCATTTTTATGTTCTTTAGAAGTAGAATTTTCTTTTAAAAAGAGTTCTTGCT
Source organism: Boesenbergia rotunda (assembly GCA_024364735.1). NCBI lineage: Eukaryota > Viridiplantae > Streptophyta > Magnoliopsida > Zingiberales > Zingiberaceae > Boesenbergia > Boesenbergia rotunda. Next base: position 41,702 of record JAGFNQ010003525.1, on the reverse strand, counting down.
AATAAATGCGTGAGTAGAGTAGAAGAATAAATAGGAGACATTGTAAATACCATTTTATGTCTTTTGGCACTTTTTCTTCATGAGTAGGAGTAAATGTATCCCTTTAGGCTATCTTGATAACATTTTAGAGTCTTTTGAAAATAAATTAAATTTGGTTGTTAAAACTTTAGATTTGAGCTCATGGATGAAATCTTGGGTGCTTGAGTACTACTTGGCCATGGATTCTTGATTGAGGACTTGAGATGAATTAATTGTACCTAGTGAGGATTAGCCTTATTTTTGTGACACATACATGTGATTGTACTCTAGAACTTGCTTAGGTTCTTTCAAAACCATATTTCAATGATTTGATCACATCTATAGAGGCTAATAAATTTGTTTACCTTTCCATATTAATTCTTGACACTAATCATGATCTTTCTATTTTTCTTTCCTTATCTTCTACTCTTAACCATACTTTCTAGGGATTTGTTGTTTGGGGATGTTCTTTGATGTTATTTTGCCCGAGACGGACAAAGGATTAAGTGTGGGGGAGTGATTAGTGTTTTGGAATGTATTTTCATCAAGGAAGCACTTCATTTGAAAAAAAAAATTTCATGTGCCAAATTGAGTTGAGTTGGTGTCAAGAATGAGCAAGAAGAAGTGGTTAGGGATGGAATCGATTGGAGCATTTATATTTCTCATCATTCTTTGAAGATCCAAGTGGCACAAAAAAAAACAGAAATCTGCAATGAAGGAAAAGAAAATCTGTGTTAAAAGAAATTTTTCTGTGAAGCTTGATTTAGTCAGCAAGGTTTGGATCAGTTACTATGGGAGTTAATAAAGATCAGCAACTTTTGGCTAGAGTCTAAATTGCAGCGGTGAGGAATCAGAAATTCTGGATTGAGATTGAATTAAAGGCTGATCAAAAGCTGAAGAAAAACAATCTGAAACTGAAAAAAAAAGAAATCTGAATTGCATTGCAAGGGAGAGCTTGGAATCTGAGATAGTTTGAATTTGCGGGCTGTGGAATGATACAAGCTGAACTTGGAAGCAAACTGTAAGTGCTGAAGTTATTGGGAAGCTGAGACAAAAATAGAAAAAAAAACAGTTTGTATCAACTTGAAATTGATTGTGCCATGGATGGAACTTGAATTTGCTGAGCTGAAATTCTCAAGTGAAGCATGTGAACTTTCCACTGTTATTTGAGGCTAATTGTCGTGAGGAATCAGAGATTGCAAGGCCTAAATTATTTGGCGTGAATCTGAAACATGAAACACAGAAAAAATAGAACAGAAAAAAATAGAAAAAATAGTTGTAAGCTGTGAAAAAAATAGCTATGAGAAGAAAAGAGCTGGGCACCATTTAATGAGAAGAATGAAGGAGAGAATGAGTAGATACTCAGCTGCAACCGAATGTGAAGCCAGCAGCTGACTTGAAAAAGAAACAGAAAAAAAAGAAGGAAAGCAGTTTGAAAAAAAAAGCAAAAGAAGCAAGTTGGCACACCATTGAGTTTTGGCACCATGAAAGTAGTGAAGATATTCGCATCCAAATTGAAGATCTGCTCCATTACATTCTAAATTCACTAGAGAGAAAGAAAAAGAAAACAAAACCAGAAAGGGAAGAGAAGTAAGCAAAATTGGCACGCAAGAGTGAGTTGGCACAAGGGAGTTGATGAGGCTTTTTCATCAAACTTTTGAAGGGCAATGCCAAAGTCTCATTCCATTACACTTGTGATTTCATTACGTGGACTGAAAGGAGGGCAAAGTGCATCAAAAATATCCTTGGGCATTCAAGTCTTCTACTCATTCAAATTTGCTATTCACTTGGCTTTTACTTCATTTTTATCATTTCATATATCTTTCTCTTGTTGAATTTCTTTAGATGTTGATTCTAATCATGAATAATGGTAGAGAGTAGATAACAAGCAAGCTTATGGTAGTGCAAGAAGCATGTGTGTATGAGTGAGCTCCATTTTCATCATGTATTTAGAACTTAGGAAGAGAGCCACCAAAAACTTCCTTTGAAAGGTTAGATAGTAAAATTCATCTCAATGAATCATGAAGGTTGAAAGTGTTAAGTTGTTGATTTAAGGACAAGATATTAATCCATAGAGCTTAGATTTTAGAGAATTAACAACCCTAGGTAATTTCTTTTCAATTGCTTATATTTATGTTTGAGAAAAGCTAGGGGATACATATTTAGTACTTTTCGCGAGACGCTCAAGCTTAAGTGTGGGGGAGTTGATAAGTGTCATTTTATTGATTATTTTATATGCTTAAATCCGTGTTTGACCCATATTTTACTTGTGTAATTGTGGATTTACCCTAGGTTTTAGGATTTATATACTTTTTCGACCTAATTGTAAATTTTGATATATTTGAGTTGTTTTGTCACTAAATTTTTGATCTACTTTTGTAGGCTTGGAAGGATCATGGACCTAGGTCATGTTGGGTCAAGGTTGAGTCAAAAGTGGACCAGATCAGAGGAATCAAGCGTCAACTAATTTGGACCGTCCGATGCAAAGATGGTTAGATCTAGACCATTTGAGAACTTCTGATCAATCCGAGTTGGGTTTAAGGCTAATCAAGCGATCAGATCAAGATCTGAAGGTTTCAGCTCAATCGGAGATCATCTGGCCGTTGGATCACGATCAGAGAGATCTAGACCGTCCATTCAAAGACCAAGGTGATCTGAACCATTCGCTTCAAATCTAGAAGATCCGAGCTACCCCGAGGATGATCCTGACCTCTGATCAAGATCTAGAAAATTTAAGTCAAATCGGACAAAGATCAACCGTTGGATGGAGTGGGATTAATCTGAGTCGTCCACTGTTTTAACTATAAAAACTGATCCCCTGTTCAGATCTCAGCGTCTCGTCTTCGCCAATTGCAGCTCAGTTCTTCTTAGTTCTTCTTCGTTTTTTCTTCATTTTCTTGTGATTTTCTTCAGTGAAGGCGTGGCCAACTCGATCCCGATCTTGGAGCAAGATCTGGATCCTTGGGAAGAACCTTCAGTGGCGATGTAGCTCAAGATTGCGCCGGATGCAGAGCTGTTTGAGGGTTTCAGCAGATCTGTGATTTGAGCTCTTGGATCTCACCTGCGTCCATTTCCTTCCATCTGAACCATCTGTAGGGGTCCTAGGATGAGCTCAGATGATCTTCAAATCATCATCGCAACCTTTCACATTGAGATCTAGGAGTTTGGAGTGAATTTCCCAGCTGCGTGCAATTTGTGAGAAGATCTGAATTGGAGCTAATTTTCCCATTGAATTGCGTGTTGATAGGGTTCTTGGCTTGCCCTTGCGTGATGAACAAGGAGGTCTTGAGACAAGAAATGGTCGAGACTTAGTTTTTATGGCATTTCTTGTTTTCTATAGCTGTAATTTCAATTGCTATAATTAGTTCTGTTTCTGTTCCGTATCATCTGCTGTAAGTTTCTTTTATGAATGGTTTCTGCTTTAATTAAGGTTTAATTCTGCAAGTAGTTAGTTAGTGAGCTTGTTTAGTGAACAATTGTCACAATTTTAGTTCATTCCCTGTTTAATGGTTTGCGTATCAGAATTGCTAGTTGTGTATCAGAATTTCTGCTTCCTTCCTCTGCGTATCAGTTTAGTATCTGCACTTACTTCAAGTTCAGTTTATTTTTGTGTTTTAATTCCTGAAAGTTAGAGGTAATGTTTAGTTGTTAAAGCATTCAGTCTTGGTTTGCTGTGTAGTTGATCATTTCTGCAGATAATTCTATTTTCATCTTAAGTCTCAGCAGTTGCGTATCAACAACTATTTTTGTAAGTTTCAGGTGCTATTCTAAACTGTGTATCATTGCCCCTTGATCTTTTAAACCTTGTCTGAGTCTTGGTTGGAATTTCTTCTGCTAATTTCGTGAATTTCAGCGCTTGGTTTTCTTCTCAATTTTTTCATGTCACTAAATTCTGCATATCTGTTTAATGTCTGAGATTTGGTTTCAGTTGAGTTAGTTTTTGCATCCTTTAGCTATAGAATTTTGTTCTGCTTTCAGCTTGATCTACATTCATTTCCTATAAAGTCTTTTGCTTCATTTTAATTGCATAGTTTCATTGCTGCATTCAGTTGCATTCTTTAGCTGCTGAATTCTGTTCTTCATTCAGAAATCCAGCTGAGTTCTGTTCTGCATTTAGATTGCATTCTTCCATTTCGAATTGTTTAGTCTTTTGCTTAGTTGTTGCATTGTTCCATCTAATCAGTAGATCATGTCACCAATAGCTTTGGTTTCCAAACAGAATTGATATGTTGCAACTCAGAATTGTCAGTTACAGGCGAATCAATCTAGTTCAACTTTTGGCATATAAGTTTTCTTTCCTTTGTGTATCAAGTTGGTTTCACTTTTTCCACTTTGTATCATGATAAGTTTCGGCATTAGTATCAAACGAGAATTTCAGCTTCGTTTTAATTCTTTTGCTTAACATTTGGTTTGCAATTAAAATCAGCATTGTTTTCCCAAAAAATAGTTAAGTCCCTTGGTTGCTTAGGTTTCCAATTGCTTGATGTCATTAGTTGTCTTATACTTTGTTTAGCTCACTTAGTCATGTTTCTTACATTTTCTTGCGCTTTAATTTCCTTTTCATTGCATTGTTATTTTTATTTTCAAGCAAATCCCAGATTTTATTTGAAACCCAAAAACATCGACGACACATAACTCGAGTACGAATCGAACAACTTGATCTAGCCCTTGGAAAAATATGACCTGTGGCCCCTTTACTACGCTTTTATTCTTTGATTCCAAAAAGGGTTTCCAACATTTTATTCATATCTAAATTTGAGACCCACATTCGTGACAGTCTATTTTGGGTCCATGATCAGGCCGCATTGTAAGATTACTGTTGCCTTAGCATCAGTCTCGATCTTCCTCAGAGTTGGTTCGTCCAATTTGTCCCAGGCGATTGATAGTCCATCTTCTGTAGGGAAGGAGAACCCCATTTGAATGATCATCCATATGTCCAAATGGGCCTTCAGATGGAAATCCATTTGACTTCTCCACAAATTGAAGTTCTCGCCGGAGAATAGTGGTGGACGGGCACTGTTCCTCTCTTGGTTGGCCATTTAGTTTAAACCTCGTACACAAAAGAAATAACAAAAATGTACCAAGACTTGGTCTTGGATTAGTAGTGCATGAGAGAGAAAAAAAAGTAGCTTAAAAGGTGGTGGACGAATTTCGAGAAATATATTTTAAAAAAATTTATAACAATTTTTTTTTAAAAAATTGATCGATATATTGATTCTGACTTATGGTGAAAAAATAAAAATTCAAAATTGAAAAATGCGTATGAATATTTTAAACCCACGCACAAATATTTTTATTTGAAATAAAAAACAAAAAATCAGAAAAAAATACTCAACTGGTGGTTGCACCAAGTTTGGGTCACCCACTCTGATACCACTTGTGGGATCATATTGAATCGATAGAGGGGGGGTGAATATCGATCGTAAACTTTTTCAGAAAACGAAGAGTAATTGTACAGTGGAAAATAAAAACCAATCGCTAACATGATTTGTTTTTACTTGGTTCAGAGTCGCAGTCGGCTCCTACTCCAAGGCCCACGGTCCCTGACCATTTACGATAGGCAATTCTATATTTTCGTAAAAGATTACAAGTCGAGAGTACAAATATAGAATTAAAAAACAATTATAGCACTTAACAAAGTTAGCTTTTACCGACTACCGGAGAGGTTGGAAGTTTCCGGAGCAGCGGGTCGTCGTCAGTGCTTGAATCACGAGTACAGAACTTGTCGGAGCGGAGCGCTTGAGCGTAAGAGTTGAAAGAAATTGATGTAGAAGCCTTGGAGGTGAACCCCCTATTATAGTAGTCAGTGGGGCGCCTATATCGAAGGGGGCGCCTGACACGTGGCCTGTCCTATGAGAACTCCAATCCGCAGACTTGGTCAGTGCCTATCCCATTCCATTGAGGCGCCTGAGCTGACTGGGGCACCTGTATTAACATAGGCACCTCACTTGACTTGGTCCAGAGGCAGTTAGCTTCGAATGGCTGGATTGGCCTTGCACTGGGGCGCCTGTGTCAATACAGGCGCCTAGCCCAGTGAGGCGCCTAGCCCAGTGAGGCGCCTCACTCCATTGAGGCGCCTGAATGCAGAAACTTTATCCCTTCGTTCCTGCAACCAGGGTTAGTTCGAAAACACACAAAGCATATACAAATGATATATTAACCATGATTTATAGCCTAAGCTATCTTGGTTCTGACTTTGGGCTTCCCAAATGGAGCCCAAGGTCGAACCTACGCCTAATGTTCCCTCCTACGGGGAACACGTCCTCACCTACTCCTCTCAGGAGAATTTACCTTTTTGCCAACCGTCTCCTCTAGTTGGACTTTTGCCCAGCTTCACTCACCAGGTCTTCGTGCCCAATCCGCGATCAGGTCTTCATGCCCAGCTTCACTCACCAAGTCTTCGGTGCCCAATCCTCTACCATGTCTTAGTGCCCAGCTTCACTCACCAGGTCTTCGTGCCCAACCTTACATCAGGACTTAGTTGCCCAGGCCACGGCCAGGACTTAGTGCCCAATTCATAGAACCAGACTTAGTGCCTAGTGTTCCTAGGACTTTTCCTGCACACTTGATCAGCATTGTTAGATCACAACAAATCTTATTTTCTAAACCCTTTGCCATTATCAAAACAAAGGTTTGACTTTGGTGCTTCCAGCACCATCAACATCCTCCTTGAGCCTTCCTTGGTCGCAGAGCTTTGTCTTATCACTTTTTCATTATAGAGAATGAGTAATCGGATGTGAGAGTTGATGTTCTAAACTGAGGTGTCGAACCCCCTTTTATACACTGGATTTGGGTGCCCTAGAGGCCATTGTGGCACATTTACAAGTGGTTAAACTCGATCTAGCCAGCGAACTCATTACAGGGATACAAATTAGCATCATGGGAGCCTGGGTTGATTGATGTGCCTACTGGAAGCACCAGATCGAACTTTGTTTTGATAAGTGGCTAAGGGTTCAAGTTAAGTTGGTTTGTGTGTACTAATGAACTTGTGAAGCTTGCAGGAAAGTCCTAGGTAAGCTAGGCAAGAAGTCTTGACCTGCAGGGTTGAGCATGAAGTCCTGGACAGGGATCGAGCAATGAAGACTTGGTTAGTGATGTCGAGCAAGATGTCTTGGTTCGGGGGACCGAGAAGAAGACATTGCTGAGCGGGGATTACAGACAAGAGTCGAGACGGGGTCGAGGTTGAATGTCGTCGAGTTCTAGGTTCTCAAAGGCCTAGCAAAAGTCCAACCGGAGATTCCGGGTAGCAGCAGGTAAACTCTCCTGAGAGGAGTAGGTGAGGACGCGTTCCCCAGGAGGGAACAGTAGGTTTCAATCTGACCTAGGATTTCAAGTGAAATCTAAAAGTCAAGACAATGACAACACTAACTGTAATCCATACTTGCATCTATGCTATTTATATTATTGTATGGATCTAACCCTTGTTGCAGTTGAAAAGTTGTACTAGTTCGAGTAGGGCGCCTGCATGGGACTCAGGTGCCTGGAAGCTGGCAGCGGGTAGCTGAGCTGGCATAATTGTCAAGCTTGCATGGCGAGTGCTAAGTGGAGGAGCCACGTCGACACTCAGGCGCCTAAAAGGGATTAGGGCACCTGAGCCAGGATAGAAGTTTGACTGCGCAGCGGACAGGATTGTTGACTGAGACGTTGCGACTAGGCCTTTCAAGCGCCTGAAAGATTACTATATAAAGGGATCGAGATCAGCACTTCAGAAGATCAACTGACACTTTGCGATCATTTTGTTCTCCTATGTGTTGTGCGATCAAAGCCTCGGCAATGCCAAAATGTCGTCTGACTCTCCGAGCGAAGAACTTCAAATCATTCAAAAAGGAGTCGGTATATTTATTTTATTTTAATTGCATACTAAAATCTTGTAATCTGTACATTCATTTGACTATTAGTGATTGTCCAACGTAAACGATCAAGGATCGTGGGCCTTGCAATAGGAGCCGATCAATACTCTGAAGCAAGTAAAACTAACTTGTGTTAGCGTGTTGTGTTTTATTTTCCGCTATGTACTCGATCGTTCTAAAATCCGAAATATTTCTAAAGCGATATTCACCCCCCCCCCCCTCTAGCGCTCATCTCGATCCTACAATTGGTATCAGAGTGAAGGCTGCTCAATTTGGTGAAACCACCACATGAGTTTTTTTTACTTCGAGCATATTTTATTTTTATTCCCGCACTGCTAATCCAAGACAAATGTCTTGGTACATTTGTCTCTCATTAATTTTTTTTTGCTAGTCTATTCTCTTCGTTTCTTCCTTGATGGCCATGCAAGAAGGCTACAACACTGCTCGCCCCCCCCCCCCTCTTCTATCGGATGATTTCAGTTATTGGAAGAGTTAAATGGAAGTTCACCTGAAGACTCAGGTGGACTTGTGGATCATAATCCAAACTGGATTCGATCTCCCAAGAGACGAGCAAGGGACAATGCTGAGCTATGACAAATGGGACACATCTACCAAGAGAAGAATTGAAGTAGATGCAAAAGCAACACAGACTCTCCAATATGGACTCACAAAGGAGGAGCAGAACCGGGTCGGACCTTTCAGCAGTGCCAAAGAATTGTGGACTAAGCTGATAGAACTCCACGAAGGAACATCCAACACCAAGGTAAGCCGTCGTGATTTACTACTAAATAAATTGTACAATCTAAAAATGCAGGATGGAGAAACTGCTTCCCAACTGCATTCCTGGATACAAAAAATCATGAACGAGCTCCATACCATAAGGCATACAATTGAAAATAGGGATTTAATCTAGTATACACTTAACTTCTTCCCTAGAAACTCACTGTGGGCATCATTGGTTTATACTTACAAAGTTTCTAAGAATTATCTAAGATAAAATTAGACAAATTATTTTCAGAATTTGAATTATACGAACAGATTAACTGTGCACTTGCAGAGAAAGGTATTGCTTTATTTGCAGAAAAAATAAAAAAGAAGGCACCAAAACCAGAACTGAATTCTATTTTGGAATTTGAAGTAGAAGAACTGGTAGAGCTTGTGAACCTCGTCTGGAAGTTGTTCAAAGCTAGGAAAGCCCAAAAGAAATAGAAGATGGGACAACCTAAGGACGATCTGGCTAGACTAAAGAACAAGGTGGATCTCACCTGTTATGGGTGTGGAAAGAAGGGGCACTTCAAATCTAAATGCCCGAACACAATAGAGACGAAAAAGCAACGGAGGAAGAAGGCATTGGAAGCAACCTGGGACAAGTCATCTTCGGAATCGGACAAGGATGAACCAACACACTCCAACCTCCTCGCGTAAATGACCCAAGACAAGATCGACGTCGACTCTGAATCAGAAGAAGAAACGGAGCACGGAACTGTCTCACTATCAGAAACTGGTCGACTAAAGTTAACGAGTTATTCTGAATCGGATACGAACATATTTCCTATCTATCTCGTAAACTGGCTAACTCTCATGTGTTAGTAATATGAGAGAAGTGTCCTAAGGCAATCGCCTTATGATTGTAAACATTTATTTTAATAAATGAATATTCACTATTTGAGTATACATGCCTGTGTATTTGATTGAGATCTTAAACTCATTTACTGAATGTCCACAATACAATTCACCGCATGAGAAAATTTGTGATGAATTCACAACTAGTGATTATCTCTACATGTGCAATTGTGAAGTATTGAAATTGTCCCTAGTCGATGAATTGATAAATAAGGACACTATCAATTCTGTTGAGACTAGCATGGGTTATTCTCTAATCAGCTGATTCTCACTGGCTGGTGACATTGGGATGTCCGGAGATAAACATGAATGCTAGTTAAGGGAACTAGTTCATTGGAGTGACTGGCTGTAAAACTTCACATGGTAGTCTATATATAGACATGTCAGTGAAGTTCTTACTGCAGCTTCAGTGCGATGTTCCTTTGACTTGCGGTGTTCAAGTCATCTTGGTCATGGAGACTTATACTTTAACATCTTAAGCAAGCATCTCTAAGGAGGTGTGGACCCAGGATGGTTGGGTATAAGCCGAAGTGCCCGAAGATGTTTGAACAACCTACAAAGGATTCACCACTCCTTGCGAGGGGATGTATACCCAAGGCCTATCATCGGATTGTTACTCAAAGCCTCTAGCCAGAGCATGACATGTTCAGAGTATGAGTCTCTGAAATACATGAGAGTAATTAGAATCCATTGGACGAGAAAGACATTACTTGGGCTAGGTGTGACGTAGTCAGCCTAGTGGGGACTGACACATATAGACCATGTCCTGAACCAAGTGGGTATAAGATGGTGAAGGGAATAAGGCATGATTCATTAGAGCTGCTGAAGGGTTTCAGAATTATTTCTGAGGTCAACCGTTAATCTTTCTATTAATTGGGGGTCATAATGTACTACTAGGTGTCACTCATGATCGTTCTATAATTAGTTGATTATAGACTGTAGCGACCCGCCTTCTCTGCCTTAGACGGATCGTTACTTTTATCTACTTCTCGACTCTAATGCACGACTAAAAATGCGGAACTTTCTTTTTTTCTCTTTTTTTTTCCTTCTCCTTTTTTTTTCAAAAAAAACAAAACAACTTTCATTTTATTTGCTTTGCCAGAATTTGACCCCTAGACCTCTTAGTTGTAACACTAAAGCACTAACCAGCTGCTCTACACAACTTCTCTTTAATGGTACCAGTCGACTGCTATATAGCAGTCGACTGCTACCAGGCGACTGACCTTTTGGTAGTTGCCTGGTGCATCGAACAGAAGCTACTGTTCGATAGGGCAGGTGACTGGTCCTGTACCAGTCGACTGGTACGCCTGAAAATCTGAAATTCAGATTCGAAGCCTTGTTTCAAAACTCCACCAAACATATGGTTTCAAGCCATACAAAGACACAACACCATTTCTATACTCTATACTAGTTTCCTAAACATTTTAGCCAATCAAAGCAACTTCATAAACTCGAAATTAGGACTTTTTACGGAAGTAAATGAGCTATGAAAATCTATAAGAGCTTTAACTAGAGTTTTGTACCAAACTTCACTTCTATGCATTCATAACACCAAATACATGTTCTATAACCTTGCTAAAGCATTATGAAATGTGAATGCAACTTTTCTAAACATATTTAAGCAATAAAAACTTGATTCAAAGGGGAACTAGTACTATCTTGGCACATGCATCAATATCTCCAACAAAGTATCAATATTCCAAACTACTCACACTTCTACTCATCCAATGCAATCATAAGGATATGTATGCTAAATGAAATGACATGGAATCTTTACTCTAAGAAATTGAGCATGTAAAACTATCCAAAGCTTAAATGTTCGCTAATCTCCATAAAGCAATAACTTGGAATTTGAATAAACTTAAACATTGTAATTCAAATAACTAAATTGTCTCGTCTCAAGGATCTCTCCAAAATCAGTCACCACACACACGTCGCTCAGCATCGCCTTGTCGCCTTCCTTCAGAATTGCTTGTTTTTACCTTTACCTACAGTAAGAGGAAATGCATCTATAAGCATAAAGCTTAGTAAGTACTATCTAGCTCACAAAATCTCGAAATGTGCTAACATGTTTTTTTCAAACAATGGAAAATCACATGGAATACTTTTATGCGTAAAAGAAATACTAAAACATGTATAACTCATAAACATACATACTCAAGCATTAACAAGTCTTAACTTACTTTTCCTTGGCTTAACTTGAAACTTTAGCAATTCTTGAACTTTAAATCTTTCTTTAACTTTTATAAAACTTTCTTAAACTTTAGAAAAACTTTGCTAAAGCATATACTTGAAAATACTAATCACTTGGATCCACTGAAGACGTAAGTACCATCTTATGCGCGTTCCCTAAAAGGTTGGGGTAGCGAGCAACCAATCCTAATAGAGCAGACCTTGGTCTACCAGGGCCAAGACCTTGGAATTGGACACCTGGATTTCTTTAACGACGCCCTTGGACGCCGGGTACTGGTCTTAGAAAATAAAATAGTTTTTCTTTCTTTTCTTTCTTATCTTTAAATGCCTTGGCATTTTAACGAGCACCTTGTGTGCCCAAATCCCTAAGTCTTGACTTTTGGGGATTTCTTAAGGCCTTGGCCTTTTCTTTTCTTATCTTTATCTTCTCTTTTCTTTTCTCATAGCTTTTTCTTAGACCCTAACTCATATAGGGTAATTAATCAACTTATACAAGCATGAATTAAACTAGAAATACATGCAAGATCATAAACTAAAGCAAACTTTGCATTTTTAACTTTCTGACGGAAAACGTTTGCGGAAAACCGCCTCTTACTGTAGGTGAGCAGTACTTACCTTGGATTCCTTGAACTTACAACCAAAATTGACGTCTAGGGCTCGGGAGAAGCTTGAAATCTCTACGAACCGTTCGCGCCTACGTGTTCTCCTCGTCGCGACGAACACGACGCCCCGCTCTCCTTGATCCCTCCTTGGCCGGCGCCCCTTGGAAGAGAGGAGAGGAAGTCTTGGTGCTTGGTGTTGGCGTGCGCACAAGAGAGGGGAAGAATTCCCGTGCATCGCGCGGCTAGGGTGAGGAAGAGAGAAAACCAAAAATCCAATTTCCTCTCTTAACTTATCTATTTATACTTATGGGGCGGATTGACCTAACTACAACTTATTTATTGGTTCGCTTATTCTATATCAACAAAACGAACCAGCTTAGCTGGTCCGCCCACTCTTCTCTTAAATCGCAGGTGACTGGTTCAATTCCCACCTATGCGATTTTCTATTTTTACCCCTTTTTGCCACTTTCGTTTACGAAAAAATTCTATAAAAATATCCATAAATTTGGAATAAATTCTAAGATATTTCTAAAATTAGTTTCGAGAATTTTCGAGCTATCTCTTTTAATAAAATACTAAACGGACTCGGAAATTCCCTAAAAATATTCTAAAAATTCTTAAAAATATCTAGAATATTTCTAAAACATTTCTAACTAATTTCAAGGACTTTAAGTGGAAATTTTGGGGCGTTACATAGACGGCCAACATAAATCGAAAGCCTATTTAGTCACACGCACTAGGAGTAATCCGAGGGATTTAAAACAAGTTGAAAATTGGATTTTCCGATCAAGAGAGATAAGGCGAATCTAAATTTATCAGAGACGCATCGGAAGCTTAAAATGGCTAAGTCTTTTGAAGACTTAATGGACGAATTAAATGAGTTTAATTCGTGAGGAAGAGGCCTTGATTTGGCCGGCCAAAGAGGGTCCCCACCCTCTTTGGTTTGGCCGGCCACAATAAAAAAGGGAAACCAAATTGTTTGGTTTAAATTATAAAATAAATCAAGCGTGATTTGTTTTATAAAATTATGGATAAAGAAATTTATATAAAGAAAATTTATATAGAAATTTATATAAAGAAAATTTATATAGAAATTTATTCTTTTTATGGAAATTAAAATGAACCATGGATTGGTTTATTTTATTTTATAAAATCAATTATGAATTGATTTTTCCATGATTAGAAAATTTTATATATTAAATTTCTTGTAAAATTTTATTCCATAATAAAAGGGGAGACATGGTTGTTTTTATTATAAATTAAGTTATAATAAAAATTTGGCATAACGGAATAATTCATAGAAAAATTTATAAGATAAATTTCTTATGAAAAATTTATTCCATTAAAAAGTAGACTTGGCGATAAAGAGGCTACTATATAAAGGTGCATAGGCAAGACTTGGAAATTAATTCAAGAGATCAAGGATTCTTGCCTAGCCTGTAATGACCCGGCCCTGTCTGACTGTTGGCCGTGTCGTTACTCTACTACTGGTCTTCCCGCCCCTGGCCAGCGGGTTTTTGCCTTCCTCAGGATTCGAACTCTAGACCTCCAGGCTAAAGTACTAGAGTTTATGAATCCTGATACCAATTGAGCTGCAGCTCAATTGGTATCAGGATTTATAAACTCTAGTACTTTAGCCTGGAGGTCTAGAGTTCGAATCCTGAGGAAGGCAAAAACCCGCTGGCCAGGGGCGGGAAGACCAGTAGTAGAGTAACGACACGGCCAACAAGCAGACAGGGCCGGGTCGTTACATAAAAATGCGCCTTTTTATGTAACGACCCGACCCTGTCTAACTGTTGGCCGTGTCGTTACTCTACTACTGGTCTTCCCGCCCCTGGCCAGCGGGTTTTTGCCTTCCCCAGGATTCGAACTCTAGACCTCCAGGCTAAAGTACTAGAGTTCCTAACTAATCCTGGTAACCAATTGAGCTGCAGCTCAATTGGTTACCAGGATTAGTTAGGAACTCTAGTACTTTAGCCTGGAGGTCTAGAGTTCGAATCCTGGGGAAGGCAAAAACCCGCTGGCCAGGGGCGGGAAGACCAGTAGTAGAGTAACGACACGGCCAACAGTTAGACAGGGCCGGGTCGTTACATAAAAAGGCGCCTTTTTATGTAACGACCCGGCCCTGTCTGACTGTTGGCCGTGTCGTTACTCTACTACTGGTCTTCCCGCCCCTGGCCAGCGGATTTTTGCCTTCCCCAGGATTCGAACTCTAGACCTCCAAGCTAAAGTACTAGAGTTCCTAACTAATCCTGGTAACCAATTGAGCTGCAGCTCAATTGGTATCAGGATTTATAAACTCTAGTACTTTAGCCTGGAGGTCTAGAGTTCGAATCCTGAGGAAGGCAAAAACCCGCTGGCCAGGGGCGGGAAGACCAGTAGTAGAGTAACGGCACGGTCGACGGTCGACGGTCGAGACCGCCAAATGGGCCGGGTCGTTACAATGCAGCTCAATTGGTATCAGGATTCATAAACTCTAGTACTTTAGCCTGAAGGTCTAGAGTTCGAATCCTGAGGAAGGCAAAAATCCGCTGGCCAGGGGCGGGAAGACCAGTAGTAGAGTAACGACACGGCCAACAGTCAGACAGGGCCGGGTCGTTACATAGCCTCTCTTCCTCTCCTTCTCTCCCTCTCCCTCTTCTAGGGCCGGCTACACTCTTCTTCTTCTAGGGCCGGCTGCCCTCACCTCCTTTTCCGTGAGCCACCTCCACCAAGAAGGTGCCAAAGAAGAAGAAGAAGCGGGTCGCGACTCCTTCCTTCCTCCCGGAATCTTGATTCTGTTTTTCGTTTGGTGGTTAGTTTTCCATCTCTCTCTCTTAATATTCTAGTTGTGCCTTTGGAGAATCTAGTAGTTCGTGTCGGCACGAAACTCGTGGCTTTGCGAAGTCATCCCGAAGAGAACTCGGCGTGGACGCGAATAGAGGCGGAGCTTCCAAGGGACGCTACGGTTGGATCTCGTCCCTTTCTACGAGTTACGCGAGGTATTAAATAAATTAGTTTACTTTCTGCAAAATTTTAAATGTATGATCATGTCTCCACAACATAAGGTTGCATGCTAGATACGTGGTTAAAATAATTTGAGAAATTATTTATGCTAAACCTTCCGCTGCACGTAATTAAATTTTAAAATTACGAACCCGTATCCATGTCAACATGCACCCGGTCCCAACAGTGGTATCAGAGCCAGTTAGTGTTCGACATAATCATATAATTGTTTTGCGAAAAACTTTGTCATGATCTCAATTTTGGAAGATTTTTCAATTATGGAAACTTTCCAATTATGATAAATTTTAGATTTAGGAATTTCAATGTTTGGAAATCCTCATGAAATTTCGCAAACTTTTGAAATATCCTAGTTTCTGAAATTTTTTGATAATTGTGAAAACATCACATTTTTGGAAACTTTCCAATTTTGGAAATTTCCTATTTTAGAAATTTTCCAATTTTGGAAATATGTAAGTTTTCTTTGTACCAGAAACATACAATTATTCTGAAAACCTATTATGAAATCTCCCAATTTTGGGCACATTCTTTCATGAAAGTCTAGACAAATTTATGGATTATTAATTGACAATTATATTCGAATTGGTTTTAAATTATTAACAAAATTCTTTATTTTGGATTGAGCCTCGGGGAGCCGTCCAATTTAAAGTTAGTTGTTGTAATTTAATTTCCTATTTTTGAATAAAATTGTCATGTTTAATTTAGTTACGCCTCGGGGAGCGGACCAAATTAGATTTACAACAAATTCCTTTTTTTGGGTATCTGAGCCTCGGGGAGCCACCCAAAGAAAATAATTTGTTGAAATTAATAAATCCATAAATAAAGTATGTAATTAAATCTTGGAAATTTTGAGGTGATTCTCAAACGATAATATCCTTATTTGATTTAAGAGGTGATACTCTTACATATTGTTGTCTCCAAATTAATTAGAAAAATGGTTTTCTATAGAGTTTTCTTAAATAAGATTTTCATGAAAATAATATGTGGTTGAATTAAGGGAATCTGTCTCTTAATTTAATAAGATTTGATTTAGAGAAATCAAAATTTTAAACATATTATTTCCGAAATTGATTATGACAATTTAGGAAATTGTTTCACAAAATAATTCCATAAATAAAGTATGAAATTAGAATTAGGAAATCCGGTTCCTAATTCAATTAATGAGACTTGATAAATTAAGTCACATACATACTTTATTAAGGAAATCGTTAGTACATGACATAATTATATGTCATGAATGTGCTTAGAAAAGAAAGGATGAGACCCAAAACCCCTTACAAAATATTAAGGCTAACACCTTCCATTAATATGGTTAGAACCGGAGTTTTGTTTCTCGTTTGGGTTGATGGACACATCCATGCCCGGCTTGAACCTCAACATGTTCAAACCATGGAATTAGTTTATGATTAATATAGTTGGAGTCAGAGGTCAATCCTTAGTTTTGGTTGTTGGACACATCCAAGCCTGACTAAACGGTTGAATGAGCTCCAACCATATTAAAACTATTTCTTGATTAATGGGTCAGCCTTAAGCTTGGAGCATCGATTTGTTGTGCCACAGCCAAGGTCGATGTAAAGAGAGGTGCAGTTGGGTGCCATGTATATTGTTGCATACTTGTTAATGAGTTAACAACCCAATGATTTATGCAAACATTCAATTAGTTGATAGCATAAAGTGATAGTTACATATATGTGATATGTAATTGGTATAATTACCTACCTTCATAGCTAAGAATAACTTGATGGCCACAGCTATGGTTGTTCTTATCTATGGTTGGATATCAACCTATTTGGAGATGTTCCTACGATCTCCCGAATTGATAAAAAGGGTTATTCAATTCGATAAATAAATGGGATTTAATTAATGTATATTGATGCATTCTTTATCATTCTTCTCACATAAGCTCAATTTGTATTTCTAGGATAATCACTCGATCATGTCTTCTCTGAATTTGCGTTCCATTTTGGACACCAATAAACTGACTGGGCCAAACATCATGGACTGGCTTCGAAACCTGAGGATAGTCCTCAAGGCAGAGAAGCTTGCTTATGTCCTTGAAGATCAACTTCCCAACCGTCCTCCAGAAAATGCAACTCCAGATCAATTAGTGGCCTATCAGAAACATGTGACCGATTCTAAACTTGCGAGTTGCATCATGCTAGCCGCTATGGTACCTGAGCTGCAAAAGCAGCATGAGCATATGGATGCTTATACCATCATCTTCCATCTTCATGAGTTATTTGACGAGCAGGCGAGATCTGAAAGGTACGAGGTCTCCAGACTCCTCTTCACCTCTAAGATGCAGGAAGGCACTTCTATTTCACAGTTTGTGTTGAAGATGTTTAGGTACATTGAGCGACTAGGCACACTCGGTTTTACAATAGATCATGAACTAAGTATTGACTTAATACTGCATTTTTTGCCCAAAAGTTATTCACAATTTGTGATGAACTATCGGATGAACAAACTGGAGACTACCATTCCTGAGTTGCTCAACCTGCTAAAGACTATAGAGCCTTCTGTGAAGCAGGATCAAAAGATGGTACTGTTAGTTGGTTCCTCGAAGAAAGGTTCAAGAGGAAGGCCAAAGAACAGAATAAGGGAAAGAAGAAAAAGGCCAAAAAGACTGAAAAGACAGCAAAAGGCACTTGCCATCATTGCGGCAAGGAGGGTCACTGGCAAAGAAACTGCAAGGTTTATCTTGAGTCCTTGAAGAAGAAGGCATCCGATGCCCCATCCTCTTTAGGTATCTTCGTTATTGAATGTCACTCTATTTCCTCAAACACCTGGGTACTTAATACTGGGTGTAGCTCACATATATGTAATGACATACAGGGGCTAAGGAATAGAAGAAGACTCGTCAAGGGAGAAGCAAATTTGAGAGTTGGAAACGGAGCAAAGATTGCTGCTATTGCCATTGGAACATATTTGCTAAAGCTCCCTACTGGACGTGTCTTAGAATTGGATAATTGTTATTTTGTTCCTTAATTAATAAAGAATATTGTATCTATTTCATGTTGGAATGAAAAGGGTTATCATTTAACTTTTAGTAACAATTGTTGTTACATAACTTTAAATGGTGTTGTTTATGGGACCGGAACTTTGTGCAATGGTATCTACACGTTAGATTTATCCGGTGACGTTTTCAATATCGAAGTTAGTAACAAACGTGCTCGAATAGATAGTCGAATAGACTCCTATACGTGGCATTGTCGTCTTGGCCATGTAAGTAAGAAACGCATGACCAAATTACACCGATGTGGAATTCTGGAATCATTTGAACCCGGTTCATTTGATACATGTGAATCGTGCTTAAAAGGCAAGATGGCCAAATTACCCTTTTCCAAAAAAGGTAATCCAGTGGGAGAATTGCTTGGTCTAATACATACTGATGTATGTGGACCAATTTCAACTCATGCACAAGGAGGCTATAGCTACTTCATTACCTTTATCGTTTATCACTCACGATTCGGGTATGTGTTCTTGATGAAACACAAATCTGAAGCTTTTGAGAAATTCAAAGAGTTCAGAAATGAAGTAGAGAAACAGCTTGGCAAATGTATTAAGATACTTCGATCCGATCGGTGTGGTGAATACTTAAGTCAAGAGTTTTAAGATTATCTTAGGGACAATGGGATATTGTCTCAATGGACTCCGCCGTATACACCAAAGCATAATGGTGTATCTGAGAGGCGTAACCGAACCTTGATGGACATGGTTAGATCCATGATGAATCATGCAACTCTTCCAAAATCCTTTTGGGGCTATGCACTTAAGACAGCTGTTTACTTGCTAAACATAGTCCCGACCAAGGTAGTCTCTACTACTCCATATGAGACGTGGAATAGTAAGAAACCTCACTTAACTCACCTTAAGATATGGGGTTGTCCTGCTTATGTGAAGCGGACTGTATCAGACAAATTGGATGTTAAGTCTGATAAATGTCTATTTATTGGATACCCTAAGGAAACAAAGGGTTACCAATTCTATCATCCCTTGGAACAAAATGTTAGTGATATGAGAGAAGTGTCCTAAAGCAATCGCCTTATGATTGTAAACATTTATTTTAATAAATGCAAATTCACTATTTGAGTATACATGTTTGTATATTTGATTGGGATCTTAAACTCATCTACTAAATGTCCGCAATACAATTCACAGCATAAAAGAATTTGTGATGGGATCACAACTAGTGATTATCTCTACATGTGTAATTGTGAAGTATTGAAAATATCCCTAGTCGATGAATTGATAAAAATGGATACTATCAATTCTGTTGAGACTAGCAAGGGTTATTCTCTAATCAGCTGATTCTCACTGGCTGGTGACATTGGGATGTCCAGAGATAAACATGGATGCTAGTTAAGGGAACTAGTTCATTGGAGTGACTAGCTGTAAAACTTCATATGGTAATCTATATAGATATGTCAATGAAGTTCTTACTAAAGGTATTTGTTTTATTATAAAGTTAGTTATAATAAAACTTGGCTTAAACGGAATAATTAATAAGAGAATTTATAGGATAAATTTCTTATGAAAATTCCGTTAAGAGGGAGACTTGGCAAGGGAGAGGTTACTATATAAAGGAACCAAGGTTAGCCTTGAATTCCAATCAATAGAGTGATCAAGAGATTAATTCTCTCCCTCTCTCTCTCTTATTCTCTTCCTCTCCTTCTCCTTCCCTCCTAGGGCCGGCGCCCCTTGTTCATCCTAGGGCCGGCGCCCCTAGTCCAACCTAGGGCCGGCGCACCCTCACCCTTCCAAGGGTTGGCGTGAGCAACCATCACCAAGAAGGAGCAAAACAAGAAGAAGAAGAAGCGGATCGCAACTCCTCTCTTCCCGAAATTTTGATTCCGTTTCTTGTTGGTTAGTTTCCATTCTTTTCCCTTGTTGTTCTAGTTGTGCCTTTAGAGAATCTAGTAGTTCTCGTCGGCACAAAACTCGTGGCTTTGCGAAGTCATCCCGAAGAGAACTCGGCGTGGACGCGAATAGAGGCAAAGCTTACAAGGGACGCTACGGTTGGATCACGTCCCTTACTTCGAGTTACGCGAGGTACTTAGTAAATTAGTTTACTTTTCCGTAAAGTTTTAATTTATGATCATGTCCACACATCATAAGGTTGCATGCTAGATACGTGGTTAAAATAATTTGAGAAATTATTTTATGCTAATTCTTCCGCTGCACGTAAAAATTTAAAATTTTACGAACCCGTATCCTTGTCAACATGCACCCGGTCCCAACAGTGGTATCAGAGCCGGTTAGTGTTCGACATAATCATATAATTGTTTTGTGGAAATCTTTGTCATGATCTCAATTTTGGAAAATTTTTCAATTATGGAAACTTTCCAATTATAATAAATTTTTGATTTAGGTATTTCAAAGTTTGGAAATCCTCATGAAATTTCACAAACTTTTGAAATTTTCTAGTTTCTGAAATTTTATAATAATTATGAAAACTTTACATCTTTGGAAATTTTCCAATTTTGGAAATTTTTCTATTTTAGAAATTTCCAATTTTGGAAATATGTAAGTTTTCTTTGTACCAGAAACTTACAATTATTCTGAAAACCTATTATGAAATCTCGCAATTTTGGGCACTTTCTTTCAAGAAAGTCTAGACAAATTTATGGACAATTAGTTGACAATTAAATTTGAATTGGTTTTTAAATTGACAACAAACTTCTTTATTTTGGGTTGAGCCTCGGGGAGTCGTCCAATTTAAAGTTAGTTGTTGTAATTTAATTTCCCAATTTTAAATGAAATTGTCATGTTTGATTTGGATAGAGCCTCGGGGAGCCGTCCAAATTGGATTTACAACAAATTACTTTTCTTTGGGTATCTGAGCCTCGGGGAGCCACCCTTAGAAAACAATTTGTTGTAATTAATTAAATCCATGAATAAAATATGATTTAAGAGGTGATGCTCTTACATATTGTTGTCTCCAAAATTAATTAGGAAAATGGTTTCCTATGGAGTTTTCTTAAATGAGATTTTCATGAAAATAATATGTAGTTGAATTAAGGGATTTGTCTCTTAATTTAAAAAGATTTGATTTAGAGAGATCAAAGTCTTAAACATATTATTTCCGAAATTGATTATGACAATTTAGGAAATTATTTCCCAAAATAATTCCTTGAATAAAGTATGAAATTAGAATTAGGAAATCCGGTTCCTAATTCAATTAATGAGACTTGATAAATTAAGTCACATACATACTTTATTAAGGAAATCGTTAGTCATGAGAGAAGTGTCCTAAGGCAATCGTCTTATGATTGTAAACATTTATTTTAATAAATGAATATTCACTATTTGAGTATACATGTCTGTGTATTTGATTGGGATCTTAAACTCATTTACTGAATGTCCACAATATAATTCATAGTATTAGAGAATTTGTGATGAATTCACAATTAGTGATTATCTCTACATGTGCAATTGTGAAGTATTGAAATTGTCCCTAGTCGATGAATTGATAAATAAGGACACTATCAATTCTGTTGAGACTAGCATGAGTTATTCTCTAATCAGCTGATTCTCACTGGCTGGTGACATTGGGATGTCCAGAGATAAACATGAATGCTAGTTAAGGGAACTTGTTCATTGGAGTGACTGGCTGTAAAACTTCACATGGTAGTCTACATATAGACATGTCAGTGAAGTTCTTACTGCAGCTTAAGTGCGATGTTCCTTTGACTTGCGGTGTTCAAGTCATCTTGGTCATGGAGACTTATACATTAACATCTTAAGCAAGCATCTCCAAGGAGGTGTGGACCCAGGATGGTTGGGTATAAGCCGAAGTGCCCGAAGATGTTTGAACAGCCTACAAAGCATTCACCACTCCTTGCGAGGGGATGTATACCCAAGGCCTATCATCGGATTGTTACTCAAAGCCTCTGGCCAGAGCATGACATGTTCAGAGTATGAGTCCCTGAAATACATGAGAGTAATTAGAATCCATTGGACGAGAAAGATATTACTTGGGCTAGGTGTGACGTAGACAGCCTAGTGGGAACTAACACATATAGACCAAATCCTGAACCAAGTGGGTATAAGATGGTGAAGGGAATGAGGCACTATTCATTAGAGCTGCTGAAGGGTTTCAGAATTATTTCTGAGGTCAACCGTTGATCTTTCGATTAATTGGGGGTCATGATGTACTACTAGGTGCCACTCATGATCATTCTATAATTGGTTGATTATAGACGACCAACATAAATCGAAAGTCTATTTAGTCACACGCACTACGAGTAATCCGAGGGATTTAAAACGAGTTGAAAATTGAATTTTTCGATCAAGAGAGATAAGGTGAATCTGAATTTATCAGAGACGCATCGGAAGCTTAAAATGGCTAAGTCTTTTGAAGACTTAATAGACGAATTAAATGAGTTTAATTCGTGAGGAAGAGGCCTTGGTTTGGCCGGCCAAAGAGGGTCCCCACCCTCTTTGGTTTGGCCGGCCACAATAAAAAAGGGAAACCAAATTGTTTGGTTTAAATTATAAAATAAATCAAGCTTGATTTGTTTTATAAAATTATGGATAAAGAAATTTATATAAAGAAATTTATATAAAGAAATTTATATAGAAATTTATTCTTTTTATGGAAATTAAAATGAACCATGGATTGGTTTATTTTATTTTATAAAATCAATTATGAATTGATTTTTCCATGATAAGAAAAATTTATATATTAAATATCTTGTAAAATTTTATTCCATAATAAAAGGGGAGACATGGTTGTTTTTATTATAAATTAAGTTATAATAGAAACTTTGCATAACGGAATAATTCATAGAAAAATTTATAAGATAAATTTCTTATGAAAAATTTATTCCGTTAAAAAGGAGACTTGGCGATAAAGTGGCTACTATATAAAGGTGCATAAGCAAGGCTTGGAAATTAATTCAAGAGATCAAGGATTCTTGCCTAGCCTCTCTTCCTCTCCTTCTCTCCCTCTCCCTCTTCTAGGGTCGGCTACCCTCTTCCTCTTCTAGGGCCGGCTGCCCTCACCTCCTTTGCCGTGAGCCACCTCCACCAAGAAGGTGCTGAAGAAGAAGAAGAAGCGGGTTGCGACTCCTTCCTTTCTCCCGGAATCTTGATTCCGTTTTTCATTTGGTGGTTAGTTTTTCATCTCTCTCTCTTGATATTCTAGTCGTGCCTTTGGAGAATCTAGTAGTTCGTGTCAGCACGAAACTCGTGGCTTTGCGAAGTCATCCCGAAGAGAACTCGGCGTGGACGCGAATAGAGGCGAAGCTTCCAAGGGACGCTATGGTTGGATCTCGTCCCTTTCTACGAGTTACGCGAGGTATTAAGTAAATTAGTTTACTTTCTACAAAATTTTAAATGTATGATCATGTCTCCACAACATAAGGTTGCATGCTAGATACGTGGTTCAAATAATTTGAGAAATTATTTATGCTAAACCTTCCGCTGCACGTAATTAAATTTTAAAATTACGAACCCGTATCCATGTCAACATGCACCCAGTCCCAACATCATGACCATATCAAGTCTCTCCGTGACTTGATAAAACTCCTTATGGAAGAGACCATCTCGAGTCCTTTGAATAAGAAAGTTCATGTCAAAACCTTAAATCAAGTCCAAAGACTTGAGAAAGATAATTTCTTCGTGAAGGCTCAAGTCAAAGAACTCAGAGCAAACTTGGAACAGTTTACCTTGGGATCCAAGAATCATGATTTGATTCTTGGAAAATAGAAATCTGTTCTAAATCAATCCGGATTGGATTTAAAACCAATTCACGATTTACATCTTATTATTCAGTAATGAACCGCCCTAGCACCCGAGTCCATGCATTGGTCCCCAATCAAGCTTGACTAATCTTTTGGATCGAAGAAAATGATAGAGGGGGGTGAATATCGTTATCAAAAAATTTCGGACAGTTAAAAAATATGCGCAGCGGAAAGAAATAAAGTACACAAGAACACATGTCGATTTTTTACTTGGTTCGGAGTCACGGTCGGCTCCTACTCCAAGGCCCACGGTCCTTGACCATTTACATTGGGCAATTCTATATTCGGAATGATTTTTACTGATTGATAGTACAGATATAGAATTTGAAAAACTAAATCACAACACTTTCGTAAACTGAAATTCTATCGACGCCCAAGGAGGATCGAATTTCAGAGCAGAGGGTCGGCGGCGGCGCTGGAATCTCGAAATCGAACATTGTCGGGGTGCAGCGCTTGAGCGAAAGAGTTTGGAGCGTTGGAAAGAATGGATGTCAAAGCCCTTAGGGTGAACCCCCTTTTATAGTGCTCATACGGGGCGTATGTGACGTTGGGAGTGCCTAACACGTGGCCTTCCCTGCACAAATCCTTATCCGCGGGCTCGGTCAGCGCTTATCCACCTCCACTTGGGCGCCTAAGCTGATGGGGGCGCCCGTGACCTCACGGACGCCTGATCTGGCTTGGTCCAGAGGCTTCGTAGCTATGTTTTAGGTTTTGCCTTCACTCTTGGGCGCCCGTATCCATACGGGCGCCTGTATCCATACGGGCGCCTGAACCCATTCGGGCGCCTGTCTCCATTCAGGCGCCGAGGCCTAGTGAAGTACCTCACTTGCAGACGACCAGTCCTTCGACCCTGCAACTAAGATTAGTCCCGAAACATAATAAGCATTAGTTACAGCCGTAGCTATCTTGGTTCTGACTTCGGGTCTCCCAAATGGAACCCTAGGTCGAACCGACGCCTACTGTTCCTTCGACGCGGAACGCGTCCTCACCTACTCCTGTCAGGAGAGTTTACCTTTTGCCAACCGGCTCCTCCGGTTGGAATTTTGCCCAATCCACCTGACCAGGTCTTCGTGCCCAACTTCTGATCAGGTCTTCTTGCTGGACTTTCGGTCAGGTCTTCGGTGCCCAGCCCCTTGCCAGGACTTCTTGCCCAGTACTCGACCAGGACTTCTTTGCCCGACTTCCGGTCAGGTCTTCTTGCCCAGTCCTTGGCCAGGACTTCTTTGGCCAACCCTTTGCCAGGACTTCTTGCCTAGTGTACCTAGGACTTCTTCCTGCACACTCAGTGAACATATTTGATCACAATAACACCTTAACTTCTGAACCCTTTGCCATTATCAAAACCCAGGTTTGACTTAGGTGCTGCCTGCACCAACAATCTCCCCCTTTTTTATTTATGGCAACACAGTTCAAAAAGTTAAGTTAATAAAAAAAGTAAGATACTTAATTTCCTCCCCATGGATGAAATTCTCCCCCTGAGTTCTCCAAAAATATGTGGGGTTTTTGAAAACATTTCTAAGTCCTTGTCATGAGGGGATTTTTCAGGTTTTCAACAATTAAAAAATTTTCAAAAAAGATTTTCAAGTTAGAAAAAAAAATTTCCAAATAGCTCTTAGAAAATTTTCCAAACCAATTAGTTTTAACACTTAGAAAATTTTCCAAAATAATTTTGATGTTTTAACACTTAGAAAATTTTCCAAAATAATTTTGAATTTTCAACACTTAGAAAATTTTCCAAAATAATTTTGAAATTTTAAAACTTAGAAAATTTTCCAAAATAATTTTGAACTTTTAAAACATAGAAAATTTTCCAAAATAATTTTGAATTTTCATCACTTAGAAAAATTTCCAAAATAATTTTGAATTTTCAACACTTAGAAAATTTTTCAAAATAATTTTAAACTTTTAAAACATAGAAAATTTCCAAAAATAATTTTGAACTTTTACTTTCTGAAAAAGGAGATGAAAGTTTTTCAAACAAAATTTAATTTTTTTTTAAAATTTAAAATCTTCTTTTCTCTCCTCTCTAATCTCTCCCCCTTTGCCGTAAATCAAGAAAAAATATAGCAAAAAAATTTAGTAAGGAAAGTAAAGTGCTGTATTGAACCAATTCTAAGCATAAACTGGACCAAATCAATTTAAATTCTTCTATTTCTGGTCCTGTCTAACCAAGTTAGCTACTTACTAGCTGTTATAAACAGTAGCTTTCGCTAGGGTTAGTCAAGTTAAGTGATCTGATCAAGTTAGATTTTCTAAGCTTGACACTTAACCTGATTACTGTTTAATTTGTATTTATTGCCCTAATTACTGCAGATGCACTGACTTAAAGTATCTTAAATCAAAGCATAGACCTAAACATCTCAACCCAGTCTAGGTTGTCAATCAAAAGTACTCTAAGGTGCTTGTGAGATGCTGGCTTCTAGATCTATAGGTGCATGCAATTCTAGGGTTAGGGCCTAAGCTGTAACACCCCACTAAAATTCCCTTCAATATTATCCCTAATATTGAGTAGGATTCCATGAATAATAGCTATATTGAGCATGATTCATGAACGATAGTTAGAGTTGTGGGAATTTTAGTGTAAGTGTTAATAGGGCTTATATGAGCTTTAAATGGTGGAAATTCCTAATGGGCCTTAAATAACACTTCATTAGTTATCCTAATGGGCCCCATGAGGATAAAAGAAATAACACATCATGTGATGAGCCTTACTTTAGATGGGCTTGCAAAAGAATAAAGAATAAAAAAAATAATGTAGGTGCTAAGGATTGAACCTTGGACCTTAGAGATGTTGTAAGCCTTAAGAATGCATATGTAACCAATTCACCTAGCAAGGGAGTGCTATTAGGAGGATAAATGAAATTGTAGATAAGTGTAAGGATAAGGGAGATGAAGAGTCACCATGGAAAATGAAGAGTCACCATGGAAAATGAAGAGGCATACCTCTTCATTTACTATAAGAAGATGAGGAAAGAAGGAAAATGCCATAAGACATCTTCTCCTCCTACTCATTTTCGAAAATCGAGGTCGCCTCTCCATCAAGAAAATTCTCTCCAAGAAGATCTATTGAAGGCTTTGTGTTGGTGAAGCAAAGGAAGAGCCAAGGAACAAGAAGTTCGTTCTTTCTCCTTCTAGGTGATATATTTCGTTTGGAAATGCTTAGCACAAGAGTAAGACTCCCCTCACCTGCAACATAATAGTTATAGATGTTTTTGATTCATATTCTTGTATGTTTTTGGTGATGTGTTGCAAAAAAATCGTGAAGGTTTCCCTATAGGCAAGTTTCGGCCAACATGAGATTTAGGGCTTAGGTTTGTGATTGATGTTATCTAATGACTCCAATATTTTCTTGATGTTAAGTTATGAGTTATGATGAAAAAAAAGATGAACCAAAAGGCCCTTAATGATTTAGGGCTTAGGTTTGTGATTGATGTTATATAATGACTTTGAATTCGTTGTCATGCCTTTCGGAGTAATTAATGCTCCCGCCATGTTTATGGATCTGATGAATCGGGTATTCTTGGCATTCCTTGAGAAGTTTGTGATCGTCTTCATCGATGATATCCTCATCTATTTGAGACTTCGAGGAGGTGGGAAAAAGAGAGAAGAGATAAAAGATGATAAAGTAATGAGTGGAAAAATGACTAAGATTAGAAGATAACTGAGGGAGTAATTGGATACATGTTTTTATGGCTAGAGAAGTAAGTGTTGCTGAGAATAGAGCATCAATAAGGACAACAAAGAAATTATCGGTGACATTAGTGGAAGATAACTGTTACATTAATTTTAAGTTCGAGGACGAACATTCCAGAAGGTATGGAGATTGTAACACCCCACTAAAATTCCCTTCAATATTATCCCTAATATTGAGTAGGATTGCATGAATAATAGCTATATTGAGCATGATTCATGAACGATAGTTAGAGTTGTGGGAATTTTAGTGTAAGTGTTAATAGGCCTTATATGAGCTTTAAATGGTGGAAATTCCTAATGGGTCTTAAATAACACTTCATTAGTTATCCTAATGGGCCCCATGAGGATAAACGAAATAACACATCATGTGATGAGCCTTACTTTAGATGGGCTTGCAAAAGAATAAAGAATAAAAAAAAATAATGTAGGTGCTAAGGATTGAACCTTGGACCTTAGAGATGTTGTAAGCCTTAAGAATGCATATGTAACCAATTCACCTAGCAAGGGAGTGCTATTAGGAGGATAAAGGAAATTGTAGATAAGTGTAAGGATAAGGGAGATGAAGAGTCACCATGGAAAATGAAGAGTCACCATGGAAGGTGAAGAGGCATACCTCTTCATTTACTATAAGAAGATGAGGAAAGAAGGAAAATGCCATAAGACATCTTCTCCTCCTTCTCATTTTCGAAAATCGAGGTCGCCTCTCCATCAAGAAAATTCTCTCCAAGAAGATCTAGTCAAGGCTTTGTGTTGGTGAAGCAAAGGAAGAGCCAAGGAGCAAGAAGTTCGTTCTTTCTCCTTCTAGGTGATATATTTCGTTTGGAAATGCTTAGCACAAGAGTAAGACTCCCCTCACCTGCAACATAATAGTTATAGATGTTTTTGATTCATATTCTTGTATGTTTTTGGCGATGTGTTGCAAAAAAATCGTGAAGGTTTCCCTATAGGCAAGTTTCGGCCAACATGAGATTTAGGGCTTAGGTTTGTGATTGATGTTATCTAATGACTCCAATGTTTTCTTGATGTTAAGTTATGAGTTATGATGAAAAAAAAGATGAACCAAAAGACCCTTAATGATTTAGGGCTTAGGTTTGTGATTGATGTTATCTAATGACTTTGAATTCGTTGTCATGCCTTTCGGAGTAATTAATGCTCCCGCCATGTTTATGGATCTGATGAATCAGGTATTCTTGGCATTCCTTGAGAAGTTTGTGATCGTCTTCATCAACGATATCCTCATCTATTTGAGACTTCGAGGAGGTGGGAAAAAGAGAGAAGAGATAAAAGATGATAAAGTAATGAGTGGAAAAATGACTAAGATTAGAAGATAACTGAGGGAGTAATTGGATACATGTTTTTATGGCTAGAGAAGTATGTGTTGCTGAGAATAGAGCATCAATAAGGACAACAAAGAAATTATCGGTGACATTAGTGGAAGATAACTGTTACATTAATTTTAAGTTCGAGGACGAACATTCCAGAAGGTATGGAGATTGTAACACCCCACTAAAATTTCCTTCAATATTATCCCTAATATTGAGTAGGATTGCATGAATAATAGCTATATTGAGCATGATTCATGAACGATAGTTAGAGTTGTGGGAATTTTAGTGTAAGTGTTAATAGGCCTTATATGAGCTTTAAATGGTGGAAATTTCTAATGGGTCTTAAATAGCACTTCATTAGTTATCCTAATGGGCCCCAGAGGATAAAAGAAATAACACATCATGTGATGAGCCTTACTTTAGATGGTCTTGCAAAAGAATAAAGAATTACAAAAAATGATGTAGGTGCCAAGGATTGAACCTTGGACCTTAGCGATGTTGTAAGCCTTAAGAATGCATATGTAACCAATTCACCTAGCAAGGGCGTGCTATTAGGAGGATAAAGGAAATTGTAGATAAGTGTAAGGATAAGGGAGATGAAGAGGCACCATGGGAGATGAAGAGTCACCATGGAAAATGAAGAGTCACCATGGAAGGTGAAGAGGCATACCTCTTCATTTACTATAAGAAGATGAGGAAAGAAGGAAAATGCCATAAGACATCTTCTCCTCCTTCTCATTTTCAAAAATCAAGGTCCCCTCTCCATCAAGAAAATTCTCTCCAAGAAGATCTAGTGAAGGATTTGTGTTGGTGAAGGAAAGGAAGAGCCAAGGAGCAAGAAGTTCTTTCTTTCTCATTCTAGGTGATATATTTTGTTTGGAAATCCTTAGCACAAGAGCAAGACTCCCCTCACCTGCAACATAATAGTTATAGATGTTTTTGATTCATGTTCTTGAATGTTTTTGGCGATGTGTTGCAAAAAAATCGTGAAGGTTTCCCTATAGGCAAGTCACGACCAACATGAGATTTAGGGCTTAGGTTTGTGTTTGATGCTATCTAATGACTCCAATGTTTTCTTGATGATATGTTATGAGTTATGATGAAAAAAAAAGATGAACCAAAAGACCCTTAAAGGTTCAGGCCAAGGCCCTTATGAAGCCATAGACTTTTTGGCCACAAGAAGATGTTTGGGTTCTTTTGACTAGCTAATGTTTTAAGTCCTTGTTAATGTTTCGTTTGAAGGTTTTATATATATTTATAGGCCATGTTTCCCCTCTGATCATGTTGGGTTAATACCCTAAATGAGGGCAAAAAGAAAGAAAATAGAAAAGGTAAAGGTGCCATGTTACTTACTAATGCTTCCTAGTGCTAGAATATGTATTATATGTAGGTTGTATGAATCAATTGCTCTTGTTTTTGTCATTTTCATGTTGATATGAACCATAGGAGTTTCTGATTAAAACTTAAATTAGGTTTTAGGATGGGTTAAGGTCACTACCTCACTTGATAATGCCCCTTTGTAGTAGGATACTCAGTGTATGCATGTTGTATGAGTTGTGTGAGGTTGTGTTGTGTTTTTATGCCATGATAATCCTATCTAAATGATTCGACCAGTAGAGTATATGTTGAATTAGGGTTGAATTAAAGGTATCTAGGTTTCATTAGTCCATGATAGATGAAAAGAAAAATGGAACAAGTTCCCTAGATGCATTATCCTTAGTCTTAAATTGAATGTTATGTGTTTTATGAATCATGAATGTTAAGTTGGCATGTTATGAATTTACTTACCATGAAATTATGTTTTCTCCATGCCATGTTAATGCTTGAAAGTTATGATGATATTTATGCTTGAATGTATACCCATGACATGGATGACATTATGAATAAAAGAATGTCTAAAGAGCAATTGCTAAGAAAAGAAAAGAAATGATGAATGCTATGCTAAAGAGCAATTGCTATGGAAAGAAAAGGAATCATGTATGCTATTTTACTTTATGTATCGGCTTGTACCAGATCTTGAAAAAGGTCCAAGGGATGGGCACCTTAAGAACGCCCCGGTTCTGGACTACCGTAGCTGTCCACGGTTCTGGGACTACCGTAGCTGTCCAACAGGGATGGGCTCCTTAAGAAAGCCTCGGTTCTAGGACTACCGTAGATGTCCTCGATTCTAGGACTACCGTAGCTGTCCATGATGAATGGGTACAAGCCAGGGATCCCAATAATGATGATGATATGTTGATGTTCAAGTATTATATTATATATATTTTCAAAAAGCATCTTTAATGTTTATGCACATGTTTATGTTTAATGATATTGCATATGCTATGTTTAACGTTTATGCACATGTTTATGTTTAATGATATTGCATATGTTATGTCTAATGTTTATGCACATGATTATGTTTTAAAGATGATTCGAATGTTAAGTGTTTATGCTTATGTGCTTTAGATTCTTTAAGTATTTATTCATGTTATATGTTGATGTCATATGATGTAGATTTCTACTTATATGTGATGTACGGATTTTGTGAGTAAGCAAGGAGCTTACTAAGCATTTTATGCTTATAGTCTACCTACTTATGTTGCAGATCCAACTAAAGGTTTCTAAAGAAGGGGAAGCAGCAGGAGGGCATGTGTGTGTGTGGCAGTGACTTGGCAGAACGATCATACTGTTGTCTTTACTCTTACTTATGGACTTATTTCTCATGGACTTAATATTGCTACTTATAAATGCATGTGTTAGTTCTTATGTTCACGCTTACTACTTGTTGGAGTTGAAGTTCTTTATGATATGCATGCTTAATGTAGAACTATATACTCTCGTGATAGATATGCTATGATATGATTCACATGCTTAAAGTAGTTTAGTTAGAAAGAAATTATCCAATTGCATATGTTCATGATTTAGTATTATTTCCGCTGCTATATATGTACGTTTCATATGCAATAATGTATGAACGAAAGAAAAAATGTAATGCGTCACTCACGTGAGGGGCGGGCATTACAGTTTGGTATCAGAGCAGTTTGCCATCTCACTACACACACATCAAGCCTGCATCCTGCCGCTTCCAAGTAAGATCTTACCTTACATAATTTAAGTATGTTTGCTTTATGTTTACTTATGATAGGAATGTTTCTATACTAACCATACAAGTAGATGTGATACCCTATATGTTAGTAATATGAGATAAGTGTCCTAAGGCAATTGCCTTATAATTGTAATCATTTACTTTAATAAATGAATATTCACTATTTGAGTATACATGTTCATGTATTTGATTGATATCTTAAACTCATTTACTGAATGTCCACAATACAATTTACAGCATGAGAGAATTTGTGATGAATTCACAACTAGTGATTATCTCTACATGTGCAATTGTGAAGTATTGAAATTGCCCCTAGTCGATGAATTGATAAATAAGGACACTGTCAATTCTGTTGAGACTAGCATGGGTTATTCTCTAATCAGCTGATTCTCACTGGCTGGTGACATTGGGATGTCCAGAGATAAACATGGATGCTAGTTAAGGGAACTAGTTCATTGGAGTGACTAGCTGTAAAACTTCATATGGTAATCTACATATAGATATGTCAATCAAAAGTTCTTACTGCAGCTTAAGTGCGATGTTCCTTTGACTTGCGGTGTTCAAGTCATCTTGGTCACGGAGACTTATACTTTGACATCTTGAGCAAGCATCTCTAAGGAGGTGTGGACCCAGGATGGTTGGGTATAAGCCGAAGTGCCCGAAGATGTTTGAACAACCTACAAAGGATTCACCACTCCTTGCGAGGAGATGTATACCCAAGGCCTATCATCGGATTGTTACTCGAAGCCTCTGGCCAGAGCATAATATGTTCCGAGTATGAATCTCAAGGAAACATGAGAGTAATTAGAATCCGTTGGACGAGAAAGACATTACTTGGGCTAGGTGTGACGTAGTCAGCCTAGTGGGGACTGACACACATAGACCGTGTCCTGAACCAAGTGGGTATAAGATGGTGAAGGGAATAGGGCACAACTCATTATAGCTGCTGAAGGGTTTTCAGAATTATTTCTGAGGTCAAACGTTGATCTTTCGATTAATTGGGGATCATGATGTACTACTAGGTGCCACTCATGATCGTTCTATAATTGGTTAATTATAGACGGCCAACATAAATCGAAAGCCTATTTAGTCACACGCACTACGAGTAATCCGAGAGATTTAAAACGAGTTGAAAATTTGATTTTCCGATCAAGAGAAATAAGTCGAATCTGAATTTATCAGAGGCGCACTGGAAGCTTAAAATGGCTAAGTCTTATGAACGCTTATTGGACGAATTAAATGAGTTTAATTCGTAAAGAGACGGCTTGGTTTGGCCGGCCAAAGAGGGTCCCCACCCTCTTTGGTTTGGTCGGCCACAATGAGGAGGGAAACCAAATTATTTGGTTTAAATTATAAAATAAATCAAACGCGATTTGTTTTATAAAATTAGGGATAGAGAAATTTATATATAAAAGATTTATTTTCATGGAAAATAAAATAAACCTTGGATTGATTTATTTTATTTTATAAAATCAATTATGAATTGATTTTTCCATGATAAGAATAATTTCTATAATAGATTTATTGTGAAAATTTATTCCATAATAAAAGAGGAGATGTGTTTGTTTTTATTATAAATTTAGTTATAATAAAACTTGGCATAACGAAATAATTCATAGGAAAATTTATAAGATAAATTTCTTATGAAAATTTATTCCGTTAGAAGGGAGACATGGCGATGGAGAGGCTACTATATAAAGGAACCAAGGCAAGGCTTGAATTCCAATCAAGAGATTAAGTAGCAAGCCCTCTCTCTCTCTCCTTCTCTCCCTCTACCTCCTCTAGGGCCGGCGCCCACTCCCTCCTCTAGGGCCGGCTCCCCTTCTAGTTGCCGTGTGCCACATCCACCAAGAAGGTGCCGAAAAAGAAGAAGAAGCGGGTCGCAACTCCTTCCTTTTCCCGGAATCTTGATTCCGTTACTTGGTGGTTAGTTTCCATCTCTCTCTCTTGATATTCTTGTCGTGCCTTTGGAGAATCTAGTAGTTCTTGTCGGCACGAAACTCGTGGCTTTGCGAAGTCATCCCGAAGAGAACTCGGCGTGGACGCGAATAGATGTGAAGCTTCCAAGGGACGCTACGGTTGGATCTCGTCCCTTTCTACGAGTTACGCGAGGTATTATGTAAATTAGTTTACTTTCTGCAAAATTTTAAATGTATGATCATGTCTCCACAACTTAAGGTTGCATGCTAGATACGTGGTTAAAATAATTTAAGCAATTATTTATGCTAAATCTTCTGCTGCACGTAATTAAATTTTAAAATTACGAACCCGTATCCATGTCAACATGCACCCGGTCCCAACAGTGGTATCAGAGCCGGTTAGTGTTTGACATAATCATATAATTGTTTTGCGAAAAACTTTGTCATGATCTCAATTTTGGAAAATTTTCCAATTATGGAAACTTTTCAATTATGATAAATTTTAGATTTAGGAATTTCAAAGTTTGGAAATCCTCATGAAATTTTGTAAACTTTTGAAATATCCTAGTTTCTGAAATTTTATAATAATTGTGAAAACTTCCTATCTTTGGAAACTTTCCAATTTTGGAAATTTCCTATTTTGAAAATTTTCAATTTTGAAAATATGTAAGTTTTCTTTGTACCAGATACTTACAATTATTCTGAAAACCTATTATGAAATCTCGCAATTTTGGGCACTTTCTTTCAAGAAAGTCTAGACAAATTTATGGATCATTAATTGACAATTAAATTCAAATTAGTTTTAAATTATTAACAAATTTCTTTATTTTGGTTTCAGCCTCGGGGAGCCGTCCAATTTAAAGTTAGTTGTTGTAATTTAATTTCCCATTTTGAATAAAATTGTCATGTTTAATTTGGTTACGCCTCGGCGAGTGGACCAAATTGGATTTACGACAAATTTCTTTTCTTTGTGTATCTGAGCCTCGGGGAGCCACCCTTAGAAAACAATTTGTTGTAATTAATTAATCCATAAATAAAATATGTGATCAAATCTTGGAAATTTAGGATAATTTCCTTATTTGATTTAAGAGGTGATACTCTTACATATTGTTGTCTCCAAAATTAATTAGGAAAATGGTTTCCTATAGAGTTTCTTAAAAGAGATTTTCATTAAAATAATATGTAGTTGAATTAAAGGAATTGTCTCTTAATTTAATAAGATTTGATTTAGAGAAATCAAAGTCTTAAACATATTATTTCCGAAATTGATTATGACAATTTAGGAAATTGTTTCCCAAAACAATTTCTTGAATAAAGTATGAAATTAGAATTAGGAAATCCGGTTCCTAATACAATTAATGAGACTTGATGAATTAAGTCACATACATACTTTATTAAGGAAATCGTTAGTCATGACATAAATCTATGTCATGAATGTGCTTAGAAAAGAAAGGATGAGACCCAAAACCCCTTACAAAATATTAAGGCCAACACCTTCCATTAATATGGTTAGAATCGGAGTTTTGTTTCTCGTTTGGGTTGATGGACACATCCATGCCCGGCTTGAACCTCAACATGTTCAAACCATGGAATTAGTTTATGAATAATATAGTTGGAGTCAGAGGTCAATCCTTAGTTTTGGTTGTTGGACACATCCAAGCCTGACTAAACGGTTGAATGAGCTCCAACCATATTAAAACTATTTCTTGATTAATGGGTCAGCCTTAAGCTTGGAGCATCGATTTGTTGTGCCACAGCCAAGGTCGATGTAAAGAGAGGTGCAGTTGGGTGCTAAGTATATTGTTGCATACTTGTTAATGAGTTAACAACCCAATGATTTATGCAAACATTCAATTAGTTGATAGCATAAAGTGATAGTTACATATATATGATATGTAATCGGTATAATTACCTACCTTCATAGCTAAGAATAACTTGATGGCCACAGCCATGGTTATTCTTATCTATGGTTGGATATCAACCTATTTGGAGGTGTTCCTACGATCTCCCGAATTGATAAAAAGGGTTATTCAATTCGAAAAATAAATATGATTTAATTAATGTATGTTGATGCATTCTTTATCATTCTTCTCACATAAGCTCAATTTGTATTTCTAGGATAATCACTCGATCATGTCTTCTCTGAATTTGCGTTCCATTTTGGACACCAATAAACTGACTGGGCCAAACTTCATGGATTGGCTTCGAAACATGAGGATAGTCCTCAAGGCAGAGAAGCTTGCTTATGTCCTTGAAGATCAACTTCCCAACCGTCCTCCAGAAGATGCAACTCCAGACCAGTTAGTGGCCTATCAGAAACATGTGACCGATTCTGAACTTGCGCGTTCCATCATGCTAGCCTCTATGGTACTTGAGCTGCAAAAGTAGCATGAGCATATGGATGCTTATACCATCATCTTCCTTCTTCATGAATTATTTGAAGAGCAAGGAGGGTCACTGGCGAAGAAACTGCAAGGTTTATCTTGAGTCCTTGAAGAAGAAGGCATCCGATGCCCCATCCTCTTCAGGTATCTTCGTTATTGAATGTCACTCTATTTTCTCAAATACCTGGATACTTGATACTGGGTGTAGCTCACATATATGTAATGACATACAGGGGCTAAGGAATAGAAGAAGACTCGTCAAGGGAGAAGCGAATTTGCGAGTTGGAAATGGAGCAAAGATTGCTGCTGTTGCCATCGGAACATATTTGCTAAAGCTCCCTACTGAACGTGTTTTAGAATTGGATAATTGTTATTTTGTTCCTTCATTAATAAAGAACATTGTATCTATTTCATGGTTGAATGAAAAGGGTTATCATTTAACTTTTAGTAACAATTATTGTTACATAACTTTAAATGACGTTCTTTATGGGACTGGAACTTTGTGCAACACGTTTTCAATATCGAAGTTAGCAACAAACGTGCTCGAATAGATAATCGAATAGACTCCTATACGTGGCATTGTCGTCTTGACCATGTAAGTAAGAAACGCATGACCAAATTACACCGATGTGAAATTCTGGAATCATTTGAACCCGGTTCATTTGATACATGCGAATCATGCTTAAAAGGTAAGATGGCCAAATTACCCTTTTCTGGAAAAGGTAATCCAGTGGGAGAATTGCTTGGTCTAATACATACTGATGTATGTGGACCAATGTCAACTCTTGCACAAGGAGGCTATAGCTACTTCATTACCTTTATTGATGATCACTCACGATTCGGGTATGTGTTCTTGATGAAACACAAATCTGAAGCTTTTGAGAAATTCAAAGAGTTCAGAAATGAAGTAGAGAAACAGCTTGGCAAAAGTATTAAGATACTTCGATCCGATCGGGGTGGTGAATACTTGAGTCAAGAGTTTCAAGATTATCTTAGGGACAATGGGATATTGTCTCAATGGACTCCGCCGTATACACCACTGCATAATGGTGTATCTGAGAGGCGTAACCGAACCTTGATGGACATGGTTAGATCCATGATGAATCATGCAACTCTTCCAAAAACCTTTTGGGGCTATGCGCTCAAGACAGCTGTTTACTTGCTAAACAGAGTCCCGACCAAGGTAGTCTCTACTACTCCATATGAGACGTGGAATAGTAAGAAACCTCACTTAACTCACCTTAAGATATGGGGTTGTCCTGCTTATGTGAAGCGGACTGTATTAGACAAATTGGATGCTAAGTCTGATAAATGTCTATTTATTGTATACCCTAAGGAAACAAAGGGTTACCAATTCTATCATCCCATGGAACAAAAGGTGTTTGTTTCAAGGCATGCTGTATTTCTGGAAAAAGAATTTCTTTTACAAGAAAACAGTGGGAGTGGCATTGAACTTGATGAAGTTCAAGAAACTCCAATAGATATTACAGAGACACCTAGTCTAGACCCACAACCAATAACTCATAATGATGAGCTATCAGTTGAACCTAAAACAACACCACCTCTTCGTAGGTCTAATAGGACACGCAATAATCCAGAGAGATACGGATTTCTCATAAGTGAATCGAACGACGTGTTACTCATAACGATGACGAACCTATCAGTTATGAAGATGTTCTGAAAAGTTCAGAAAGGGACAAATGGCTTGAAGCCATAAAGTTGGAAATGGATTTCATGTACGAAAATCAAGTATGGGACTTGGTTAACCCACCTGAAGGGATTAAGCCCATAGGGTACAAGTGGGTTTTCAAGAAGAAAACCGACATGGAAGGTAATGTTGTTACCTTTAAGGCTAGATTAGTGGCAAAAGGATATCGTCAGAAACAAGGAATTGATTATGACGAAACCTATTCGCCAGTAGCTATGCTTAAATCCATTCGGATGCTCCTGGCCATAGCAACTCATTATGATTATGAGATATGGCAAATGGATGTGAAAACAGCTTTCCTTAACGGAAACCTGCTTGAGGATGTATACATGATACAACCTGAAGGTTTCACATCGGTTGATAAAACTAAAGTATGCAAGCTTCGACGATCCATATATGGACTGAAGCAAGCATCCAGGAGCTGGAACATCCGTTTTGATGAGACAATCAAAGAGTTTGATTTCTCACAAAATCCTGACGAACCTTGTGTGTACAAGAAGGTTAGTGGGAGTGCAGTCGTATTCCTAGTATTATATGTCGATGACATATTACTTATAGGAAACGATATATCAGTCTTACAGTCGGTTAAAATTTGGTTGTCCAAAACTTTCTCCATGAAAGACCTGGGAGAAGCAACCTATATCCTTGGGATTAGAATCTATAGAGATAGATCAAAACGGTTGCTTGGTCTTTCGCAGTCTACATATATAGACCGAGTGCTAAAAAGGTTTAGCATGTCGGAATCCAAGAAAGGTTACCTTCCCATCAGGCATGGGATCAACCTTTCAAAGTCTATGTGTCCGCGCACAGAAGACGAGAGGATTTGCATGAATAAGATTCCTTATGCATCCGCGATAGGATCTATCATGTATGCTATGTTATGTACTAGGCCCGTTGTATCATATGCTCTGAGCGTCACGAGCAGATACCAGTCTGATCCAGGAATGGATCATTGGGCGACTGTCAAGACAATCCTTAAGTACTTAAGAAGAACTAAGGATGTGTTCCTAATATATGGAGAAGGAGATATGGTAATACGTGGGTATACAGATGCCAGTTTCCAGACAGATAAGGATGACTCCAAATCTCAGTCTGGATACGTATTTACTTTGAATGGAGGCGCAATAAGTTGGAAGAGTTCCAAGCAAGACACTGTAGCGGATTCTACCACGGAAGCGGAATATATTGCGGCTTCGGAAGCAGCAAAAGAAGCAGTCTGGATCAAGAAGTTTGTCTCGGAACTTGGTGTGGTTCCAACCATTGATGAAGCAATACCGGTTTACTGCGACAACAATGGAGCTATTGCATAAGCAAAGGAACCAATGTCTCATCAGCGATCCAAACACGTGCTTCGCCGCTATCATGTGATCAGAGAGATTATAAGTAGGAATGATATACAAATTGAGAAAATTCCCACTGAAAGAATTTAGCGGATCCTTTAACTAAGGCCTTGCCTCAAAGCATGTTTGAGGGTCATGTTAGAGCCTGTGGTATTGGTTACCGTAGCGATTAGCAATAGGCCAAGTGGGAGTTTGTTAGTAATATGAGAGAAGTATCCTAAGACAATCGCCTTATAATTGTAATCATTTAATTTAATAAATAAATATTCACTATTTGAGTATACATGTTCATGTATTTGATTGAGATCTTAAACTCATTTACTGAATGTCCGCAATACAATTAACAGCATGAGAGAATTTGTGATGAATTCACAACTAGTGATTATCTCTACATGTGCAATTGTGAAGTATTGAAATTGTCCCTAGTCGATGAATTGATAAATAAGGACACTGTCAATTCTGTTGAGACTAGCATGGGTTATTCTCTAATCAGCTGATTCTCACTGGCTGGTGACATTGGGATGTCCAGAGATAAACATGGATGCTAGTTAAGGGAACTAGTTCATTGGAGTGACTAGCTGTAAAACTTCATATGGTAATCTACATATAGATATGTCAATGAAAAGTTCTTACTGCAGCTTAAGTGTGATGTTCCTTTGACTTGCGGTGTTCAAGTCATCTTGGTCACGGAGACTTATACTTTGACATCTTGAGCAAGCATCTCTAAGGAGGTGTGGACCCAGGATGGTTGGGTATAAGCCGAAGTGCCCGAAGATGTTTGAACAGCCTACAAAAGATTCACCACTCCTTGCAAGGAGATGTATACCCAAGGCCTATCATCGGATTGTTACTCGAAGCCTCTGGCCAGAGCATAACATGTTCCGAGTATGAATCTCATGGAAACATGAGAGTAATTAGAATTCGTTGGACGAGAAAGACATTAATTGGGCAAGGTGTGACGTAGTCAGCCTAGTGGGGACTGACACACATAGACCGTGTCCTGAACCAAGTGGGTATAAGATGGTGAAGGGAATGGGGCACAACTCATTATAGCTGCTGAAGGGTTTTTAGAATTATTTCTGAGGTCAACCGTTGATCTTTCGATTAATTGGGGATCATGATGTACTACTAGGTTCCACTCATGATCGTTCTATAATTGGTTAATTATAGACGGCCAACATAAATCGAAAGCCTATTTAGTCACACGCACTACGAGTAATCCGAGAGATTTAAAACGAGTTGAAAATTGGATTTTCCGATCAAGAGAAATAAGTCGAATCTGAATTTATCAGAGGCGCACTAGAAGCTTAAAATGGCTAAGCCTTTTGAAGGCTTATTGGACGAATTAAATGATTTTAATTCGCAAAGAGACGGCTTGGTTTGGCCAGCCAAAAGGGTCCCCACCCTCTTTGGTTTGGCCGACCACAATGAGGAGGGCAACCAAATTATTTGGTTTAAATTATAAAATAAATCAAACGCGATTTGTTTTATAAAATTATGGATAAAGAAATTTATATAAAGAAATTTATATATAAAGAGATTTATTTTCATGGAAAATAAAATAAACCTTGGATTGATTTATTTTATTTTATAAAATCAATTATGAATTGATTTTCTATGATAAGAAAAATTTATATAATAAATTTCTTGTGAAAATTTATTTCATAATAAAAGGGGAGATGTGTTTGTTTTATTATAAATTAGTTATAATAAAACTTGGCATAACGGAATAATTCATAGAAAATTTATAAGATAAATTTCTTATGAAAATTTATTCCGTTAAAGGGAGACTTGGCGATGGAGAGGCTACTATATAAAGGAACCAAGGCAAGGCTTGAATTCCAATCAAGAGATTAAGAAGCAAGCCCTCTCTCTCTCTCCTTCTCTCCCTCTCCTCCTCTAGGGCGCGCCCTCCCTCCTCTAGGGCCGGCGCCCCTCTAGTTGCCGTGAGCCACATCCACCAAGAAGGTGCCGAAGAAGAAGAAGAAGCGGGTCGCAACTCCTTCCTTCCCCGGAATCTTGATTCCGTTACTTGGTGGTTAGTTTCCATCTCTCTCTCTTGATATTCTTGTCGTGCCTTTGGAGAATCTAGTAGTTCTTGTCGGCACGAAACTCGTGGCTTTGCGAAGTCATCCCGAAGAGAACTCGGCGTGGACGCGAATAGAGGCGGAGCTTCCAAGGGACGCTACGGTTGGATCTCGTCCCTTTC
>JAGFNQ010003524.1:423464-483134 GCA_024364735.1 Boesenbergia rotunda | reverse complement strand
AGGCCTATCGTCGGATTGTTACTCGAAGCCTCTGGCCAGAGCATATCATGTTAAGAGTGCGAGTCTCTTAAATACATGAGAGTAATTAGAAATCCAAAGGACGAGGAAGACACTACTTGGGCTAGGTGTGACGTAGTCAGCCTAGTGGGGACTGACACCATAGACTGTGTCCTGAACCAAGTGGGTATAAGGTGGTGAAGGGAATGAGGCACGATTCATTAGAGCTGCTGAAGGGTTTCAGAATAATTTCTTCTGGGGTCAAACCGTTGATCTTTCGATTAATTGGGGATCATGATGTACTACTAGGTGCCACTCATGATCGTTCTATAATTAATGGGTTAATTATAGACGGCCAACATAAATCGAAAGCCTATTTAGTCACACGCAATACGAGTAATCCGAGGGATTTAAAACGAATTGAAAATTGGATTTTCCGATCAAGAGAAACGAGTCGAATCTGAGTTAATCAGAGGCGCAATAGAAGCTAAAATGGCTAAGTCTATTGAAGGCTTTTTGGGCGAATTAAATGAGTTTAATTCGCGACGGTTCGGGTCGGTTTGGGCCGGCCAAAGAGGGTGTTAACCCTCTTTGGGTGGCCGGCCAATGAAGGAGAATAAACCAAGTTTATTTTGGTTTAATTAATAAAATAAATCTAGTGTGATTTGTTTTATAAATTATGGATAAATAAATTTGTATAAAGAAATTTATATAAACAAATTTATAGAAATTTATTCTTTTATGGAAGATTAAAATAATCCATGAATTGGTTTATTTTAATTTTATAAAATCAATTATGAATTGAGTTTTCCATAATAAGAAAGTTTATAAATTTCTTATAAAATTTATTCTATAATTTAAAGAGAAGAAGAATTAGTTTTATTATAAATTAGTTTATAATAAAACTTGGTTTAAACGGAATAATTAGTTAAGAAAATTTATAGGATAAATTTCTTATAACTAATTCCGTTTAGAGGGAGACTTAGCAAAGAGTTGCTACTATATAAAGGACCCAAAGGCTAGCCCTTTAGACACATCAATCAATTAATCAATAGTTGATTAAGAGTTCCCTCTCTCTCTCTCTCTTTTATTCTTCTCCTCTCCCTCTCCTTCTCCTTGCCTAGGGCCGGCGCCCATTCTTGTGAATTAGGGCCGGCGCACCAAGCCTTCCTCCAAGAGGGAAGTTGGCGTGAGCAACCAAAAGGAAGGAGAACCCGAAGACGAAGAAGAAGAAGCGGATAGCGACTCCTCTCTTCCGGAATACGATTCCGTTACTTCATTGGTTAGTTTTTCCATTGTTTCCCTTATTCTTCTAGTTGTGCCTTCCGAGAATCTAGTAGTTCTCGTCGGCACAAAACTCGTGACTTTGTGAAGTCATCCCGAAGAGAACTCGGCGTGGACGCGAATAGAGGCGGAGCTTCCAAGGGACGCTACGGTTGGATCTCGTCCCTTACTTCGAGTTACGAGAGGTACTTAGTAAATCAGTTTACTTTTTCGCAAAGTTTTATTTTATGATTATGTCAACACACCATAAGATTGCATGCTAGATACGAAGTTAAAATAATTTAGGAAATTATTTTATGCAAACTCTTCCGCTGCACGTAAAAATTTTAAATTTTACGAACTCGTATCCTTGTCGACATGCACCCGGTCCCAACACCAGGCACCCTGGACCTTCCCAGGTAGCTGGGATATAGGGTGCCTGATCCTTGAGTGCGCCCTGAAGCCTAGGGTGCCTGTATTAACACAGGCGCCCTAGATGGCATTCCCAGGCAGCTTTTTCTCCTGCGTTTGCTCTTCTATCTTGCCTCCAACTCCAGGTACCTACAAGACAATCAAACACAAGACAAATATACAGATAATCTTAACCTTAAAGATTGGTTCTGACTTTGGATTTCACCTGAAATACTAGGTTGAACCGACACCTAATGTTCCCTTTCCCGGGGAACACGTTCTCACCTACTCCACACTGGAGAAGTTGTGTTTGCCAATCGGAACCTCCGATTGGACTTTCGCTTAGCCTCCGAGAACTCGAATCTCAAGACGTCCGACCTCGACCCATCTCTACTTCTGTTTGACAACCCTCACTCGGCAAAGACTCCGTTGCTCGATCCCTTACCAGGACTTAGTGCTCAGTCCCTCGGACCAAGACTTTGTGCCCAGCTTCACTCATCAGGACTTAGTCCAACCTAGCTTCACTCACTATGACCCAGCTTCACTCACCAGGATTTAGTGCCCAGCATCACTTACCAGGACTTAGTCCAACCTAGCTTCACTCCCCAGGATTTAGTGCCCAGCTTCACCCACCAGGATTTAGTCCAACCTAGCTTCCCTTGCTAGGACCCGGCTTCACTCACTAGAATTTCTTCAATCAGAATCACTTCTTTGCTAGTCATCATAATCCTGACTAGACTTCCTCAATCATTAGATTAATGTAATTCCAAACCTCAAGTCTGGTTTGGTTTGATCCCTTGGTCAAACTAACCAACCCTGGGATTTGGTTCACTCTACCAAATATCAGATCTTGTTTGGC
This sequence comes from Boesenbergia rotunda, assembly GCA_024364735.1. Taxonomy (NCBI): domain Eukaryota; kingdom Viridiplantae; phylum Streptophyta; class Magnoliopsida; order Zingiberales; family Zingiberaceae; genus Boesenbergia; species Boesenbergia rotunda. Next base: position 480,604 of record JAGFNQ010003524.1, on the reverse strand, counting down.
TAACTTTTTGTCAACCTGATCAAGCCTAGGTTTACCCTACCAAATATAAGGTTCTGTTTGGTTTAACCCTTGATCACTTTGACTAACCCTTTGTCAACTTGACCAAACTTGGGTTTACCCTACCAAACATAAGGTCATATTTCGTTAACCCTTTGTCAACTTGATCAAACATGGGTTTACCCTACCAAATATAAGGTCCTGTTTGGTTTAACCCTTTATCACTTTGACTAACCCTTACCTTTTCTAACATATATTGTTACAAACTTAAGTATATTGTTAAACATCAAAACCCTAGATGAAGACATCACTGATGCATCGTGCACTAACAAAGCCAGGTGGACGAAGTCCTGGTGAGTGAAGTTGGGTAAGAAGTCTTGTTCCAGGGGACTAAGCACGAAGTCCTAGTCAGGGATTAGGCAACGGAGTCTTAGCCAAGTGAGGACTACGGACAAAAGTAGAGAAGGGTTGAGGTTGGACGTCTCAAGATCCGAGAGTCTCGGAGGCCGAGCACGAAGTCTTGGTTCGGGGGACCGAGCAAATGACTTAGCTGTGCGGGGATCGTGGACAGAAGTAGAGATGGGTTAAGGTCAGACGTCTCGAGATCCGGTTCTCGAAGGCTGAGCAAAAGTCCAACCGGAGGTCCCAGTTGGCAAAAGGTAACTTCTCCAGGGTCGAGTAGGTGATGACGCATTCCCCGAGAAAGGGAACAGTAGGCGTCAGTTCGACCTAGGATTTCAATTGAAATCCAAAGTCAGAAACTGAGATTATCTATCTGTTTGCATTTGTGTTTGTTTGTCTTGCAGGAACCTAGAGTTGGAGGCAAGATAGGAGAGCAAATGCAAGAAAACAAGGTGCTGGGAAAAGGTTTTCCTGGGCGCCTGAATGGAATCAGGCACCCCATATGGGTCAGGCGCCCAACATCCCAGGCGCCTGATTCATCCCAAGCGCCTAGGTTGCAGTCTTATCTCTGTGCCGAGTTCGCTGGATACGGATCAACTTTGACCATATATGAGGCGCCTCATAGCCTTATCAAGCGTCCAAGAGTTGTGTATAAAAAGGGACTTCAACCCCTCACTTCAAGACATCAATTCAGATAATCGCTAACTGATTTTGTGTGAAGCAAAAGCACTAAGTTGAAGCTCGATAACCAAGGAGGCTCCAGGAGGAAGTACGCTGCACTTTGGACTTTCGGATTGGCCAGAACTTCGTTTCTATTTGGTTTGCTTTTATTTACGAGCTGTACTTAACATTATTTATTTGTACTTGTAACATCAAACTGTAAGACGGATTTTCTCCGCCTTTGAAAATTTTGGAAATGAGACCATTAGTAAACTCACGCCGAATACATAGGCCTTGAGCGGACTCACCCTGGGGTTGGGAACCAAGTAAATAAATCCTGCGTGTCTGCTGTGTCTTGTTATTTTCTTTTATTATTTAATATTCTATTGCGTACTAACACTCTGATAGCAAGAACGAATGACGAAGTTGCGTGAAAAAGTTCAAGTCGATATTCACCCCCACCCCTCTATCAACCGACACCGATCCCATAGTATTTACATGTGCAACTTACAAATAAGCCCACCTAATAGGGTTCATAATATCCAATAATCTTCCACTTGGGTAATATGTGAGTTGTATGTTAAATACAAGTAAAATTTTAGTTGATATCAAACTTTATGGATATAAGATACCCTATAATAATCTGGTCCATTAATTTCATTTGTATAGAACTAAAGAGATCATAGCTACTGTTATGATAGTAACAAACCCTAATAGTAATCACAATACCAATGTCATTAACAACATAGATCAAGATGTGGATGTATAGAGAGAAAATTATAAGAAATGTGATGAGTACATGTCAATTTCCAATTGGTCCAAAGTGACTCAAAAGAGTCTAATTATATATGCAAATACCTTATACAATAATTATGATCCAAACTTTATAATTCCAAAAGAAATATGTATCATATTTACATATATCAAATGTTAAACAACAGTAGTAAATCATGATACCATATTCAGAGTGTTTAATAAACAAATAAAAATCCCATAAATATTTTGAACTTTAAGTACGTACAATAATCAAATAAAAAATATTTACCTTTATTATCAAATATAGAGTAATAAAATAAATACAGACTCCCACTAGATAAATTCTTTTTCCATAAGAAGAACTCCCATATGCACAATATGCGTATGAAACACCTTAGGCACCAATCCTTTAGTAGTGGATCGGCCAACATGGAATATGTGTTGATATGCTCTACCATGATTTGACAACTCTGAACTCTTTCTTTAACCGCTAGAAACTTGATATCAATGTGCTTAGACTTCGATGAACTACGATTGTTCTTAGCATAAAGTTTTACGACTTTATTATCACAATAGATCCTCAGTGGCATGTCAATACCATTAACAATCTGCAATGCTGTGATAAAGTTTTGCAACCAAATCCCATGATTGGATGCTTCATAGAATGCTACCAACATTGCCTCCATGTTAGAAGTGACTACTAGCATCTATTGGACGCTCTTCCAAGACATAGTCGCTCCAGTAAGCATGAAAATATAGCCCAAAGTGGACCTCTTACTATCTAAGCATCCAACAAAATTAGAGTCTGAATAACCAATCACTTCTAAGTGATTAACTTTCGATACATGAGCATGTGTCCTTTAGTTCTTTATAAATACCGCATCACTCTCTTTATCGCTTTCCCGTGTGACGGTCCTGGGTTAATAACATATCTGCTTAACATCCCTACTATAAATACTATATCTGGTGAGGTACAAATATGTGCATACATGAGATTTTCTACTGTTGATGCATATGGGAATTATTCCATCTCCTTTATTTCAAATTCAAGCAATGGACATTGTTGCAAACTAAACTTGTCACCTCTTGATACAGGTGTGTCTCCAGATGTATAATTTTGTATGTCATACCTTATAACTACCTTTTCAACATATGCCCGTTGTGAAAGTTTAAGAATGTTTCTTGAACAATCATGGCAAATCTGTATGCCTAAAACAAAGGATATTTCACCAAGATCATTCATTTCAAATTTACCAGATAGAAATTACTTAGTTTCATATAGCAACCTCTTATTATTGCTCGCAAGTAATATATCATCCACATACATAACAAATATAACAAACTTGCTCCCACTGAACTTGACATATATGCACTGATCAACGAGGTTCTCCTTAAATCCAAATAAGGTAACCACTTGATCAAATTTTCGGTACCATTGATGGGATGCCTATTTTAAGCCATAAATGGATTTTTTTAATCTACATACTAGGTACTTTGAGTTTGAGGACTCAAAGTTCTCCGATTGCACCATATATATAGATTCCTCTATCTCCATTGAGGAATATAGTCTTTACATCTATTTGGTGTAGCTCCAAATCATAATGAGTTATAAGTGTCATGATTACCTATGGGAGTATTTCGTTGAAACAGGTGAGAAAGTCTCCTTGTAATCAATATTTTCCTTTTGAGTGAATTCCTTGGCAACAAGATGAGCCTTATACTTTTCGACATTGCTCCTTAAATCATATTTGGTTTTAAATATTCATTTACAACCAACGGGTCTCAAACCTTCAGGCAATTCGATAAATTCCCAAACGTCATTGTCCGTCGTAGACTTTAACGCATCTTGCATAGCGTTAATCCACCTTTCTGGGTTAGATCATTGCTTGACTTCTTGGAAAGATATAGGATCACTTTCCAATCATATGTCAAAATAATGCTCTTGGAGATAAACATAATCACAAGAATTTGTGGATCTCTATTCCCTTGTGGATCATCTTAAAGGCACTTGTGTTTGAGATGGTTGAGGTATTTGCTTATCAATATGAGATAATATTGTTGGACCTTGGATGGCTAGAGAGGGGGGTGTGAATAGCCAGACACTTAAACTTTTCGCTTCTTTGAAGTCTATCTGCGATTAGGGTTAGTAGCGGAAGACAAATAGACAGAAAGATACAAACAAACAGAAACAAAACCAAACAGAAATGACACAAAGATTTACAAGGTTTAGGGATAACTTGCCCCTACTCCTTGGTGTGCCCGTGAGGTGGGTGATGCCTTGATTGTCGGCAGATCAAGCCCCGGAAATCTAGATATAATAGAACTCCTTCTCGGTGGAGTAACCTCTCCACGACAGTCTCAAGAATGATATCAGATTAAGCACACAGAGACTCGAGAAATCTTACAGAGCACTTGACAGAAGGCACAAAGAAGTGAACACTTCACCGAGCTCAACCCAGCACAACCCACGCACATGCAAGAACCTTTAGCTCTTCGTGTCTACTTGCTGATCGACTCGCAAAGCTCTCAACTGATTCAAAGTTCTCAAAGACACAAAGTTTCAGAGTTACTGTCTCTTCTTCGCTAGCCATCTCTTAAACCTCTACTCATCACCAGATCATCCCAGGCGCGACTGCAGCTCACCAGGCGCATCTGCAACAAGCTCCGTCACCAACCCACTGACCTCTACTGGGCTCAGTCCACTGAAACCTCTTCAGCCGAGCCTCAGGTCAGTCGCCAGCTTCGGCAGACAGTTGCTAGCCCGCGCCAGAAGCCGTTGAATCCTGCGAATGGAAAACAAACAAACCTGACCGAAGCGAAAGTGACCAAATGACTCTCCTTCTTGGTTTGTGTCAACCCTGTATTACCTACACACTCATCAAAGGCTTATCACAGCAAATCAAAAAGAAATCAGCAGTATCAGAAAGAAATCAGACAAAATCAGAGTGAAATCAGAAAGTCTGACAACGATTCAAATTAAAGTTATCAGACAATGATCGGTCACCTGACCGATCAGTTACTCTTCTGACAGATCAGGTTCTTCCTAATCGATCCAGTCAGGATCTGATCGGTCACGGTCACCGATCAAAGATTGGGGATTGGTCACCAGACCTATCCACCAGCTCACTGGGATTTCGGCCATCTCCACCAGCTCCATAACCTGATAGGTCATCATGACCAATTAGGTTATGCCCTGATCGGTCAAGTGACCGATCAGGTCACATCTGGACCGATCAGGAGCCCTGATCGGTCCAGGAGGACCCAGATCGGTCAGCTTAACCGAACAGGGTTTATCCCTAAACCTTCTATTCTCCTTCTGATCGTTCACCAGAACTATCAGAAGCCACACAGAAAGTTTCAGTTCTCTTTCTAATCGTTCACCAGAACTATCAGACGCCCTGGATCGGTCACCAGACCGATCCACAACCATAGAAGTTAGTGCCAACTCCCTGATCGAACTCCAGGCCGATCCACAACCGCAGGAGTTAGTGTCAACTCCCTGATCTGACTCCAGACCAATCCAGCGCCAACCATTTCGACCCTAAGTCCAGAGAACAGGCTCCCTTGCCTTCTCTTACTCATTTTGGACCCGGAGAAAGAGCTCACGTGCCCTTTCCGACCAGTACACTCAATGCTCAGTCCCCCGGACCAAGACTTCGTGCCCAGCTTCACTCACCGGGACTTTGTTCAACCTAGCTTCCCTCGCTAGGACCTGGCTTCACTCACCAGGGTTTCCTTCACTTAGCTTCACTCGCTAGGACCCGGCTTCACTCACCCGGACCCGACTTCACTCACCGGGGTTTCCATCACCCGGATTCACTCACTAGGACCCGACTTCATACACCGGGGTTTTCGTCACCCAATTTCACTCACCAGGACCCGACTTCACTCACCGGAGTTTCCGTCACCTGGCCAGGACTTAAGCCGAACTTATCTTACTTACCTAAACTTAAATCGGTGTCAACACCAAAACAACAATCAGGTCAGACTTCATCAACAATCTCCCCTTTTTTGTTGTTTGACAACCCGATTCTATGTTTAGGTCTTAGCAATCAATTGACATCAAATTTCACTATTGCAAGGGAATCAGAGTCCTCCCCCTACAATAGTTATATTTGTGATAACCCTAAACTTAACTAACCATCCTCTCCTCCTTTGTCAAACACCGAAAAGGCTCTGGTCTGGTTGTTAAGTTTAAAACAACTCCCCCTTAAACGAGGGTCTCCCCCAAAACAAACAAGAAATAATAAGTGAAAGCATATGAATTGCATATGAAATAAATAAATCAAGATAAGATATACATATGCATCATATGAAAGTGAACATGGACAGCAAAATCATGGAATAGTAGTCATACACATAATCCATCAGAATGTCATACCATATAAAGTCATGGAATAGATGTCACAATCAGAATACATAAAAAATATCACTACTGATCGGCGGGATCATCAGATTGCATCGGGTCGAATGCAGTGTCATCGACAGGTAGGAAGCTCCTCGGAGCAGTGCTGCTAGATGGCGGAAAACCAGAAAATGTCTGCTATGGCGGATGACCAACCATTCAAGCGTGCCACTCAACAAACATCTCCCTCTGATCTGCACGCATCCCAAAAATCTTAGACCAGATCTTTGACTGAAACTCTTGCTGACCGGCATGCAACCCAGAAATCTAAGACCGGATCTCTGACTGAAACTCATGTTGCCCGAGCTCCAACATATGAAATCTATGGTTGAACGCCTGCTCGAGCTCGGTGATCTGCCATCGGAGATCTGGGTCCAGCTCGTAGTCGTCCTCTGCTGCATTGGACGCATCCTGATGTCCAGCTGGGGCTACTGCTACCTAATTGTGTGTTGACTGTGGAAGCTCCCCCATACCCCTCCCATCCTTCCACCTAAGCCCCTGAGGATCGGCAATAATGCCAGACTTGGAAAACGCACGTCTCCCAAGTCTGCAGTCTTGCTGACCCATCGGCACAGTCCTGCCCTTGGACACATCGATATCGACTGACTAGAGTCAATCAGTAATAATGTGACCAAAAGGCATGTAAACCATGCGACACCCGGGCTCACTATAGGTCATGATGGAAAAGAGAATGCAAGCCGTGATATCAAAATCAAGGTGGCGATGCATCCCATAAAGCATCAAGCAATGATATGGATGGATTTCAGCGAGAGGTTTTGAAGTGATGGGTAGGAAGTAGTTTGTGATGATCTTGAAAAGGATATAATCAACTGGGAGAGTCGAAGAGCCTCAAAAGTGGGGAAATCAGGGCCTAGCTCATCGAGCCCATCGGGTCTGTGCTGTTCAAAGAAATACTCGTAGATAGAGTCAGAAGTGACCCCCTCGAAGGGAGGCAGTAAAGGATCCGGAATCTCAGGGTGGATAGAATAAAAATTTGGCGATCGTCGATAGCCAAGATACTCAGAAAAATTGTCGTAAGTAAAATCAAGATTAGTTTTGGCTACCCGAGTTGTAAACTCCAAACCCCCTCCCTGTCCCGGTTGCAGATTGTTATAAAATTCGGACACAAGATCAAAGTTGATGTTCCTTTCGAGAGAAATAAAAAATTCAAGGTTGTAGAACTCAATAACCTATCTCACAGAGGGACAGTACTCGTATACAAAAGATTAATCAACAGATCTACACGTGAGGAGCTTAAAGGTTCTATTTTTAAAAGAGTGTTCAAATGCAGCATTAGGGAATCGTGAACTAGACGAGGGTTGAGGTCTAGAGGATGATGACGGGGCTTTGGACCTCGAGGCTCCCTCAGCAGGGGCCTTACCCTTGGAAGACTTCCTAAGAGTTGATAATAGGTCACATCAAAAGAAAGAAAATTGGTGATCATGGCACAGAAAGAAAATTGGTTTTCACGGCAAGATCATGGCACAACCAACATGAATGGGATTTGAAGTTAAGGGCACGACACAGGAAGTAAAACTAATGGTTAATTCCCAACATACACAAACATAAAGCCATTAGGAAGGAAAAACAAAACCACAAGAACATCTTACTTTGGAGCCATGAAGTTGGTTGGGTTGTCTGAGAAGAACACACAGTGGCTCTCTGAAACTTGTGCAAGAAAGTGGACTTCAGAAGCTTGCAGTCGTGAACTCACAGAGAAGAGGAGGATGCTCTCATAGATTGCGCAGGAAGAGGAGGAAGAGCTCGCAAGAGGGAAGCTGCAGAGAAGACTCATGCACTCACAAAGAACACTCGCGGGATGAAGAAGAAGATGAGGGGGGTCGGCGCCTAGGGTTGAAGAAAGGAGAGGAAGAGTGATTTAATGGGTTGCAGGACCGATCACCAACTGAAATCAATGTCGATCCAGAGTACCCAGACCAATCAGGAGACCTCCTAATCGGTCAGATTGGGTTCTGATCGGTCTGCGTGACCGATCAGGGAATTCTCTGATCGGTCTGCGGATCGATCAGAGAATCGAACAGAAAGGTTCTGTGATCCTTCTGATCGGTCTGTGGACCGATCAGCCCAACTCCTGATCGGTCACCATGACCGATCAGGGAGGTCCCTGATCGGTCTGCGGATCGATCAGGGAACTGAACAGAGAGTTCTGATAACTTTCTGATCGGTCTGTGGACCGATCAGAAGGATGGCTTGATCGGTCTGTGGACCAATCAGGAGGTCGATCAGTGGACTTTTGAGAATCGATTCCTAAGCTCTGTTCGGTCTGCTGACCAATCAGTAACAGCCCTGATCAGTCTCCTTGACCGATCAGGTGAGTTCTGATCGGTCGGTGGACCGATTAGATTTCAGAGGAGTTTCTGAAACTCCCGATACGTTTCAAAAATTCTCATCTCAAACACCCCTTTCAAATTCTTCTAATACGATCAGATGTAATTTCTTTGAACCTGGAGGTGTTCTCGTAACTAGAGTCTATTCCTTAACAAGAATCACGAATCCTTATAAATTTACAACCTTTCTGTTGTAAAAACAATGCTCCAACTAAGTGAAGTCAAATTCAATCAGAATATCCAACCAATTGAAACCAAGTTTGTATCAAAAACAAAACTCCAATCAAGTTTCCTTGATTGGAATGTCCAAGTATGTTCTTGGGACCAAATACACATGAATTATGCTTTGGTTTTTCCCAAACTTGATCAAATTAATGATTTTTGTCTCTTCAACCTAATTTCTCAAGGGATGCATGAACATTTTGAGTAAGTAGGTTGATCCTAACATCTCACCCCATTTCTAGCAATCAAAAACATTTTGTTAACCCTTATAGTTTGTGTGAGATGTCTCCAAGTTGCTCAATAATTGTAGCCCAACAATTAGAAATGATCATGAAAGATTTTTTACAATCCTATTGAGCACGACACATTCCAAACTCCCTCCTCAAGAAGCTAAATTCATTTTCAGGGAGTGGTTTAGTGAAAATGTCAGCTAGATTCGATTTTGACTCCACATGTGAGAGTACAATATCTCCTCTAGCAACTTGATCCCTAATGAAGTGGTGACGCACTTCATTGTGTTTGGTCCTTTAATGATGAACTGGATTCTTTGTAAGGTTTATTGTGATTATGTTGTCACACAACAATTGCACACCCTTGTAGGATAATCCATAGTCCTCTAGAGTGTGTATCATCCACAACAATTGTGATACACTCTATCCCATGGCGATATACTCCGCCTCGGTCGTGGAGAGAGCAACACAATGTTGCTTCCGACTTGACCAACTCACTAAAGATGATCCTAAAAATTGGCAACCCCCACTTGTACTTTTTCGATCCAACTTTCACCCAGCATAGTCGGAATCGGTATAGCCAATTAAGTCAAACGACTCTATACGGGGGTACCAAAGACCGACTCCAATCGTGCCCTTAAGGTATCTCAAAATTCTCTTTATAGCAATTAAATGAGATTCCTTGGCACAGACTTGGTATCTAGCGCACATACCCACAGCAATAAGAATATCTGGGCGACTAGCTATGAGGTATAGCAAACTACCTATCATACTTCGATATTGGGTTAGGTCAACTGGTTTCCCACTCTCATCATTGTCTAACCTCGTGTTTGTCGCCATGGGAGTGGTTACCTCTTTAGAGTCACTCATGTTGAATTTTTTGAGCATCTCTTGAGTATATTTAGATTGATGCACATGGATTCAATCTCGAGTTTGTTTGATCTCAAGTCCAAGGAAGAAAGTCAATTCTCCCACTAGACTCATCTCAAATTCACTCTCCATGTGTCCAATAAACTCATTCAAATAACCCTTGTTGTGTAACGCCCCAAAATTTCCATTTTTCATACTTAAAGTCCTTAGAATTATTTAGAAATGGTTTAGAAATATTCTAGATATTTTTAGGAATTTTTAGAGTATTTTTATGGAATTTTCCGAGTCCGTTTGGTGTTTTTGGAAAAAGAAAAAGAAAAATAAAAAGAAAAATAATAAAAACGTTTAAGGGCAGCCGGTGGATTGAACCCGCGACCACCACGAAACAGCCCGCGCGCGCAACCAGCCGAGCTAGGATATCAAGCACAGTAAAGGAAAGAGAGACCTATATTTAAGGAGTAGTTAGGTCGATTTGCCCCCATAAGTATAAATGGAAAAACCAATTAAGTGCAGCAGGTGGATCGAACCCGCGACCAGCACGAAACCAGAATCGCGCGCGACCAGCTGGGCTAGGGTATCAAGCACAGAAAAGGATGGAGAGACCTATATTTAAGGTGTAGTTAGGTTAATCCGCCCCATAAGTATAAATAGGTAATTAAAGAGAGAAGTTTTATTTTCTCTCCTCTCCAAACCCTCACGCCGACCCCTCCTCTTCTGGGCGAAACTACACCAAGCTCTAGGGGGCCGGTTAAGGCTCTTCTCCAAGAGATAATTCTATATTCGAGATCCCCGCGGCGAGAGGAACGCGTAGACGTGAAGAATTCTCCGAGATCTCAAGTTTCTCTCGAGTCCTAGACGTTAATCTTGGTTGTAAGTCCAAGATATCAATGTAAGTACTGCTCACCTGCAGTAAGAGGCGGTTTTTCCACGAGAATTTCCTTTAAAAGTTTTTAAAAGAGATATTTCCTTTTTGTTTGAGTTTTTGCATGTGATCTTAGTTCATTATATGCTTATATATGTTGATTAATACCCTATGTGAGTTTAGGGTCCAAGAAAAGCTATGAGAAAAGAAAAGAAAAGATAAAGATAAGAAAAGAAAAGGCCAAGGCCTTAAGAAATCCCGAAAAGACAAGACTTAGGGATTTTAGCACGCAAGGTGCTCCAGAAAATGTCAAGGCATTTACAGATAAGAAAGAAAAGAAAGAAAAGCTATTTTATTTTATAAGGCCAGTACCCGGTGTCCAAGGGCGTCGTTAAAGAAATCCAGGTGTCCAATTCCAAGGTCTTGGCCCTGGTAGACCAAGGTCTGCTCTATTAGGATTGGTGGCTCGCTACCCCAACCTTTTAGGGAACGCGCATATCAGATGGTACTTACGTCTTCAGTGGATCCAAGTGATTATTATTTTCAAGTATATGCTTTAGCAAAGTTTCGAAAGTTTAAGAAAGTTTTCAAAAGTTAAAGAATAGCTAAAGTTTCAAGTTGAGCCAAGAAAAGTAAATTGAGATTTATTATTGCTTGAGTATGCATGTGTTGAGTTATACATGTTCTTAGTTTTCTTTCAAGCATATTAGTATCTCATATGATTTTCAGTTTGATCTAGAAGCATGTTTGCACATTTCGAGATTTTGTGAGCTAGATAGTACTTACTAAGCTTTTTGCTTACTAGTTGCATTTCCTCTTATTGCAGATAAAGGTAAAGGCAAGCAATTCTGAAGGAAGGCGACGAGGCGGTGCTGAGAAAGTGTGTGTGGTGGCTGATTATGGAGAGATCTTTGGCACAAGACAATTTAGTTATTTAATTCACAATGTTATAGTTCATTTGAATTTCAAGTTTTTGTTTTATGGAGTTTAGCGAACATTTAAGTTTTGGATAGTTTTACATACTCAATTTCTTAGAGTAAAGATTCCATGTCATTTCTTTTAGCCTATATATTCTTATGACTGCACTGGATGAGTAGAATTGTGAGTAGTTAGAGATATTGATACTTAGTTAGAGAAATAGATGCATGTGCCAAGATAGTATCAATTTCTTCTTTGAATTAAGTTTCATTGCTTAAATATGTTTAGAAAAGTTGCATTCATATTTCATGATGCTTTAGCAAGGTCATAGAACATGTATTTGGTTATATGAATGTATAGAAGTCAAGATTGGTACAAACTTTAGTGTTAAAGTTCATATAACTTGTATAGTTTATTTTCTTCCGCAAAAGTCCAAATTTCAAGTTTATGGATTCGTTTTGATTGGCTAAACTCATTTGAAAACTGTCATAGAGTGTAGAAATGGTGTCATGATTCCATTTGGCTCGAAATTATAAGTTTGGAGGAGCTGTGAAGCAACTGCCGAAAACCTGAAAATTCAGATTTTAGGCTATCAGTCGACTGATACAGTATCAGTCGACTGATACCCAACTGTGGTGTTGGGCGAGGCAAGCTTCAAAGTGTACCATATGTGAGCTTTTGAGATAGAAAGTGTGATATGTTATTATACATGACTGCTTAAGTTAGAATATAATTGTTAGATGAATTTAAAAGTTTAAAAAAAAAAAAGATTTCCGCATTTTTAGTAATCTATCAAAAGTAGAGAAGTAGAGAGAAGTAACGATCCGTCTGAAGGTATAGAAGGCGGGTCGCTACAGGTGGTATCAGAGCAGTTCCCATTCTCCAGCATCACACACACATCAGCATCAACCTTGCCGTCTTCAAGTAAGAAAGCTTTAAGCTTCAGTTTTTCTATTGCTCCCTTACTTAACTTCAGTATAGAGAAATGCTTAAGTACTTACTCATATGTGTATAGAACAAGGAAGCATGTTTAATACCTTAGTATCACGGAATCATGTTTAATCCCTAGAATGGATATTAGAGAAATGCTTAAGTACTTACTTGATTGCCCAAAAGTAAGTTTTGGGATTATGGCACGCAAGGTGTTTGATAAAAGTTTTGAGTAAGACCAAGGTCTTACTAAGCCCTTGAACGAGTTCTAGGACTAAGAAATGAGATAAGAATCAAGACCAAGGTCTTGTTATATCCTAAAGCAAGTTTGAGAACATTACCGTTAAGTGTTAAGTTATACATTTGAGGACGCCCTAGAAAGGCCCAAAACGAGGAGCAAGCCCCTAGAAGGCAAGAAGCGTACCTCATTCAGTAGGAGAAACTGAAGCCAGGGAACTTCCCAGGCACAAGCAAACCATGGGATGCTTAAGCATGTTTCAAAACGTTGGAAAGAATAGTAGGGCTACTGGACTGGCATGAGGTAGAGAAGATAAAGTGTGCATCTTTCTGCCTTACGGGAGATGCTAGAATATAGTGGAAGAGAGTCAAGGCCAAGAGAAATGTCAGCCAGATGACATGGGCCGACTTCGAGACTGAGTTCTTCGAAGAATACTTTCACATGCAAGTAACCAACAAGCATTATGATGAATTCACGGAGTTCAGACAAGGAGAACTATCCGTGGATGAAGCAGTGAAGATGTTTAAGCGGTTAGCTCATCTGTGCCCAGAGCTAGTTAGCACAGAAAAAGAGATAGTTAGGCTAATGCTCAAGATGTTAAGGCCTGAGATAGCGTTGAAGGGGGCTAGCGGTGTTAAGAGGCTGCAAACCTCCGAAGAACTAATAAGTAGTGCTTTGATCACTGAGCACTACTTAACCAGTATAAAGGCCACCAGAAAGGTTGAACGATGAAGTTCTTAACAACCTTACCGTCAAGGGAAGTAATGGCCTCTACTGAGAGGCTAAGGGCAGTATCAATCTAGATTTCCAACCGAGAGCTCTACAGTGACTTGTTAGTCCTTGAGATGAAGGATTACGATGTCATTTTAGGAATGGACTTCTTGAGCAAGTATAATGCTTCTATAGACTGCCGCAAGAAAAAGTCAAGTTCACACCAGAAGCAGAACCTTCATTTGAGTTTATTGGAGACCCAAGGAGAAAGATAAATAGGTTCCTACCTACCTTACAAGCTCAGAGAATGTTAGAGAAGGGGTGCTCTGGTTTTCTAGCTCATATAGTGGATGCGAGTCAAGGAGAAGGATTGAAGAGAGAAGAAGTGAGGGTAGTCTGTGACTATCCTGAGGTGTTTCTTGAAGAGTTACCAGGACTCCCTCCCAATCGGAAAATTGAGTTTGAAATTGAGTTGGCCCCAGGAACCAACCCAATTTCGAAGGCACCTTATCGCATGACACCAGCAGAACTGAAAGAATTACAAGAACAATTGCAAGAGTTGCTTGATAAGGGTTTCATCCGCCCTAGTCATTCACCTTGGGGAGCTCCTGTACTTTTCGTCAAGAAGAAGGATGGGTCTATGCGTCTGTGCATAGACTACAGAGCTCTGAACAAGGTAACCATCAAGAACAAGTACCCCCTTCCTAGAATAGATGATTTATTTGATCAACTCAAAGGGGCTACAGTGTTCTCAAAGATAGATTTGCGTTCTGGGTATCATCAGCTAAAGGTTAAAGAGAGTTACATCCCCAGGACGGCCTTCAGGACAAGATACGGCCACTACGAGTTTGTAGTGATGCCTTTTGGAGTAACCAATGCTCCAGCAGTCTTCATGGAGCTGATGAACCACATCTTCAGGGAGTATCTCGAGAAATTCGTCATTGTATTTATTGATGATATCCTCATATACTCACAGACTCCAGAGGACCATGCTACACACTTGAGGATAGTGCTGCAGATCCTTCAGCAGGAGAAGCTCTATGCAAAATTCTCAAAGTGTGAGTTTTGGCTAGATCAGGTGACCTTCCTAGGTCACATTGTATCCAAAGAAGGCATTCAAGTTGATCCAGCCAAGATAGAAGCAGTCAGCAACTGGTGTAGACCCAAGAATGCCAGTGAAATCAGAAGTTTCTTAGGCTTGGCAGGATATTATAGAAAATTTGTGGAGGACTTTTCCAGAATAGCCTCTCCACTCACAGCCTTGACCAGAAAGAACAAGAAGTTTGAATGGTCAGATAGATGCGAGCACAGTTTCTAGAGCTGAAGAAGAGATTGGCTAGTGCTCCCATCCTGACTGTTCCAGAGAGTGACAAGGCCTTTGACATCTACAGTGATGCATCCAAGATGGGCCTTGGAGCTGTCCTCATACAAGACGGTAAAGTAATAGCATATGCCTCCAGACAGCTCAAGGACTATGAGAAGAATTACCCTACCCACGACCTTGAGCTAGCAGCTGTGGTTTTCGCACTGAAGCTCTGGAGACACTACCTGTATGGAGTGCAGTGCAGAATCTTCACAGACCATCAGAGTTTGAAGTACTTCTTCACTCAGAAGGACCTGAATATGAGGCAGCGCAGGTGGCTAGAGTTGGTCAAAGATTATGACTGTGAAATCCTCTACCACCCAGGTAAAGCTAATAAAGTGGCAGATGCACTGAGCAGAAAATCCTGTGCAGCACTGATGTCCCTATCATCACTGTCTCTACCACTTCAGAAAGAAATAAAAGATTTTGGAGTCGAGGTAATAATTGGGCAACTTTCTGCATTGACTCTAGAGTCAACCCTGCTTGTGAATATACAAAGAAAGCAAAGTCAAGACCCAGAAATCCAGAAGATCAAGCAGGGGATCCAAGAGGCAGAAAATTCAGAGTTTCGAGTATCAGATAGTGGCATCCTCTATCTTGGAGATCGCCTTTGCGTCCCCAATGATGAGGAACTAAGAAAGAATATTTTGGAAGAAGCCCACAGTACCCCGTACTCTATGCATCCTGGTTCTACCAAGATGTACTAAGATTTAAAGAAAAGGTTCTGGTGGTCTGGACTCAAGCGAGACGTGGCCAGATATATCAGTACCTGCTTGACCTGCCAGAGAGTCAAGGCGGAACACCAGAGACCAGGAGGAGTTCTACAGCCACTTCCCATTCCAGAGTGGAAGTGGGAAGAGATATCCATGGACTTTATCACAGGTTTCCCAAGGACCACCCATGGACACGATGCAATATGGGTGATAGTGGATAGATTGACCAAGTCTGCCCACTTCCTAGCCATCAAGTTATCGCATTCAGTAGAGCGTTAGCACAGCTGTACGTGAAAGAAGTGATCAGGCTTCACGGAGTTCCGAAGTCGATCGTTTCTGACAGAGATGGGCGGTTCATCTCCCATTTTTGGAGGTGTGTTCAAGACGCCCTAGGCACCAGACTTCAGTTCAGCACAGCTTTCCATCCCCAGACAGATGGACAAACTGAGAGAGTAAATCAGATTTTAGAAGACATGCTCAGGGCTTGTGCGTTGGACTTTAAAGGTAGTTGGTGCAAATTTCTGTGCTTAGCTGAGTTTGCCTACAACAATAGCTATCAGGCCACCATCAGGATGGCACCTTATGAGGCATTATATGGCAGGAAATGTAGATCACCCATATGTTGGCAAGAAGCTGGTGAGAAGAAAGAGATGGAGTCAGAACTAGGCAGCCAGACTGAGCTTATAGATGAGACCACTCAGGCTATCCAGACGATCCGCCAGAGGATTGAGACTGCTCAGAGTAGACAGAAAAGTTATGCTGACACACGCCGTAGGCCACTTGAATTCCAAGTTGGAGATTCAGTATTTCTCAAGGTCGCTCCCATGAAGGGAGTGGTGAGATTTGGCAAGAAGGGCAAGCTAAGTCCTCGCTACATAGGACCCTATGAGATTATAAAGAGAGTTGGGAAGGTAGCCTATGAGCTGGACTTACCAGAGGATATGTCAGCTATCCACAGTACATTTCATGTCTCTATGCTAAAGAAGTGTGTTCACGACCCTAGCCAAGTGATTCAGCCTTAGTCAGTACAGATTCAAGAAGATCTTAGCTATGAGAGCAGACCGACACAGATAGTGGACAAAGCAGTTAAAAGATTAAGAAACAAAGAAGTGCCACTAGTGAAGGTCATCTGGCAGAATCAAAAGCATGAAGAGGCTACTTGGGAACGTGAGGACAGCATGAGAGAGAGATATCCAGAATTATTCTAAGTTCGAGGACGAACTTTTTATAAGGTATGGGGGATTGTAACGCCCCAAAATTTCCATTTTTAGTACTTAAAGTCCTTAGAATTATTTAGAAATGGTTTAGAAATATTCTAGATATTTTTAGGAATTTTTAGAGTATTTTTATGGAATTTTCCGAGTCCGTTTGGTGTTTTTGGAAAAAGAAAAAGAAAAATAAAAAGAAAAATAATAAAAACGTTTAAGGGCAGCCGGTGGATTGAACCCGCGACCACCACGAAACAGCCCGCGCGCGCAACCAGCCGGGCTAGGGTATCAAGCACAGAAAAGGAAGGAGAGACCTATATTTAAGGAGTAGTTAGGTCGATTTGCCCCCATAAGTATAAATGGAAAAACCAATTAAGTGCAGCTGGTGGATCGAACCCGCGACCAGCACGAAACCAGAAACGCGCGCGACCAGCTGGGCTAGGGTATCAAGCACAGAAAAGGATGGAGAGACCTATATTTAAGGTGTAGTTAGGTTAATCCGCCCCATAAGTATAAATAGGTAATTAAAGAGAGAAGTTTTATTTTCTCTCCTCTCCAAACCCTCACGCCGACCCCTCCTCTTCTGGGCGAAACTACACCAAGCTCTAGGGGGCCGGTTAAGGCTCTTCTCCAAGAGATAATTCTATATTCGGGATCCCCGCGGCGAGAGGAACGCGTAGACGTGAAGAATTCTCCGAGATCTCAAGTTTCTCTCGAGTCCTAGACGTTAATCTTGGTTGTAAGTCCAAGATATCAATGTAAGTACTGCTCACCTGCAGTAAGAGGCGGTTTTTCCGCGAGAATTTCCTTTAAAAGTTTTTAAAAGAGATATTTCCTTTTTGTTTGAGTTTTTGCATGTGATCTTAGTTCATTATATGCTTATATATGTTGATTAATACCCTATGTGAGTTTAGGGTCCAAGAAAAGCTATGAGAAAAGAAAAGAAAAGATAAAGATAAGAAAAGAAAAGGCCAAGGCCTTAAGAAATCCCCAAAAGTCAAGACTTAGGGATTTTAGCACGCAAGGTGCTCCAGAAAATGCCAAGGCATTTACAGATAAGAAAGAAAAGAAAGAAAAGCTATTTTATTTTATAAGGCCAGTACCCGGCGTCCAAGGGCGTCGTTAAAGAAATCCAGGTGTCCAATTCCAAGGTCTTGGCCCTGGTAGACCAAGGTCTGCTCTATTAGGATTGGTGGCTCGCTACCCCAACCTTTTAGGGAACGCGCATATCAGATGGTACTTACGTCTTCAGTGGATCCAAGTGATTATTATTTTCAAGTATATGCTTTAGCAAAGTTTCGAAAGTTTAAGAAAGTTTTCAAAAGTTAAAGAATAGCTAAAGTTTCAAGATGAGCCAAGAAAAGTAAATTGAGATTTATTATTGCTTGAGTATGCATGTTTTGAGTTATACATGTTCTTAGTTTTCTTTCAAGCATATAAGTATCTCATATGATTTTCAGTTTGATCTAGAAGCATGTTTGCACATTTCGAGATTTTGTGAGCTAGATAGTACTTACTAAGCTTTTTGCTTACTAGTTGCATTTCCTCTTATTGCAGATAAAGGTAAAGGCAAGCAATTCTGAAGGAAGGCGACGAGGCGGTGCTGAGAAAAGTGTGTGTGGTGGCTGATTATGGAGAGATCTTTGGCACAAGACAATTTAGTTATTTAATTCACAATGTTATAGTTCATTTGAATTTCAAGTTTTTGTTTTATGGAGTTTAGCGAACATTTAAGTTTTGGATAGTTTTACATACTCAATTTCTTAGAGTAAAGATTCCATGTCATTTCTTTTAGCCTATATATTCTTATGACTGCACTGGATGAGTAGAATTGTGAGTAGTTAGAGATATTGATACTTAGTTAGAGAAATAGATGCATGTGCCAAGATAGTATCAATTTCTTCTTTGAATTAAGTTTCATTGCTTAAATATGTTTAGAAAAGTTGCATTCACATTTCATGATGCTTTAGCAAGGTCATAGAACATGTATTTGGTTATATGAATGTATAGAAGTCAAGATTGGTACAAACTTTAGTGTTAAAGTTCATATAACTTGTATAGTTTATTTTCTTCCGCAAAAGTCCAAATTTCAAGTTTATGGATTCGTTTTGATTGGCTAAACTCATTTGAAAACTGTCATAGAGTGTAGAAATGGTGTCATGATTCCATTTGGCTCGAAATTATAAGTTTGGAGGAGCTGTGAAGCAACTGCCGAAAATCTGAAAATTCAGATTTCAGGCTATCAGTCGACTGATACAGTATCAGTCGACTGATACCCGACTGTGGTGTTGGGCGAGGCAAGCTTCAAAGTGTACCATATGTGAGCTTTTGAGATAGAAAGTGTGATATGTTATTATACATGACTACTTAAGTTAGAATATAATTGTTAGATGAATTTAAAAGTTTAAAAAAAAAAAGATTTCCGCATTTTTAGTAATCTATCAAAAGTAGAGAAGTAGAGAGAAGTAACGATCCGTCTGAAGGTAGAGAAGGCGGGTCGCTACATGTTGTTGGAGCCACAAATTATGTCATCGATATATACTTGGGCTACAAAAATATTATCACCATCTCTTCGTAGAAATAGTGTAGGGTCTATTTGTCCTCTCACGAAGCCTTTTTCAATTAGAAATATTGGCAACCGCTCATACCAAGCCCGAGGTGCTTGTTTAAGCCCATAAAGAGCCTTCTTGAGCTTAAACACGTGGTTTGGAAATTCAGAATTTTCAAACCCCGGAGGTTGTTCAACATAGACCTCTTCTCTAATGAAGCCATTTAAGAAGGCCGATTTAACATCCATTTGATAGAGTTTGAAACCTCTATGAGCTGCAAATGCAAGCATCAACCGAATGGATTCTAATCGTGCTACGGGAGCATAGGTCTCATCGTAATCAAGGCCTTCAACTTGACTATAGCCCTTGGCTACTAAGCATGCCTTGTTTCTTACGATTTCTCCCTTATGGTTCAATTTATTTTTGAAGACCCATTTGGTTCCAATAATTGTGGTCTTCTTAGGTCTAGGAACTTAGTCCCAAACTTGGATTCTCTCAAATTGATCTAACTCGTCTTGCATAGCGATGATCCAATCGGTATCATACAATGCCTCGTCAACCACTCTAGGTTCAATTTCAGAGATTAAGGCAACCTCATTAGCCTCATTCCTAAAGAATGATCTAGTTCTAACCCCATGATAAATCTCTCTAATAATTTGGTCCTGGGGATGACTAGAGGCTAACCTAGTTTGCCTTGGTGTTGGAGGTGCTTCTTGGATGGTATCACTAGACACAGGCTCAGACTCAGGGTCCGGCTGAGCTCCATGTTGTCTAGGCTCATCATCATCGGATTCATCCGCAACATTTTCAACACTTGGTCCTTCATTCAATCCTAACTTCTTAAGTTCGAATTGAACTCACTCTACTTCTTCTGATTGATCAATTGCTTTTGGGATCTCCTCAAATACGACATCAGAAGATTCTTCAACTAATCTAGATTTCTTGTTGTAGACTCGATAAGCTTTGCTGACAAGAGAATACCCGACCAGTATCCCTTCATCAGCTTTCGCTGTGAACTTCCCAAGATGGTCCTTGGTGTTTAGAATGAACACCTTACACCCAAACACCCGAAGATGTTTAACTGTAGGTGGTTTGCCAAACCAAAGTTCGTGTGGAATCTTCCCTAAAAACCTATGAATGAGGACTCGGTTTTGTATATAACAAGCTGTGTTTATAGTTTCAACCCATAAGTAGCTCGGTAATGAGTACTCATTAAGCATGCTTCGTGCAGTTTATTGTAAGACTCGGTTCTTCCTCTCTACAACACCATTTTGCTGTGGTGTTCTAGGAGTAGAGAACTCATGTCTGTACCCTTTTTCTTGACAAAATTCTAAAAACCTATGATTTTGAAATTCTCCTCCCTGATCACTCCTAATTATTTTAATTGTTATAGATTTCTCATTTTCAATTCTTCTACAAAAAGAAATAAAAATATCTAGAGTTTGATCCTTATGTTTTAGAAAATAAGCCCAAGTATATCTAGTATAGTCATCAATGATTACAAAGCAATACCTACTACCATTCAATGAGATTATAGTACTACAATCAAACAAATCCATATGTAGTAAATCTAAGGCAGTAGAGGTACTCATAGTGCTTTTAGCTTTGTGAGATGCTTTTGTTTGCTTACCCATTTGACATGCATCACATAGCTTTTCCTTTTCGTATTTGATGCTTGGTAAGTCACAGACAAGTCCTTTGTTGGCCAATTTTCAGATATTCTTCATGTTTACATGTGTCAACCTCCGATGCCAAAGTGTAGACTCTTCTTCTTTGGACATGAAACACTTAATAGAAGCATTAATAGCACTTTTAAATGAAACTTGATAAATATTATCTATTCTTGTGCCTACTAGTACCGTGTCATTTTGTCTAACTAGACATTGACTTGGATGAAATTCAATTGTGTAACCCGCATCACACAATTGACTGGCACTTAGGAGATTGAAAGTCATCCCCTTGACTAGAAGGACATTTTTGATTCTAAGACATTCGGATATTTGAATGTCTCCTATCCCTACAACCTTAAGACTACCATTATTACCAAATGATACATTACCTCTACTTTTGCTTTGTAGGGTAGTGAACAATGATCTATCCCCAGTCATGTATTTGGAGTACCCACTATCAACAAACCAAGTTGATAGATGCTCCCCCTCAATCAATGCCAACACAATATGAAAAATGGAAGATTTAGGTACCCAAACCTTGGGTCCTAGTGCATCTACAATGCAAGATTTAGGCACCCATGCCTTGATCACTTTCTTTTAAACCCTAGAAACCTTAGATGATCTAACATGGGTTCTTGACATCAATGAGACAAAGGTTGGTTCTTTAGGTCGGTAACCTATACCGGCCTTGTTGTAAACCGCTCTTTGAGCGTTTAGGATCATGTCCAAAGTCTTGGAGCTAGTTGAGAATTTCTCAACAAAGACTCTTGAGTTTCTCAACTTCACTCTTCAAGGCTTTGTTCTCATCCTCTAGGACTTCAACATGTAAGTTATCAATATCCTCATCCTTAGAGGATCTTAATTCTACTTCTACTTTTAAGGACTTCACTTTTTTCCTTAGACTTCTTTAACAAATTAGTTAAGCATGCAATGGTTCTATAGCAGTTATCTAACTCAGGAGAGATTACCTCTTCATCATCCGAAGATGATGAAGCCGCAGTTGATGGCTCACTTGCTTTGTTACTGCTCTCCACATCTTCTATGGCCATGAGAGCTACATGGCGAGTGCTCTTCTCCTCCTTTTCTTCTTCGGATGAGTTGGATGAAGACTCATCCTATGTGGCCTTCAATGCTTTCTTCTTCCTTTTTGATTTCTCCTCCTTCTTCTTTAGTTTTGGGCATTCATTCCTATAATGCCCCTTTTTGCTACACTCATAACACGTGACGTTAGATTTATCAACTTTAACTTCACTAGTGTTACCTTTCCCTTTGTAGCGTCGACTCTTCCTCATCATCCTTCTTACGAAGTTAGCCATCTCAGATGATGAAGACTCGCTTCCATCCTCCTCAGATTCAGATGACGAAGATAAAACCTCCTTCTCCTTCTTCTTTTCTTTCTTCTTCTTTGCCTTGTCCCCTGCCACAAGAGCAATCCCCTTCTCCTTGGGGCCTTTGTTAGCGATCTCGTGTAATTCAATTTTACAAAATAAGTCATCTATCTTAACAATAGACAAGTCCTTGGATACCTTGTAGGCATCCACCATGGATGACCACAAAGCATTCCTAGGATAGGATTTTAGTGCGTATCTTACAAGGTCATGATTCTCAACCTTCTCATCGATGGAATGTAAACCGTTAAGTATTTCATTGAATCGACTATGGAATTCACTTACCGTTTCGGACTCCTTCATGGTGAGGTTTTGGAGTTGGTTGAGGAAAAGATCCCTCTTGGCTATCCGGGAATCTCTGGTTCCTTCATGGAGTTCAATAAATTTGTTCCATAAATCCTTAGCACTGGTGAAGGGACCAACTTTGATCAGTTGCTCCTTGGTCATCCCACACTGCAGGGTGACCACAGCCTTCGCATCAGCTTCTCCCTTCCGGGTTTGCTTGGCTGACCATCTTGATGAGTACAACTCTTTTCCCTCAGCATCTTTTGGAGGGATGAAACCCTCCTTCACAGAGAACCACATACCAATATCTGTCTTCAGGTATTATTCCATCCTTGACCTCCAGTATTGGAAGTCAGCTCCATCGAAAAATGTTGGTCTGTTGGAGCTGAAGCCTTACCTCATAGCCATTCTTATTATGCTCTCGGGTGTTAGACCGTTGGAAAGAGCCCCAGGCTCTGATACCACTTGTTGGACCTTGGATGGCTAGAGAGGGGGTGTGAATAGCCAGACACTTAAACTTTTCGCTTCATTGAAGTCTTTCTGCGATTAGGGTTAGTAGC
Source organism: Boesenbergia rotunda (assembly GCA_024364735.1). Lineage (NCBI taxonomy): Eukaryota > Viridiplantae > Streptophyta > Magnoliopsida > Zingiberales > Zingiberaceae > Boesenbergia > Boesenbergia rotunda. The sequence continues at coordinate 457,319 of JAGFNQ010003524.1, read as the reverse complement.
GGAAGACAAATAGACAGAAAGACAGAAACAAATAGAAACAAAACCAAACAGAAATGACATAAATATTTACAATATTTGGGGATAACTTGCCCCTACTCCTTGGCGTGCCCATGAGGTGGGTGATCCCTTGATCATCGACAGATCAAGCCCCGGAAATCCGGATAGAATAGAACTCCTTCTCGTTGGAGTAACATCTCACAACAGTCTCAAGAATGATATCAGATTAAGCACACAGAGACTCGAGAAATCTTACAGAGCACTTGACAGAAGGCACAAAGAAGAGAACACTTCACCGAGTTCAACCCAGCACAACCCACGCACACACAAGAACCTTCAGCTCTTCGTGCCTGCTTGCTGATCGACTCACAAAGCTCTCAACTGATTCAAAGTTCTCAAAGACGCAAAGTTTCAGAGTTACTATCTCTTCTTCGCTAGCCATCTCTTACACCTCTGCTCATCGCCAGATCATCCCAGGCGCGTCTGCAGCTCACCAGGCGTGTCTGCAGCTCACTAGGCGCATCTGCAACAAGCTCCGTCACCAACCCACTGACCTCTACTGGGCTCAGTCCACTGAAACCTCTTCAGCCGAGCCTCAGGTCAATCGCCAGCTTCGCCAGACAGTTTCCAGCCCACGCCAGAAGCCGTTGAATCCTGCGAATGGAAAACAAACAAACCTGACCAAAGCGAAAGTCGCCAATTGACCCTCCTTCTTGGTTTGTGTCAACCCTGTATTACCTGCTCACTCATCAGACGCTTAGCACAGCAAATCAAAAAGAAATTAGCAGTATCAAAAAGAAATCAGATGAAATCAGAAATCTGACAACGATTCAAATTAAAGTTATCATACACTGATCGGTCACCTGACCGATCAGTTACTCTTCTGATCGATCAGGTCACTTCCTGATCGATCCAGTCAGGATCTGATCGGTCACGGTGACCGATCAGAGATTGGGGATCGGTCACCAAACCGATCCACTAGCTCACTGGGATTTCCGCCAGCTCCACCAGCTCCATAACCTGATCGGTCATCATGGCCGATCAGGTTATGCCCTGATCGGTCAAGTGACCGATCAGGTCACATCTGGACCGATCAGCAGCCATCCTGATCGGTCCAGGAGGGCCCTGATCGGTCAACATGACCGATAAGGGTTTATCCCTAAACTTTCTCTTCTTCTTCTGATCGTTCACCAGAACGATCAAAAGCCACACAGAAAGTTTCTGTTCTCTTTCTGATCGTTCACCAGAATGATCAAACACCCTGGATCGGTCACCAGACCGATCCATAACCACAGAAGGTAGTGTCAACTCCATGATCAGACTCCATACCGATCCACAACCGTAGGAGTTAGTGCCAACTCCCTGATCGGACTCCAGACCGATCCAGCTCCGACCATTTTGACCCTAAGTCTAGAGAACACGCTCCCTTGCCTTCTCTGACTCATTCTGGTCCCGGAGAAAGAACTCACGTGCCCTTTCCGACCAGTAGACTCAATGCTCAGTCCCTCGGACCAAGACTTCGTGCCCAACTTCACTCACCGGGACTTTGCTCAACCTAGCTTCTCTCGCTAGGACCTGGCTTCAATCACCAGGGTTTCCTTCACCTAGCTTCACTCGCTAGGACCCGGCTTCACTCACCAGGACCCGGCTTCACTCACTGGGGTTTCCGTCACCCAGCTTCACTCACCAGGACCCAGCTTCACTCACCGGGGTTTCCGTCACCCGGCTTCACTCACCAGGACCCGACTTCACTCACCAGGGTTTCCGTCACCCTGCCAGGACTTAAACCGAACTTATCTTACTCACCTAAACTTAAATCGGTGTCAACACCAAAACAACAATCAGGTCAGACTGCATCAACAAATATCTCAATTTTAGTGATAGACTACTCTAATTGCATTGGAAATGTCATGAGAATATCATGGTAATTATGCTCACTAGATGTGCAATACCCATAATGTTCTGTATGGTAACCATATCACTACTAATCTCACTAGCAATAACCTCAGGAGGATCACCAACGCTTTTCTTAAAAAATGCATCTCTGATTTTATCACTCCCACTATTCTCAATGAATTTGACATTTTCAGTTTCGAAGAAGGATCTATTAGAGGAATCATAAAATTTATTCCCCTTGATTTCTCTGAGTAAACTATAAAATTACAGCTAACTATTCTTAAGTCTAGTTTCCTTTCATTAGGCTTCTAAGGTCTAGCCTCAATTGGACAACCCTAGACGTGTAAATGTCAAATGGTAGGCTTCCTACCTGTCCACATCCCAAATAAGGTTTTAGTTACTCCTTTACTAGGCACTCTATTAAGAAGGTAAACTGCAATCTTGTGTGCCTCACCCTATAAAGACTCCGATCGAGAAGTGAAGGTCATCATACTTCTCCCCATGTCTTTTAAGGTTTAATTGTGACGCTCAGCTATACCATTCTGACTAGGTATACGAGGCATGGTATACTGAGACATAATCTCACACTCAGCAAGATAGTTCGTAAAAGGTCAAAGATGTTGTTCAACTGATCCATCATATCGACCGTAATATTCCCCTCCACGATCGGATCGGACAGCTTTAATTTTCTTACCAAGTTAAAGTTCAACTTTGACTTTGAAAAGTTGAATATGTCCAAAGACTGTGATTTCTCATAAATAAGGTACAAATAGTCAAATCTGAAATAATTGCCTATAAAGCTATTAAAATATGTGTGACTATTCCAAGATGCCTTAGGGAATGGTCCACAAATGTCTATATGTATTAGCTCCAAAATGTCGCAACAATGGCTAGCCCCCTTCTTCCTTTTGTTAGTAGTCTTCCCCGTAATACACTCTATGCTAACATCAAAGTCCAACATGTCAAGGGAATTGAGAATTCCATATAATATTAACCTTTTTAGGCATTGTTTGAATATATGTCCTAAAAATCTATGCCACAACATAGAACAATTCACGTTGGTCAATTTACGTTTCATGTCTATACTATGTATTATTACAATGTCAATCGTAGGAGTAAAGATGCTCAATTTATAAAGCATATCAATTAAGGAACCATTGCCAATCAAAACTGAATTAAAGAAAATATTAAATATTCCATTTCCAAATGAAAAAAATAACTTGATTTGTCTAAATAAGAAATTGAAATTAAGTTCCATCTAAAAGACTGTACAATGAATATATTCTCTGAAAAATGAGATTTGTACGAAAAATAACAACAAGAACAATAGAGAACACACCATATTTACGTGGAGAACCCTTGATGGGAAAAAACCACGGGCAGAGGAGAAAAAATCACTATGAACGGTGGAATACAAAGTCGACGACTTTGATAAAGTAATGAGAAGTAGAGAGAATAGAGAGGTAGAGAGAAAGAAAGAAGAGGTAACAAATTAACTTTCTTCATTGATTGATAAAACTTGTCCATGAGATACACAATTTATAAAGACCTTAGGATACTTAGTCAAAAGAAAAATTAATAACGAAACTGTTAATTAACAGATTTATAAAGAATCTGTTAATTAACATATTAATAAGAAAATATCTAATAATAAATTAATGGGTTAAACTGAATTCGGGCCACCAAATTCTAACAATCTCCACCTTGACGTGAATTCCACAAATTTTCGAAAAAAAACATTCTCCACCTCTTCCACAAAAGCCCCACAGGCAAATCTCAGCATCTTGCACCAACCAAGTCCAAGCAATGCTTAAATATGACTATTGGGAGTGACTTAGTCATCATATCAGTAGGATTATCATGAGTGGTGACCTTCCTAACAATAATATCACCACGAGCAATAACATCACGTATAAAATGATACCTCACATCAATGTGTTTTGTCCTCTCATGAAACATCTAATCCTTCGTGAGGAAAATGACACTCTGACTATCACAAAAGACTGTAGTAATCTGCAAGTATTCGCTAAGCTCACTGAAGAGTAATTTTAACCAAATAGCTTCCTTACAAGCTTCCGTAATAGCCATATATTCAGCCTCTGCAGTGGACAATGCAACTGTATTCTGCAAAGTAGCTTTCGAACTGATAGCACAACCACTAACAGTGAACACGTATTCCGTAAGTGATCTTCTTTTATCAAGGTCACCTGCAAAGTCAGAATCAACATATCCAATAACTGCATCTCTATTACTCTCAAAATGTAAACAAATATCAGAAGTCCCTCGTAAGTATCTGAAAATCCACTGAACTGCCTTCCAATGCTCTTTACCAGGATTTGCCATGTATCTACTAACTGTACTCACTGCATGTGATAAATCTAGGCGTGTACAAACCATAATATACATGAGAGATCCCACTGCACTAGAATATGGAACCCGTGATATATAATCAACCTCATCATCTGACTGCGGACATAAATCAGCTGAAAGTCTAAAGTGTGCAGCTAACGAAGTACTAACAGACTTGGCAGAATGCATGTTAAACCGATGAAGTACTTTCTCAATATACCCTTTTTGACTTAGGTGTAATTTACCTGCCTTTCTGTCTCTCAGAATCTCCATCCCAAGTATTTTCTTTGCAGCTCCTAAATCTTTCATCTCGAATTCTTTACTTAGTTGAGATTTGACCTTTCTTATCTCTTCCTTATTATTGGCAGCAATCAACATATCATCAACATGTAAGAGCAGATAAACAAATGATCCATCATCAGTCTTCTTCAAGTAGGCACAAATGTCATAGCTGCTTCTTCTGAAATCATGAGTGATCATAAACGAATCAAACCTTTTATATCATTGCCTAGGTAACTGCTGCAAACCATAAAGGGACTTTTTCAGCAAGCATACATAATTCTCTTTTCCTGAGACTTCAAAACCTTCTATTTGTTGCATATAGATGTCTTCCTCAAGTACCCCATGTAAGAATGTTGTCTTCACATCCAGCTGCTGCAACTCTAAGTCATGCATGACCACAATATCAAGGAAGACTCGAATCGTACTATGCTTTACAAATGGGGAAAATACATCAGTGAAGTCTACTCCTGGAATTTGACTGAAGCCTTTAGCAACTAGTCTGGCTTTGTACCTGGCTTCTTCAACTTCCGATATTCCCTTCTTTCTTTTAAATACCCACTTGCAGTGAACAACTTTCTTACCCTTAGGTAATTTGACCAAGTCCCATGTGTCGTTCTTACCAAGTGACTCCATCTCCTCCTGCATAGCAATTATACACTTACCAAAATTATCGTAGCTAATTGCTTCTGAATACGTCTCAGGTTCTTCACCGGAATCAATCTCCTCAGCTACGTTTAAAGCATAAGCGACCAAATCAGCCTCTGCATATCTCTGAGGGTGTTTAATTTCTCTCCGAGGCCTATCTTTCGCAATGGAATATTGTGAAGGTGCTTGTGATGAGCTCATTCCATCCACAACATCTAAAATAGGCTCTGGAGTAGTCTCTGTAGATATCGGCTCAATCTCAATCTCCACCTGTGTGCTTGTCTTCGACTTATCTTCCTCAGAAAGAGTTTTATATGGAGACCCCTGAAGCATGATAGTCTCATCAAAGATAACATCTCTACTGATGATGACTTTCCCGGTCTCTGGACACCAAAGTTTGTATCCCTTCACTCCTTATCTAAAGCCTATAAATATGCACTTCACCGAACGAGGCTCCAACTTCCCATTATCAACATGAGCATACGCAGGACATCTAAAAATTCTCAAATCAGAATAACTAGTAGGAGTACCAGACCATACCTCTTGTGAAGTTTTCCTTTCAATAGCAATTGATGGAGAACGATTTACAAAATAACAGGCATACGCAGCGGCTTCTGCCCAGAAAAACTTCGGTAGCCCAGCATAAAGAAGCATACAACGCACATTCTCCATCAAAGTCCTATTCATCCTCTCTGCTACACCATTCTGTTGAGGAGTATGCTGAACTGTATGATGTCTCACAATACCTTCAGCTCTACATAAGGCATTAAACTTATTAGAACAAAACTCCAATCCGTTATCAGTTCGAAGATTCTTCAATTGCCTCCCTGTCTGCTTCTAAATCATGACCTTCCACTCCTTAATGGTAGTAAAAACATTACTCTTATGTCTTAAAAAGAATGCTCAAACTTTTCTTGAGAAATCATCAATAATAGTCAACATATAGAACACACCACCTTTAGATGGTACTCTAGAAGGCCCCCACAAATCAAAGTGAATGTAGTCTAGCTTACCCTTTGTGTTATGAATGCCAACTGAGAACTTGACTCTTTTCTGCTTGCCAAAAACACAGTGCTCGCAGAACTTTAGCTTTGTAATATTTTGACTATCAACGAGTCCTCTCTTGCTCAATTCAATCATGTCATTCTCACTCATATGACCCAAACACATATGCCAAAGTCTTGTAACATCAGAATCAAACAAAGACGATCTTGCGACGGCAACATCACCTATTACTGTGGATCCCTGCAGAACATATAAATCGGCGGTTCTCCTTAGTACCTTCATCACAACAAGAGACCCTTTACCGATCTTCACAGCTCTGTTGGTGCCAGAAGCACCAAAGTTGAACCTATGTTTTGATAATGGCAAAGGGTTTAGAAGTTAAGATTTGGTTGTGATCTAACAAAGTTACTAAGTGTGCAGGAAAGTCCTAGGTGCACTAGGCATTAAGTCCTGGTTCTTTGAATTGGGCACTAAGTCCTGGCCGCGGGTTGGGAAACTAAGTCTCGACGAAAAGTTGAGCAATAAGACCTGGTAAGTGAAGCTGGGCACTAAGACCTGGTGAGTGAAGCTGGGCACTAAGACCTGGTTGAGGACTGGGCACTGAAGACCTGGTGAGTGAAGCTGGGCACTAAGACCTAGTGAGTGAAGTTGGGCACCGAAGACCTGGTGAGTGAAGCTGGGCAAAAGTCCAACCGGAGGAGTCGGTTGGCAAAAAGGTAAATTCTTCTGAGAGGAGTAGGTTTGGACGCGTTTCACGTAGGAGGGAACATTAGGCATCGGTTCGACCTAGGGTTCCATTTGGGAGACCCAAAGTCAGAACCAAGACAGCTTAGGATGTAAAGAATGTCTAACATATCATACATTTGCTTCTTGTGTTTTGGAACTAACCCTGGTTGCAGGAAATGAAGGGACGGTGTTTCTGCAGCTCAGGCGCCTCATTGGAAGGAGGTGCCTCACTGGGCTAGGCGCCTGAGTGCAATGCCAAACCAAGCCATCGAAGCAAACTGCCACAAAAACCTATGGACCAAGTCAAGCTAGGTGCCTATGTTAACACAGGCGCCCTAGACAGCTTAGGTGCCTCAATGAAGGGGATAAGCGCTGATCGAGCCTGCGGATTAGAGTTTGCGTAAGAGAGGTCACGTGTAGGCACCCCCTTCAACACAGGCGCCCAGGAGACGACTATAAAAGGGGGTTCACCCCCAAGGCTTGAGAAGAACTTGAAAATCTCGCATTCAACACTTTCGCTCAAGCGCTACGCTCCAGCACGCTTTGCATTCATGATTCAAGCGTCGACGACGACCCGCTGCTCTGAAATTTCATCCACTTTGGTTGTCGGTAAAACCGTTAATTTGCTTAAGTGTTGTAACTGCTTTTTCCTATTCTATATATGTACTCGAAACTGTAATCATTTCCATGAGTATAGAATTGCCCAACGTAAACGGTCAAGGACCGTGGGCCTTGGAGTAGGAGCCGACTGCGACTCCGAACCAAGTAAAACAAATCATGTTAGCGACTTTACTTTACTATTTCCGCTGCATATTTCTCTATTTTATCCGAAATTTTTCGATCGATATTCACCCCCCCCCCCTCTATCGATTTACTCCGATCCAACAAGCTCCACCTTCACTAGTGTACTTGTACCCTTTAGAGTCAAGAATACTCAAAGAGATCATATTTCTCTTCAAATCAGGGATGTGCCTCACATCACCAAGTGTCTGAATGGCACCATCAAACATCTTAATTCTGACCGTACCAATACCAGTGATTCTACAGGATACATTATTGCCCATCAAAATGGCACCACTCGAAACCGTTTCATATGTTGAAAACCAACCCCGATTGGGACACATATGAAACATACAACCAGAATCAAGAATTCATTCCTCACTTTGCTTCAAATCAGCATCAGAAGCAATGAGAAGTTCACCATTACTATGATTTTCGGCAACATTAGCCTCACCAGACTTCTCTATCATGTGTAATTGCTCTAATTTTAGCTATAGTGTAGCAGCAGATTTCTCCTTCAAAACATCTTGTAAACTCTCATTCGATAGGTGAAGGTAGATCTAAGATAGGGCTTTTCGATCCTTACGTTCCTTTTCCTTCTTTGTCCATGTTGAGGGCATATTGTCTATCCCAAACAGTGCGTCGTCCAAGTCCAGATGTGCTAGCACCGCTTGCATCTTAACCTGCCACAGCGTAAACCTGGTGTTGCGATCTAAAAACGGAATATCATACTTCATGCTTGCTGTTGTCATTAATCCCGGTTGAAATCCACAAAATCAAAACCTACCTGGCTCTGATACCACTTGAAAAATGAGATTACTACGAAAAACCACAACAAGGACAATAGAGAGCACACCAAATTTACGTGGAGAACCGTTGACGGGAAAAAACCATGGGCAGAGGAGAAAAAATCACTATAAACGGTGGAATACAAAGTTGGCGACTTTGATAAAGTAACGAGAAGTAGAGAGAAAAGAGAGGTAGAGAGAAAGAAAGAAGAGGTAACAAATTAACTTTCTTCATTGATTGATAAAACTTGTCCATGAGATACACAATTTATAGAGACCTTAGGATACTTAGTCAAAAGAAAAATTAATAACGAAACTGTTAATTAACAGATTTATAAAGAATCTGTTAATTAACATATTAATAAGAAAATATCTAATAATAAATTAATAGATTAAACTGAATTTGGGTCACCAAATTCTAACATTCTCTAAATTAAATGGATATCAATTCCTAAATAAAGCCTAAAAACACCAATAAACTCGACTGCAACCTTCTTCCTATTCCTCGTATAGATGCATTTTTCACCATCAAGCGGAAGTCGGCTCCTGAGATAATCCTACATAGTGACACATAAGTGAGTAGTAGCACCAACACCAGTATCTATCCACCAAGTGTCAATCAGCACAATAGTTAAATTGACTTTCAAATTAACAAAGTTGAGAAGTTTACCCTTCTTTACACACAAATTGGCGTACCTGAGGCAATCTTTATTCATATGACCTTTCTTCTTGCAAAAGAAACAAGTAGATTCTTTATCCTGCTTCTTGTGCTCCTTATGATTATTGCCTCTCAAATCTGCAATCTATTTCCCTTTTGTTGTTATTTATTCTCTTTCGCTTCTTGCTCATACTTTGAGAACCAGATGCTAAGTGAGCTCTCTCAGATATCTTAATCTTTAGTCTCCCCTCCTCTTGCATACATTGATCAATGAGCTCATTCAGTGTCAACTTTTTCTTTTGAGTATTATATGATATCATAAAAGGAGTGAACTATACAGGCATAGTCATCATGACGAAATACACTAACATACTCTCAGATATATCGAGTTTTAGTGCTTTCAGACTTATCGCTATATTAGACATCTCCATAATATACTCCCTTATATTTTTTTGACCACTGTACCACATTGTTACCAACTTTGTAAGAAGTGTGATAATCTCAACCTTTTCATTTGAGGTGAATTGGTTTGCCAGTTGGTTCAGGAAACTCCTAGCATCTCCTTCCTCTCTTAATGTGCTCTTTATTGGTGTCAGTATAGAAAGCTTCATGATGCTTAAATTCATTCAAATTGATTTCTCCCACAACTGAAATTCAGCCCTCTGCTCTATAGTGCTATCACCGGTTAGAGGTGCGGGGCGATCATTCCTTAATGCAGAATCTAAGTCTATGTGATAAAAAACTACAATCACGTATTCTTTCCATTCAGTAAAATTTTAATCAGTTAATGTTGAGATATTATTAATATTGGTAGTTACATATTGCACTAAAATGAAAGAGAGAAATTTATTTAAGCTCACAATTTAACTAAAGCTAAGAGCATGTATAAGTGCAAGTAATAAAACATAAAACTACGCAAATAAAAATAAAATTTTAAATGCACTTAAATGGGCTTCCCTCATGAGATACCAAATACAACATTGCATTTTACTCTATGGACTAAAATATAATTTGTTAGTGGTACTCTCAAATATAACTCAAATTTTAATCTGTCATGCAATATGTCTTGCTTTAGGCCGACATATTTTGTGTATAATCAAAACAAAATAAATTATATTCAATAGTTGTAAACTATCTTAAATATATATCAGACATAAAAAAATCTTCCTTTAAAACGATTACTCTTAGCATAGATTATGTTTACCAACACAAAATACACTAAACCTACCTAAGGTGGCATCGTTTGGGCCGACACAATAGTTTAACTTAGTAGCATATTATGTAGATAGACCTAAGAAAATACTAGGAATTTTAACCCAACAAATAATTTCTTAATCAACCTTAATATCTCCAAATTAGACTTATTAATCTATTGATACCATATGGTAATCAAATGTATAATCCAGTCGATTATCCCAATTGATTTAAAAACCTACTTTATGCGACTACATGATTATATATAAAATCATTCCTTAGAAGTTAGAGTTTCCTTCCGGTTCTATAATTAAATAATATTATTTAATGTTATTTAATCCTTGATCATTATGCATTAAAAAAAATTATTTGATGTATTTTTTAGCACTTTTCACCTAGAAATAGTACTAATATATATAGACACACTTAGAAACAGTGTTGATTGATTGGAATAATTAGTAATATATCCTTTAACCTTTTAATTGACAAAAAATTAAATGATTGATAGTCGTGAGCTTAAGGCAGATAATCGATTGAAAAAATTTCCAATCAATCAGGAAAACTTTAATCGATTGATCAATCGATTATAATAAATTTTGTTTGCTATTTTAGACTCGATAATCAATTAGCCGACTAAGCCAATCGATTGGATCATCACGATTTAACCTAAAAATTAGGTTAAACGCGATGGTTCTTTCGCAGTTTTTGATGTTTTCACATAAACACGAAAAATTAGGAAAACAAGTCTATCCTAGTTTTTTCTTATATGATTTTTGATGATTAAAAATTGTATTATACTAGGACAACTTATCTAGCATATATGTTAAATACTGAAAATTTAAAGGGCTCAAATGGTAAATTTCAAAAATTATGGGCCTAGTTGGAATTATTTGTACTTGGAGGGCCTTTTTGCAAAAGGCTAAAAACATTATAAACCTTAACTTTTCCTCCCTAAATCCATTTTTTTCATTTTCTCCCCATCACATGCACCCACCGACTCCCTTGTCCCTGCGGTGGTTCCTCGCAAGCGACGTCGAACGCAACACCCTCCTCCCATTTTTCTTCTCCTTCTTCCTTCCTCCTTGTCCGTGCACACCTCGCCGATGCCAAGTCTTTCCTCACCCCTCTTGCTCTCGTACTTCGCCTCCATATTGTTGGAACCCAGATGGCTAGAGAGAGGGGGGGTGAATATAGCCAATCACTTGGACTTAGACACGAATCGAATTTCTGCACTCAGAGTTGTTAGTAGCACAGCGGAAGTTGCAAGAACAGAGTATGTAGAAAAACAGAAAACACAAACGAAACAACGCAACTAGCAAGATCGCTAACAAGGAGGGTTTACAAGGTTCGGGGATAACTTGTCCCTACTCCTTGGCGTGCCCTTAAGGTGGGCGATCCCTTGATCGTCGACAGATCAAGCCCCGGTTAACACCGGATAGAAGACAACCTCCTTCTCGGTGGAGAAACCTCTCCACAGCGTTTCAATCACAGATGTATGTTTAAGCACAATGAAACAACAAGAAATATCTTATTCAGCACTAGCAAAGACAAGAACACAGCAAGCTCCTTCAGAGCTCCACCCAGCGACGATCTCACGCAAGAGCCTTCTCCTCGTGTCTTCTCACTATTGGACTCAGAGCTTCTTGTTCCCTTCTTCAAGCGCTCAAGTAATGAACGGTTGCTTCTTCAGATTGTGGATGCTTGCACAAGATGATGGAACTTCAGAACACGCAAGCAAGATGTGGAGAACACAAAGGCGCAGCAAGAACTCAGTTCGCGAACACTAGAACGTTTAGAACCCCTTTTTTTTCTTCAACGAAGCCTTCTTCCGCCCTTTTGTTTCTCCACTCAGCACCAGGTGACAGCATCTCCTGCAGCCTCCAGCTGCTTCCCTGCCAACGCCAACTACCACTGAGCCCTCCCTGGACTTCCTGAGCTCCCCTCAGCCAAGCTCCAGTCAGCAGCTCCAGTCTGCAGCTCCGGCCGTTGCAACCTGAGATGGAAAACGGGCAAACCAGCTCCAAGGAAAGCCTCCATTGACTTCTCCTTGAGTGTTTGAATCCTTCCCTGTCACCTGTAGCTTGATCAGAGTATTAGAACAGCATATCACTCAGTAAATAATGAATCAGAAGTTAAGCGCAGAGAATCGGATACGTTCAGAGACGATCAGAGCGTCTGACAGTGCATTTTGAATTAAAGTGATCGGTCACCGGACCGATCAGAGAGCCTCCTGATCGGTCACCAGACCAATCAGGCTGGGTCCAGACCGATCAGGCTCCGTCTGTTGGGACCGGGTACATGTCGACAAGGATACGGGTTCGTAAAATTTTTTAATTTTTACGTGCAGTGGAAGAATTAGCATAAAATAATTTCCTAAATTATTTTAACCACGTATCTAGCATGCAACCTTATGATGTGTTGACATAATTATAAAATAAAACATTGCGGAAAAGTAAACTAATTTACCAAGTACCTCTCGTAACTCGAAGTAAGGGACGAGATCCAACCGTAGCGTCCCTTGGAAGCTCCGCCTCTATTCGCGTCCACGCCGAGTTCTCTTCGGGATGACTTCACAAAGTCACGAGTTTTGTGCCGACGAGAACTACTAGATTCTCGGAAGGCACAACTAGAAGAACAAGAGAAAAGATAGGAAACTAACCAACAAGAATCGGAATCTAAATTCCGAGAAGTAAGGAGATAACACCCGCTTCTTCTTCTTCTTCGTCGGCTTCTCTTTCTTCTTGAAAGCTCATGGCAACCACCCTCTAAGGGAGGAGGTGTGCCGGCCCTAGGTGGTTGAAGGGGGCGCCGGCCCTAATCCTATTAAGGGGCGCCGACCCTAATGGGGAAGAGGGGAAGGAGAAGAGAATAAAAGAGAGAGAGAGGAGAGGTTAGCTCTATTTCGATTAAGAAACCAAGGCTTGCCTTTGGTTCCTTTTATAGTGGCCTCTCCCTTGCCAAGTCTCTCTTTTAACGGAATTAACGGAATGAGTTATCATAAGAATTTTATCTCATAAAATTTCTTATGACTTATTCCGTTATGCCTAGTTTTATTATAACTAATTTATAATAAAACAAATTCTTCTTTTCTTTAAATTATGGAATAAATTTTATAAGAAATTTATAAACTTTCTTATTATGACAAAAAATCAATTCATAATTAATTTTATAAAATTAAAATAAACCAATTCATGGATTATTTTAACTTCCATAAAAAGAATAAATTTCTATAAATTTATTTATATAAATTTCTTTATACAAATTTATTTATCCATAATTTATAAAATAAATCGCGCTAGATTTATTTTATTAATTAAACCAAAATTAATTGGTTTTCTCCCCAATAGGTGCCCGGCCAACCCAAAGAGGTTTGGCACCCTCTTTGGCCGGCCAACACAAAGCGAACCACCGCGAATTAAACTCATTTAATTCGCCCAAAAAGCCTTCAAAAGACTTAGCCATTTTTAGCTTCCATTGCGCCTCTGATTAACTCAGATTCGACTTATTTCTCTTGATCGGAAAATCCAATTTTCAACTCGTTTTAAATCCCTCGGATTACTCGTAGTGCGTGTGACTAAATAGGCTTTCGATTTATGTTGGCCGTCTATAATCAACTAATTATAGAACGATCATGAGTGGCACCTAGTAGTACATCATGACCCCCAATTAATCGAAAGATCAACGGTTTGACCTCAGAAGTAATTCTGAAACCCTTCAGCAGCTCTATTGAATCGTGCCGCATTCCCTTCACCACCTTATACCCACTTGGTTCAGGACATGGTCTGTTTGTGTCAGTCCCCACTAGACTGACTATGTCACACCTAGCCCAAGTAGTGTCTTTCTCGTCTTTTGGATTTCTAATTACTCTCATGTATTTAAGAGACTCGCACTCTAAACATGATATACTCTGGCCAGAGGTTTTGAGTAACAATCCGACGATAGGCCTGGGTATACATCTCCTCGTAAGGAGTGGTGAATCCTTTGTGGGTTGTTCAAACATCTTCGGGCACTTCGGCTTATACCCAATCATCCTGGGTCCACACCTCCTTGGAGATGCTTGCTTAAGATGTTAAAGTATAAGTCTCCATGATCAAGATGACTTGAACACCGCAAGTCAAAGGAACATCACACTTAAGCCGCAGTAAGAACTTCATTGACATATCTATATAGATAACCATATGAAGTCTTACAGCTAGTCACTCCAATGAACTAGTTCCCTTAACTAGCATCCATATTTATCTCCGGACATCCCAATGTCACCAGCCAGTGAGAATCAACTGATTAGAGAATAACCCATGCTAGTCTCAACAGAATTGATAGTGTCCGTTTTTATCAATTCATCGACTAGGGATATTGTAACGCCCGTCCTTATATCTACCCTTAAGGCGGGGTTACGGGTCCATACATTCATATTATACAATCATGTGAAGCATGTATATCCAAACAAAACAGTTACATACAAGAAATGTAATAGACATGCCTATTGAAGACTAATTTACCAAGCATGGTTTTTCTTTTCTTTTATATCTACATGCATGTACAACCTAATAGGGAGATCAGGTAACACACTAAAGCATGGAACAAACATGATTTGAACAAAATACAACATAGGAACATAGCAAGAGTTATCTAGTCCTAGATACATGCAAAGGAAACATTCATAAGAACAGAAAATAGTAATTACCTAGTATTTTCCTTAGCATGCATTCTACAATATTTAAACATTAATGATAGTATTATCTAGCATACTGTAGGTTCCATACCACATCTCAATCACAGTGGTGTAGTCATGATCATCACCCATTCAGAGTATAGCTATACAATTTCAATAGTAATTATAGGAAGCAGTTTAGATTCTAGACAAAACAAGGTAGATAGAATCTTTGTTCTTTCCCGAGCCATCACCACACACATCCTCCAACCTTCCCTCTGCCTCTTCCTTTAGTTCGAGTATTTCTTACCGCTATCTGCAGCATAAGAAAATAACAGGAACTAGTAAGCAAAACATGCTTAGTAAGAATCCGGGCCTACTCGCAAAATCCATATCAATACATCATATCATGTACACAATAATCAGATAGAGTTATCAGCATCATAAGCATCTCATCAAAGCATCATAAACATCACATCAATTTATCTCTAAGTACTTTACGGAACAAGATCACATGATGAGAAAATATGTTTTTCAAAATGTTCCATAATGGTAAGTACTTCAAAATATCATATCATCATCCAGGGCCCAGTTGTCGTACCACGTCATCATGCGCGTTCCCTAATAAATTGGGGTAGCGAGCCACCAATCTAATTAGAGCAGGACCCTTCCGTCCTACCAATGCCATGACCTTAACATGCTCATTGGATTTGTTTAACGACCCCCTTCCGAGTCGGGTACACAACTTTCCAAAGTAAAGTAATTTATCATGCAATTACTCATATATGTATATGCCTAAAGGTACTCTTTAATCACTTCTCAAGGGACACACCACACATTCGGGTGCTCTTGATCCCCTAGGGACACACCACGCATTCGGGTGCTCTTGATCCCAGTTTCAATAGAGTATCCCTTTTAAGCATATTATCAACCACATCATGTTCATATCATCAAGGTGCCCCATGGGCTATAAGACATGCTTTTATACCTAACAAGATAGGTCATCAACCACATCATGTTCATATCATCAAGGTGCCCCATGGGCTATAAGACATGCTTTTATACCTAACAAGATAGGTCACATACATTATACTCATATTATATAATTAATAGCATGCTTCGTGATTTCATCAAGTACTTCTCAACCCTAGGACTAGGGTTGGCCGAAAGTCACATGTAAGGGAATTTCTTTTTTTTTTCATCCAATTAAAGCATTCATTCAAGCATTTCTACAAACACCTTAAGTACACTTCATGCTAACAATTGAACCATGGTTTAAGCCTCAAGTGGGGTTAGCATCCACTAACCCTAAATTACAAGGGTTTGGCCGAAACCTTGTAGGGTATCAAACCCTAATTTTGTCCTTCCAAAAATTTGGAAACATCACATATGAGTATACCCTAGGTCTTAAGGGTTATTTTCATGTATGGAAAAATTCCCTCACTCATTCCTTAGGGTGTGGCCGAAACCCCTTAAAGGACAAAACCCTAGTTTTTTGTTCTTGACACCATGAAGAAAATCCATCTACATGTATACCCTAAATCTTAAGGTCTTCCCATGCATCAAAGTTGGATCAAAACCTTCTCTTGGACCCCTTACAAGAGTTGGCCGAAACTTCCACTAGGGAAGTTCTTGTGAATTTTCAAAAGAATGAATCTAACATACATTCGATAACAATTATGCCACAGGCGAGAGGATACTTACATCCTAGCGCTGGAAATTTCGCCTTCTTGAAATCGTAGGGTACCCTACACTTGGAGGGTATGCGAAGATCCTTTCCTTCCAAAACTTCTTTCTAATATTCCTTGGTCTTGGTAGGGAGTGTTAACACTTGGCTTCCCCTTCTTGCAATTGCCCTAGGGTTAGAACCCTTGAATGTTGGTTTCGAAAATGGAAAAGGGAGAGAGGCTAGGCTCGGCAAGAAGAAGAAAGGAGGAAGAAGAATGAAGTAACTTCCTCTAACTTCCTTCTCTTAATCCTATTTATACACCTCTTGTGAAGAAGCATGTCTCTTCACCCTTACACACTTAACAAGCATGTTCCTTTCTCCATCTACATGAAATATTGCTTGGTTCATTGGTTATGACATGGTGAGTGCAACTAGGAGGTCCAAGGTTTAATCCTTGTTTCCTCCACTTTGCACTTTTCTTTTTAGCACCATTCATTTCCAAGCCCAATAAACCAAGCCCATCATGAAATTCATAATATGAATAATATATTATGAATTCAGAATATTTCATAATATCCCAAAAATATTATTTCATAATATTTTTTAATATTCCATATTCATAAATATAATATTTCATGCTAATATTTCATGATAATAATATTTCATGAATATAATATTTCATGCATATAATATTTCATGCATTTATAACATTTTATAGCATGTGATTGCATGAAATTCATATCATTTCATTATAACCATTTTCATACATTGTCATGATTTTACATTGACAAATTCGGGGTGTTACAGATATTTTCAATACTTCACATTTGCGCATTTAGAGATAATCACTAGTTGTGATCTCATCACAAATTCTCTTATGCTGTGAGTTGTATTGCGGACATTCAGTAGATGAGTTTAAGATCCCAATCAAATACACAAGCATGTATACTCAAATAGTGAATTATCATTTATTAAAATAAATGTTTACAATTATAAGGCGATTGCCTTAGGACACTTCTCTCATATCACTAACAAACTCCCACTTGGCCTAATGCCAATCGCTACGGTATCCAATACCACAGGCTCTAACATGACCCTCAAACTTGTTTTGAGGCAAGGCCTTAGTTAAAGGATCCGCTAAATTCCTTTCAGTGGGAATTTTCTCAATTTGTATGTCATTCCTACTTATAATCTCTCTGATCAGATGATAGCGACGAAGCACGTGTTTGGATCGCTGATGAGACCTTGGTTCCTTTGCTTGTGCAATAGCTCCATTGTTGTCGTAGTAAACCGGCACTGCTTCATCAATGGTTGGAACCACGCCAAGTTCGGGGACGAACTTCTTGATCCAGACTGCTTCCTTTGCTGCTTCCGAAGCTGCGATATATTCTGCTTCCGTGGTAGAATCCGCTACGGTGTCTTGTTTGAAACTTTTCCAACTTACTTCGCCTCCATTCAAAGTAAATACGTATCCAGACTGCGATTTGGAGTCATCCTTATCTGTCTGGAAACTGGCATCTGTATACCCACGTATTACCATATCTCCTTCTCCATATATTAGGAACACATCCTTAGTTCTTCTTAAGTACTTAAGGATTGTCTTGACAGCCGCCCAATGATCCATTCCTGGATCCGACTGGTATCTGCTTGTGACGCTCAAAGCATACGATACATCGGGCCTAGTACATAACATAGCATACATGATAGATCCTATCGCGGATGCATAAGGAATCTTATTCATGCAAATCCTCTCGTCTTCTGTGCGCGGACACATAGACTTTGAAAGGTTGATCCCATGCCTGATGGGAAGGTAACCTTTCTTGGATTCCGACATGCTAAACCTTTTTAGCACTCGGTCTATATATGTAGACTGCGAAAGACCAAGCAACCGTTTTGATCTATCACTATAGATTCTAATCCCAAGGATATAGGTTGCTTCTCCCAGGTCTTTCATGGAGAAAGTTTTGGATAACCAAATTTTAACTGTCTGTAAGACTGAAATATCGTTTCCTATAAGTAAGATGTCGTCGACATATAATACTAGGAATACGACTGCACTCCCACTAACCTTCTTGTACACACAGGGTTCGTCAGGATTTTGTGAGAAATCAAACTTTTTGATTGTCTCATCAAAACGGATATTCCAGCTCCTAGATGCTTGCTTCAGTCCATATATGGATCGTCGAAGCTTGCATACCTTGGTTTTATCAACTGATGTGAAACCTTCAGGCTGTATCATGTATACGTCCTCAAGCAGGTTTCCGTTAAGGAAAGCTATTTTCACATCCATTTGCCATATCTCATAATCATAATGAGCTGCTATGGCTAGGAGCATCCGAATGGATTTAAGCATAGCTACTGGCGAATAGGTTTCGTCATAATCAATTCCTTGTTTCTGACGATATCCTTTTGCCACTAATCTAGCCTTAAAGGTAACAACATTACCTTCCATGTCGGTTTTCTTCTTGAAAACCCACTTGCACCCTATGGGTTTAATCCCTTCAGGTGGGTTAACCAAGTCCCATACTTGATTTTCGTACATGGAATCCATTTCCGACTTCATGGCTTCAAGCCATTTGTCCCTTTCTGAACTTTTCAGAACATCTTCATAACTGATAGGTTCGTCATCGCCAATGAGCAACACGTCGTTCGATTCTCTTACGAGAAATCCGTATCTCTCTGGAATGTTGCGTGTCCTATCAGACCTACGAAGAGGTGGTGTAGTTTTAGGTTCAACTGATAGCTCATCATTATGAATTATCGGTTGTGGGCCTAGACTCGGTGTCTCTGTAATGTCTATTGGAGTTTCTTGAACTTCATCAAGTTCAATGCCACTCCCACTATTTTCTTGTAAAAGAAATTCCTTTTCTAGAAATACAGCATGCCTTGAAACAAACACCTTTTGTTCGAAGGGATGATAGAATTGATAACCCTTCGTTTCCTTAGGGTATCCAATAAATAGACATTTATCAGACTTAGCATCCAATTTGTCTGATACAGTCCACTTCACATAAGCCGGACAACCCCATATCTTAAGGTGAGTTAAGTGAGGTTTCTTACTATTCCATATCTTATATGGAGTAGTTGAGACTACCTTGGTCGGGACTCTGTTTAGCAGGTAAACAGCTGTCTTTAGTGCATAGCCTCAAAAGGATTTTGGAAGAGTTGCATGATTCATCATACACCTAACCATGTCCATCAAGGTTCGGTTGCGCCTCTCAGATACACCATTATGCTGTGGTGTATACGGCGGAGTCCATTGGGATAATATCCCATTGTCCCTAAGATAATCTTGAAACTCTTGACTTAAGTATTCACCACCTCGATCGGATCGAAGTATCTTAATACTTTTGCCAAGCTGTTTCTCTACTTCATTTCTGAACTCTTTGAATTTCTCAAAGGCTTCAGATTTGTGTTTCATCAAGAACACATACCCGAATCGTGAGTGATCATCGATAAAGGTGATGAAGTAGCTATAGCCTCCTTGTGCAAGAGTTGACATTGGTCCACATACATCAGTATGTATTAGACCAAGCAACTCTCCCACTGGATTACCTTATCCGGAAAAGGGTAATTTGGTCATCTTGCCTTTTAAGCATGATTCGCATGTATCAAATGAACCGGGTTCAAATGATTCCAAAATTCCACATCGGTGTAATTCGGTCATGCGTTTCTTACTTATATGGCTGAAAGGCCCAAATATACTAACTAATTTGTCACGAAGGTATGGGTCTATCAAATTTAAATGTAAATGAATAGCTGGAAACCCTTTTACAATCAAAAATATGGAAATGTAATATAGGGGCCACAGGTCGTATTTTTCTCGGAGATAGTTGTCTAGTTTGATTCACACTCGTGTTTATGTGTCGTTTTGTGTTTTCGGGTTTCTAACAAGTAATTGGACTTGGTTTGAAATTGAAAATGAAATTGCAATGGAAAAATAGAAACCTTGATTAAATAAACTTAAGCAAGAAAAATGGTACTACAAAGCTCAGCTGGTGAAACCGAATCAAGCACTTACAACATTTTTTATGGAAAACGTTTTTCTGTTTACAACCAACCAAAAGAAACTCCAAGCAATTAAGTAATGGCAGTGAAGGAATTTTCGAAAACAAACTAGAATGACATAAGGAAACACATGCAAAATTCCTAACTTGAACAAGTATCAATGAACAACTTGGCAAGTTGACCGAATGCAATTTAGCAAGCAACTATCACTGAAGTATTTGACAGGAATGGATGAAGAACCAGCTCACTGGACACCAACTAAAGCAAAGAAAAGTAAAGCAGAATTAAAGGAATTGCAGTAATGAATACAGATTTTCAGAAATGTGATGGTTTGCTAAGCTAAAACATGGACTTCTTTGCCGAAAATTTCCAACCAAAGTCCATGTCAACTAAGCAAACAAATTTAGGACTCTAAAGCAGGAATCAACAGAATAAAAATGATGTAGACAATCAAATTCTGATACAAATCAGAAATTGAAAGGAATTTCAGAATTCAAGTTGGCACACAACGATTTGACTTGGCACGCAAGAAATTGAGCTAAAGCAAACTGAAATTTGACTAAGTTAATCACTAAACAAGCTCCTATATTAATCTACTTGCAAAATTGAAGCGAAACTACAGCTAAGAACTCAAGAATCGAAATTCACAGTAGCTGAAACGAAATTTCAGAACAAAACAGTGCAAAAGTTGAAACTACAGCTATAACTTGGAAATTAAAAGTCTAATCTACTCCTCAACTCCTTCCTCAGCTCGAGAAACTCTTGGTTGTCAATCAAGAACCGGCTTCGAACCCCTAGGCTCGGCAAATCAGTGGACAATCAATTCTGAAATTGAATTTGCTTCAAATCTGCGCTTGATGAAACTTTCCATCCGATTTCTTCATTCTCAATTGGTGGAGCTGCGAGGACGATTTGGGAAACTTCTGAGATCACTTGAGAACCCCTACAAGTGATTTGGAAGCTTAGAAATGGACTGTGGTTGAGAAGGAAGTGATCGGACTGTGGATTCCCGAAACCCTCAAGAAATCCCCTGTTCAGCGCAATTTGAGCAGAATTCTTCAAACCTTGATCACCAAAGACTCGACTCTCGATCTGGATTGGAAGATGAAGTGGTCACGCCTTCATGGAAACAAGAAAATTGAAAAACAATGAAGAAATGGGGAAGAACAAGGAAGAACAGTGGCGGAGGCTGGCTGAAGACGCGACAAGGGTAAGTTCTGTGGAAAATTTCCTTAAGTATTAATCAATGGACGGCTATGATTGATTTGCTTCAATCCAACGGCTGATCTTAGTCCGATTTGAGCCAAACTTTGAGGATGTTGATCTGAGGTCAGGATCTGCCTTGTGGTAGCTCGGATCCTCCAGATCTTCAACGGATGGTCCAGATCTAGCTAATCTTTGAATGGATGATCTAGAGCCCTCCAAGCTTGATCCAACGGTTGATCTTGCTCTGATTGGGATGAAATCTTCAGATCTTGATCAGGGTGCTTGATTAACCCTAGCTTTAGCTTGGATTGCTTCAGATCATCCCGGATGGCTCCGATCTAGCCGCTTTCGAATCGAACGGCCCAGATTTAATCGTAATCTTGGTAATCTGATCTGGGTCAATTCCGACTCGAGTTTGACCCAATATGCCCTAGATCCTTGAACTTTGATGCCTACAAAAATAGATCAAGAATTTAGTGGCCAAATTAATCAAAAATTTGCATATTTGCAATTAAGTCCAAAATAAAGGTAAGTTCTAAAACCTAGGGCAATTTCACAATTTTGACAAGAAAAACATAGATCAAACATGGATTTTAGTAGCTCAAATGATCAATAAAATGGAATCTATCAACTCCCCCACACTTAGCCTTGAGCGTCTCGCGAAACAACTAAATAAGTATCCCTTAGGCTCTCTTAAGCATTATTAGAAACAAATGAAAAGAAATTACCTAGGGTTGTCAATTCTCATAAATCTAAGCTCTATGGATTACTATCTTGTCCTTAAATCAACAACTTGGCCTTTTCATCTATCATGAGTCATTGAGATGAATTTAAATAACTAGCCTTTCAAGGAAAATATTGGTGGCTCTCTCCTAAGTTCTAAGTTGATGATAGAAGTGGGGCTCACTCAAACACACATGCTTCTTGCACTACCATAGGCTTGCTTATTATCTACTCTCTACCATTTATCATGATAGGATCAACATCTATAAAAACAAAGAAAAATATAGACAATGGTAAGGAATGAAATAAAAGCTAAGGAAATGGAAACAGTGGTGAAGTGGAAGACTTGAGTGCTTGGGATATTTCCAAGGAACTTTGCTTTCTCATCAGTCCCCTAGTGAATTCAAAAGTGTCTTGGAGTAAACTCTTGCCTTGCACTTCAAAAATTCAACAAAAACCCCTCACTAGTCCCTTTTGTGCCAATTTTTGCTATTGCGTGCCAACTTGCTTCCTCCCTCTTCTCTATTCAGATTTTCTTTTCTTTTTCTTCCTCTTCTCCTTTCTCTCTAGCATCCACGGTTTCAATTCTCAGATCTGAAGTTCTTGATTTCCAGCTGTAGTACTCGGCAGCCATAAAATGAAATGCAATCAGATTTTTGGGCAGTTTCAGCAATTTTTCTCAGCTCAATTCAGACTTTAAGCTTCAGTTCAGACAGTGTTCAGCTTCCATTTAAACTCTGGCAACATGTTACTGACCTTTCTAACAAGGTGAAGCTGCAAGCAAGTTTAATTTTGCAATTTCTTTTACAGCTTCAGAATCTTTGTCCAGCTTCCTTGCAAAAATTTTTTTCTGTTCTGAAGAGACTACTGATTCCCTTCAATTTCAAAATCAAGAATCTGATTTTTCATCCTTGCAATTCTCTGAGTTTCAAGGTAGTTACCTCACATAATAGTGGAGCTCAACAACAGTTTAAACTTCCATTTGAAATCTGCTCACCAAAAGATTTAATTCAGCCACAACCATTCTGAAATTTCTGTCTAAAATCAGTGATACATTTCTGATTCCTTCAATTCAGCTTCACAAACAGCCCTTCAATGATTCACAGCAGTTCCAATTGGCTTAGTATCATCTCAGCAACTCAAAATCGAAATTTCATCAGCTTCCATTCAGATAGTCTGCAGCTGAAGATCAGATATTTTTCTATTTAGGTTTCAGATTCTTCAGCTTATGTTCAGCTTCATATCAGACTCAATTAAGCTCCAATTTCCCATCAGATATCAGCTTGCATTCACACTTTTCTTGTATCACTCAGTAGCTCCCAGATGGAGCACTTAGGCAGCAACAATTTCTGTTTTCCTCCCTGATCAGAAATTCTTTTCAACTCTGCATCAGCTGAATTCTGAACTACTTGCTGTTTAAGTTTCCAATTCTTCCTTCTTGTCTTAACCTGCAGGATGTTCCTCTGTTTCTTGACTGCCGATTACCTCTTTTGTGTCTACATCAGCCTCAATTCAGATAGTCTGCAGCTGAAAATCAGATTCCATCACTTGATAGCCACAAATACAATTTAGTTCAGATTCTATAGCTTGCAGTTTGCGTGCCATTTTCAGACTTTGGCACTCATTTGGCTTGTTCTTCCTTGATTTCAGACATGCTTCAGATTTTAGATCCTTTACAGCTTCGATTCAGCTACAATTCAGATTTAAAACTCCCATTCAGATTATTTCCAGTCTTCCAAAATTCAGCACTCGGCACAACAGTATCAAGCTCTACTTTGTTTCAATTTCTTCATTTCAGAGGCTCTCAATTGTGGCACTTGGCAGCATTTCAAGTCTCTGCATTGCTGAGCCGGCTGCAATTGCTTCAGATTTATGCTGCAATTTCTGCTTCTGCTCAAATTCGATTCAAAACGTTTCAGCATTGATTCAACTAATTCCAGCTTCTTATCAGCTTCTGATCAGCCTCCAAATTCCAGCTCTCGGCACAGCAGTATCAGGCCCTCCCTTGCTTCAATTCAGAATTTCTTCAGCCTCTTTTCAGTCTTCCAGAATTTCTGCAATTGTCCCGCTGCAATTCAGCTCAGATTTTAGCTTTTTAACAGCTTCTATGCAGCTGCAATTCTCTGCAATTCAGATTGGCAGTTTCAGCATTTTCCAGAATTTGGTCAGCTCACAAACTTCTGATCTGGGACTGCTTCAAATCAGATTAAACAGCCTTCAATTCAGACTTAAACACAGCAAGTTAACTTCTAGAAATTGGAATTCGGCCATGGCACAGATTGTCTTCAAATGTGATACACTGATTTTTCTGTTTTTTTTTTCTTCTTTTTTTTTAGCATGGCACAGATTTTCGAATTTTTTTCCATTGATTGTCACTTGAATCTTCAAATTGTAGTAAAGAATCTAAATCTCCCTTTGCTTCCACCTCTCTTGCATCATTCTTGGCACCAAACATCACTCACTTGGCACATGAAAATTTTTTTCGATTTCAATTGCATCATTGATGAAAACTTCTTCCAAATCACCAATCACTCCCCCACACTTAAATCTTTGTCCGTCTCGGGCAAAATAGCATCATGAAACATCCCAAGCAAACAAATCCATAGAAAAATTATTGGGGTTAGAATTAGGAACAAGGAGAGACAATTCAAGAAGAGTATGTATCAAACATGATCATGGAAAAATAGACACAATAGGATTAGTCTTCATAAATGTGATCCAATCAACGAAATATGGTTTTAAAAGAACCTAAGCAAGTTCTAGAGTTCAATAACATGTGTGTCACAAATAAGGCTAATCTCACTAGGTAAAAATCATTCATCTCAAATTCTCAATTAAGAATCCAAAGCAAAATCGTACTCAAGCATCCAAGATTTCATCCATGAACTCAAACCCTAAGTTTTGACAACCGAATTTAATTTATTTTCCAAAAGATTCAAAAATGCTATTGAGATAACCTAAGGGATACATTTATTCCTAATCATGCAAGAAAAAGTGCGAAAACACGAAACATGGTATTTACAATGATTTATTTCATGTAATGTGTTTTAAGCATTTATTGTTAACTAACTACTTCAAAAAGAGAAAGAATTTATTTCTAGAACCATGAAAATGCGCTAAGAGAAAAGATATGGTATTTGCAATGAAGAATTTTATTTACAATTTAAAGTCCCTACTTGAGAAAATCAATTGCGCATGCAAATTCAAAATTATTCTTGCAAAAAGTAAGGAAATGGTATATACAAAGAACAATGAGTGTAAAGTTCAGTGAACTCCCCTTTTAAGTTGGGTATATGGCATCAATATAGTCCACTCCATCCACCTCTAGCTCCTTGACCTCTTCATGGAATTTCTTGAGCCGGTGGCCATTTACCTTGTACACTTGACTCGTGGCCTCCTCTTGAATCTCTATAACTCCATAAGGAAAAACATTAGTCACAAAAAATGGACCCTCCCATCTTGACCTCAACTTACCTTTGATCAATTTAAGTCTTGACTTGTATAATAGCACTTTGTCACCAATTTGAAACTCTTTGCTTACAATGTGCTTGTCATGAAATTTCTTAGTCTTCTCCTTGTAAATCCTTGAATTCTCAAATGCTTCCAACCGGATTTCTTCTAGTTCTTGAAGATGCAACTTCCTTTCTTCTCCCACCTTAGTGCATCAAAATTGCAAGCTTTAACTGCCCAGTATGCTTTATGCTCAATCTCTACAGGTAAGTGGCATGATTTCCCATACACCAGTCTATAAGGTGACATTCCAATGGGTGTCTTGTACGCGGTGCGATATGCCCATAAAGCATCTTCAAGCCTTTTGCTCCAATCCTTCCTATTAGGTCCCACGGTCTTTTCCAAAATTGATTTGACTTCTCTATTTGACACCTCGGCTTGTCCATTTGTTTGGGGGTGATAAGCAGTAGAAACCTTATGTACAACCCCGTACTTATTCAGAAGAGCCTTCATGTGCTTATTGCAAAAATGGGTTCCTTGGTCACTTATGATTGCTCTTGGTATTCCAAACCTGCAAAAAATGTGTGACCTGACAAAACTCACAACAACAGATGAATCATCAGTCCTGGTGGGAATGGCCTCCACCCATTTTGAAACATAATCAACAGCTAAAAGAATATACAAGAATCCAAAAGAAGCAGGAAATGGTCCCATAAAATCTATACCCCACACATCAAATATCTCACAATATAAAATAGTTTGTTGAGGCATTTCATTTCTAGCACTAATGTTTCCTGTTCTTTGACATCTATCACAACATGTACAAAATCTATAGGAATCTCTAAACAGGGTGGGCCAGTACAATCCACATTCTAAAATTTTTCTAGCAGTCCTTTGTGGTCCAAAATGCCCACCACATGCTGAAGAATGGCAAAAAGTGAGTACAGAATGAAACTCATGATCTGGTACACATCTCCTAATGATTTGATCACTACAAAATTTCCACAAGTAAGGATCATCCCACACATAATATTTTGCATCACTTTTAAATTTATCCTTTTGAGCTTTCGAAAAGTGTGTGGGAAAAACATGAGCTACAAGAAAATTCACTAAGTCTGCATACCACGGTGACTCACCATGCATCTGTAAAAGCTGCTCATCTCTGAAATCATCATCTATGGCCGTGGGATCTCCATCTCCCTCTAATCTGCTCAAGTGGTCCGCTACTAAATTCTCCTTGCCACTCCTGTCCCGTATCTCCAAGTCAAACTCCTGTAGTAGTAGCATCCATCTAATAAGCCTGGGCTTCGCATCTGGCTTCTTCAGGAGGTACTTCAATGCTGCATGATCAGAAAACACAACAACATGAGAACACAATAAATAAGATCTGAATTTATCTAAAGCAAAAACAATGGAAAGAAGCTCCTTTTCTGTGGTGGTGTAATTTGCTTGGGCTGAATCCAAGGTCTTTGAGGCATAAGAAATGACATATGGTGCTCCATCTAATCTCTGTGCGAGCACAGCTCCTACTGCATGGTTCGAGGCATCACACATCAACTCAAAAGGTAGGCTCCAGTCTGGTGATCTGATGATAGGTGCAGTGATAAGAGCCTCCTTCAACCTCTGAAAAGCCTCCTTGCATTTAGCATCAAAATAAAAATCCACATCCTTTTGCAATAATCGAGACAATGGGAGAGCAATTCTACTGAAGTCTCTAATAAATCTCCTGTAGAAACCTGCATGTCCAAGAAAAGATCGAACATCCCGTACGCATACGGGGTAAGATAAAGAAGATATAGCACTTGTCTTTGCAGGATCTACCTCTATACCTCTCCTAGAGACTATGTGACCTAAAACAATGCCATGCTCAACCATAAAATGACATTTCTCAAAATTAAGAACCAGATCAGTCTCGATGCATCTATGCAAAACCCTAGATAAATTATCTAAGCAAGAATCAAAGGATGTACCAAAAACAGAGAAATCATCCATGAATACTTCCATGCAGTGTTCTAATAGCTCACCAAAAATGCTCACCATACACCGCTGGAAGGTCCCTGGAGCGTTGCAAAGTCCGAAAGGCATCCGTCTGTAGGCAAATGTGCCGAAAGGGCAAGTGAAGGTGGTCTTCTCTTGATCTTCCGGATCTATGCAAATCTGAAAATACCCTGTGTATCCATCCAAAAAGCAATAGTGTGACTTCCCCGCCAGTCTCTCCAACATCTGATCAATAAAGGGCAAGGGAAAGTGATCCTTCCTCGTAGCTTGGTTCAGCTTCCGATAATCCACACAAACTCTCCATGCATTCTTCACTCTTGTGGGCACCAACTCGTTGTCTTCATTTGCCACCACTGTAACTCCTGATTTCTTGGGAACCACATGAATAGGACTCACCCATCTGCTATCAGAAATAGGGTAAATGATGCCTGCCTGTAAAAGTCTAGTCACCTCTTTCTTTACTACATCAAGAATCAAAGGGTTGAGTCTTCGCTGTGGTTGTCTCACGGGCTTCACATTTTCTTCTAAGTGTATCCGATGCATGCAGATAGCAGGACTGATCCCAGAAATATCAGCAAGTGTCCACCCTATAGCTTTTCTGTGCTGCCTCAGAACTCGTAATAATTTTTCCTCTTGCTCTGGCTCTAAATTCTGGGCAATGATGACAGGTAGCTGCTGATCTTCTCCCAAATAAGCATACTTCAAGTGTGCTGGCAAAGGCTTCAATTCACTCTGGTCCTCTTCAGTAGAAATAAGTGGTCCCTGGGGCTTAGTGCAATCCCCTACACTCTGAATATCAGTAAAAATAGGTGATCCTTGGGGCTCTGTGCAATCCCCTACACCTAGAGAAATGTCACCAGCTGGAAGTGTGTCTGAAATGTCTTCTGAAAAATCCTCAGTATCAGCAGTCAGTACTCTCTCAGCCTCCTCTGAGTCTGTAGCTCCTCCAGCAAAATCATCTAGAAATCCCTCAGTCTCCAACTCAGTCTGCGCCAGCTCCTCTAGAATGTCCATGCTCATGATAGAGTGGTCCTCTCTTGGGTGCTTCATGGTATCAAAAAGACTGAACTGTACCACCGTATCTCCAATCTCCATAGAAAGTGTCCCGGCATATACATCAATCTTCGTTCTGGCCGTCTTCAGAAAAGGCCTGCCTAAAATAAGTGGAGAACGGTGTGCCAAGTAATCTCCCTCCATATCCAAAATATAAAAATCAGCAGGAAATATAAGCTCCTTTACCTTCACCAAGACATCTTCAATCATACCTGCTGGGTGTGTCTGGCTCCTATCTGCTAGCTGTATCACCACCCCAGTGGGCTGTAAAGGGCCTATGCCAAGCATCTGAAAAACTGACTTGGGCATCACATTTATTGAAGCTCCTAGATCTAACATGGCGTCGTGGAAAATGGTGCTCCCTATCTCACAAGAAACGGTGAATACCCCTGGGTCTTCGCACTTCTGAGGGATAGTGTGGATAAGTGCTGAGATGTTCTTCCCAAAGCTGACCAATTCATTTCCCTTGAGTCTCTTTTTATGTACACAAAGATCCTTCAAAAACTTAGCATATTTGGGAATCTGCTTGATCATGGTCAACAAAGGTACATTGATCTCCACCTTGCTAAACAATTCCACTAACTCATTGAATTCCTTGGCTTTCTCTTCCTCTACTTGCTTCTTGGCATTTGTTCTCTGCTGTGGAAAGGGTAAAGGAACCCTAAATTCATCAACCTTGGCAGGAGGTAAAGAAGTAGAGGCTGAATTCTGCTGTGCTGTCCCCTGCGTAGCAGCTGCTGTCCCATGCGTCTCGGCACTGTTTTCTTCTCTGATTTCTACCAAATTTGGAGGGTTGCTTGAGGATTGAGTTGGGAACGGGCTAGGGTCGGAATCAGCTGAATTTGATCTCATTTCAGTGTGGTTTTGGGCCGGAATTGGAGCTGCTGTAGTCTGCTGTGCTGTCCCCTGCGTAGCAGCTGCTCTTGGGCTCTTTGGTGATGTTGTAACCTTCCCACTTCTCAAAGTTATAGCACTCACATTCCCTTTGGGATTAGGAACAGTTTGGGAAGGGAGTTGGCTTGATCCTTGAGCTTGATTTTGGTTAATTCCACTAGCCAATTGCCCTAATTGCCTCTCGACATTTTGTTGCCAACCTTGTTGTTGTTGTTGTGTTTGCATAACTTGTTGTAGCATCTCCATCATTTGCTGTTGCTGAGCATCTGCTCCACTTGAGCTCCCATAACCTCCTTGGTTTACATAGCTCCTTGTCTGACCTTGAAAGGATGAAGAAGAAGGCTGAAATTTTGATTGCTGAGTTGGTTGAAAGCTTGACTGTTGGGGCTGATATGCAAACTGATTTGCCTGATTGAATTGCTGATTAAATGGTTGATTTGCATGGAAGCTTTGCTGGGCGTTGTGACCTTGAAAATACTGATTTGGAGCTGGAAAATTAGATGGTGAGGGCTGAAAATTCTGGCCTTGAAATCCTTGACCATAGGGCTGAAATTGTTGATTCATGGGCTGTGATGGTTGGAAATTCGATTGGTTTTGAGCTGGAAAAACTGGGAATGATTGCCATCCTTGCTGCCCTTGATAAGATTGCTGGAATTGAGGATCAAATGGCTGAAATTGTTGCTGAAAATGTTGAGAAGTAGGCTGAAATGAAGGCTGAAAACTTGAGTTTGAAGGCTGAAATTGTTGCTGCGTGTTCTGAATTGGTTGGGTCTGCTGTAAGTTTGGTTGGGGCTGCTGTGATGACTGAGTTTGAGGCTCTTGTTGGCAGAACGCATTCCCATACCTCAGGTTAGGATGATTCCTCCAACCGGGGTTATAAGTGGAGGAATAAGGATTGTTTCTTGCTTGGAATTGTCCTCTCACTAAAGCCGCTACTGTCTCGTCCTGTTGGAGATTGGGGCATGAGTCTGAAGTGTGCTCTTGACTAGAACAAATGCCACACACACTTGTAATTTGAGTAGAGGGTGGAGGTACTGAAGGAGTAGAACTAAGTCTGTCCACTTTCAAATCCATTTTCTTCAAAACTGAGGTGAGCTCCATCAATGCATTCTTAACCTCTTTGTTATCATTGGGAACTGCCTGAACTTCACCCACTCCTCTGGTGCTCAAGGCTCTGCCTCCAAATTGTTGGGAATTCTCAGCCATATTAGAAATTAACTCCCTAGCTTGCTGTGGTGTTTTGTTGACCAAGGCCCCTCCAGATGCAGCATCTATAAGGACTCTATCCGTCTGCAGCAGTCCTTCATAAAAATATTGAATCAATAATTGCTCACTGATTTGATGCTGGGGGCAACTTGAACACATCTTATTAAATCTCTCCCAGTAATCATGCAGTGTTTCTCCCACCACCTGCTGAATCCCACAGATATTTTTTCTGATTATAGCTGTGCGGGAAGCTGGGAAATACTTCTCCAAAAATGCCTTCTTCATGGCTATCCAACTAGACACATGTCCTGTAGGCAAATAGTAGAACCAGTCTTTAGCTGCTCCTGTCAATGTGAAAGGGAAAGCTCTCAGCTTGATGTCTTCTTCAGAAATGCCCTGAGGCTTCATAGTGGAGCACACCACATGGAATTCGTGCAAGTGTCTGTTTGGATCCTCCCCAGATAGACCCTGAAATTTTGGCAACAAATTAATAAGCCCAGATCTTAACTCAAAACTTTCTCCCAGCTCAGGATATGCTATGCTGGAGTACTGAAATGCAGCGTCAGGTGCTGCGAGCTCCTTCATGGTTCTCTGGTGGTCTGCCATATCAATGCCTGAGTGAGTGCTGATAGTCTGAAGTGGAGGGATATCTGCAGTCTCAGAAAGAATAGCCTGGCTCCTCCTGACTCTGAAAGTCCTCTCAATCTCAGGATCGAAATCTTCCAATTCAGCACCTAGAGACCTGGTCATAAAAGCAAAACAAATCGCAGTAAAAGTGGATAAAAAGATAAATCAAATAAAATCAAATCCAAAAGATATGACAATAAGCACAGAAACAAATCAAGAATGATATGCAATAAGTGTACAAGCTAAAATCAAACAAGTCAACTAACAGATTCCCCGGCAACGGCGCCAAAAATTTGAAAGGCCCAAATATACTAACTAATTTGTCACGAAGGTATGGGTCTATCAAATTTAAATGTAAATGAATAGCTGGAAACCCTTTTACAATCAAAAATATGGAAATGTAATATAGGGGCCACAGGTCGTATTTTTCTCGGAGATAGTTGTCTAGTTTGATTCACACTCGTGTTTATGTGTCGTTTTGTGTTTTCGGGTTTCTAACAAGTAATTGGACTTGGTTTGAAATTGAAAATGAAATTGCAATGGAAAAATAGAAACCTTGATTAAATAAACTTAAGCAAGAAAAATGGTACTACAAAGCTCAGCTGGTGAAACCGAATCAAGCACTTACAACATTTTTTATGGAAAACGTTTTTCTGTTTACAACCAACCAAAAGAAACTCCAAGCAATTAAGTAATGGCAGTGAAGGAATTTTCGAAAACAAACTAGAATGACATAAGGAAACACATGCAAAATTCCTAACTTGAACAAGTATCAATGAACAACTTGGCAAGTTGACCGAATGCAATTTAGCAAGCAACTATCACTGAAGTATTTGACAGGAATGGATGAAGAACCAGCTCACTGGACACCAACTAAAGCAAAGAAAAGTAAAGCAGAATTAAAGGAATTGCAGTAATGAATACAGATTTTCAGAAATGTGATGGTTTGCTAAGCTAAAACATGGACTTCTTTGCCGAAAATTTCCAACCAAAGTCCATGTCAACTAAGCAAACAAATTTAGGACTCTAAAGCAGGAATCAACAGAATAAAAATGATGTAGACAATCAAATTCTGATACAAATCAGAAATTGAAAGGAATTTCAGAATTCAAGTTGGCACACAACGATTTGACTTGGCACGCAAGAAATTGAGCTAAAGCAAACTGAAATTTGACTAAGTTAATCACTAAACAAGCTCCTATATTAATCTACTTGCAAAATTGAAGCGAAACTACAGCTAAGAACTCAAGAATCGAAATTCACAGTAGCTGAAACGAAATTTCAGAACAAAACAGTGCAAAAGTTGAAACTACAGCTATAACTTGGAAATTAAAAGTCTAATCTACTCCTCAACTCCTTCCTCAGCTCGAGAAACTCTTGGTTGTCAATCAAGAACCGGCTTCGAACCCCTAGGCTCGGCAAATCAGTGGACAATCAATTCTGAAATTGAATTTGCTTCAAATCTGCGCTTGATGAAACTTTCCATCCGATTTCTTCATTCTCAATTGGTGGAGCTGCGAGGACGATTTGGGAAACTTCTGAGATCACTTGAGAACCCCTACAAGTGATTTGGAAGCTTAGAAATGGACTGTGGTTGAGAAGGAAGTGATCGACTGTGGATTCCCGAAACCCTCAAGAAATCCCCTGTTCAGCGCAATTTGAGCAGAATTCTTCAAACCTTGATCACCAAAGACTCGACTCTCGATCTGGATTGGAAGATGAAGTGGTCACGCCTTCATGGAAACAAGAAAATTGAAAAACGATGAAGAAATGGGGAAGAACAAGGAAGAACAGTGGCGGAGGCTGGCTGAAGACGCGACAAGGGTAAGTTCTGTGGAAAATTTCCTTAAGTATTAATCAATGGACGGCTGTGATTGATTTGCTTCAATCCAACGGCTGATCTTAGTCCGATTTGAGCCAAACTTTGAGGATGTTGATCTGAGGTCAGGATCTGCCTTGTGGTAGCTCGGATCCTCCAGATCTTCAACGGATGGTCCAGATCTAGCTAATCTTTGAATGGATGATCTAGAGCCCTCCAAGCTTGATCCAA
>JAGFNQ010003524.1:234305-423174 GCA_024364735.1 Boesenbergia rotunda | reverse complement strand
TAAAATGGAATCTATCAACTCCCCCACACTTAGCCTTGAGCGTCTCGCGAAATAACTAAACATGTATCCCATAGATTTTCTTAAGCATAATTAGAAACAAATGAAAAGAAATTACCTAAGGTTGCCAATTCTCATAAATCTAAAGCTCTATGGATTACTATCTTGTCCTTAAATCAAACAACTTGGCCTTTTCATCTATCATGAGTCATTGAGATGAATTTAAATCTCTAGCCTTTCCAGGAAAATAGTGGTGGCTCTCTCCTTAAATTCTAAGTTGCTAATGGAAGTGGAGCTCACTCTCACACACAATGCTTCTTGCACTACCATAGGCTTGCTTATTATCTACTCTCTACCATTCATCGTGAATAGGATCAACATCTACAAAAACAATTGAAAAGCATAAGAAATGGTAAGATGTGAAATATAAGACAAGGGAAAAGAAAAAAGTTGATAAAGTGGAAGACTTGGTTGCTTGGGGATATTTTTGATACTCTTTGCCCTCTTATCAGTCCCTAGTGAATTCCAAAGTCTGATGGAGTCTAATTTGAATAATTCTTTTGATTTGGATGTTGAACCTTTCCTTGACTTCCTTGTGCCATTTCTTATCTATTTGTGCCAACTTTGCTTTCTTTTCTCATTCTACTTTCTATTCTTTCTTTTTAGCTCTAACAAGGTCAGAAATGTATTGCAATGTGCTCACTCCCAAATTGTGATCAGATTCAGCTTCAATTCTTCAAGTTTTTTTTTTTCTTTCTTAGTCTTTTCTGGCATAACTGCATTTTTTTTTTATATATCAGAGCTAGCAGATTTTCTTCATAAGGGTTCCAATTGATTTCGGCACTGCCTCTCTGATTTCCAAATCAAGATTTCAATTTGCAGTTGCTACTAATCTGTGCCCATTGTAATCGAAATAATCTGTTTTTCCTTGAATTCTTGGCATGTAAATTCCATCTTTTGATACTCTCCTGGCCACTGCTTTTCACTTCGATTCAGACCTGCCTTGCTGCTCTGTTCAGATGTTTTCAGCTCCTTTCACTTATGGCTTCCACCTTAGCACAGAATTCTCTCTTAGGTTTCTTAACTGCCCAGCTTAAGTTCAGGAACTGCTTTGTTTCCATTTTCGTCTTTTCTCCTTTGATCAGCAGTGGACATTCCTGATACAAATCTGGTACACTCAGGAACTTAATCCCTTGATTCATAACTTAGAAAACCCAATTTTTCAGCTTCAACTTGACACAACTGCACAAAACTGCTTCATGTGCTGATTTTTTTTTCTTTGAGTTCAGCCCTAATGCATTCTGTTTCTGATCAGGATTCCTAGCATCCACCTTTCTTCCTGGTTTGGTCACGTTTTGCTTAATCTTGTGGTGCTCATTCTCCCCAATTCCTTGTTCAGAAGTTTGCTCCAATCCAGTCTTCAATCATGGAGGTTCCTATCTACATTTCCTGTTTGATACAATCTGATACAGATTTTTTTCTTCTTTTTTTTTTTTTCAATAGAGAACCGGAAATATCAAACAACAAGTGGGGATTCCACTACACAATTCTGATCAGCAGTTTCAATTTCAGCCACTTCATTTCCGAAAATGCCTTTACTGCTTTTCAATCACTGCTTCCTTTAAATCAGCTTCATAAACATTCCTTCAATAAATTCAGAACTCGCAGCTTACTCCCTTTCAATTCATATAATTTCAGTAGCTCCTTACATGTTTGTTTACACTCGGCAGCAACCTTTCATTAGTTTCCATTCAAAACAGTTCAGCTTGCATCATTTATCTGCACACTATTTTTGGCACAAACATTTCTGCATTGATGCAAATAATTCCAGCTTCAACTCATCAACTTTTCAGCCTTCAATTCAGATTGCATCCAGCTGGAATTCAACTTAAGTTCAACTGCAAATTCAGCTTGTTTCCTCACAGAATTTAGACTTTGTCTCAACTTGTTCACTTCAAATCTGACACTCTGATGTGAATAGCTGCATTTCAGACTTCCTTGTAGCTGACGAAGATCTACTTCTCAATTCCCAGCAGCCATCCTTGCAGTTCAGTTCCAGCTCCGGTCAGTCCAGCTACTCCAAATCAAAACTCAGCAAACTCAGATTCAGTACTCCTTTCAGCTTCTTTTCAGGTTTTCTGATTTTACTCAGCTTCTTTGCAGCTTTAATTCCAACTTCATCAGATTATACAGCTGCAGTCCAGCTTGTGTTCAGCCCCTCTTCTTCACTGCATTTTCTTAACTGCCCCCAGCAGCTCTCCTTTTGCTTCAATTCAGATTTTTCAGCTCCAAAATTCTTATCTGATTTCTCCAGCAATTTCAGCAATTTTTGTTCTGATTTCTACAGCCTTCAGATGCAGAATTCAATCCAAATTGTCTTCATTTCTAGCATCGGTAGTAATTTCAGCTTCAAGTTAACCCATTTCTGCACATTTGGCACAGGTTTCTTCCTTGAATCAGATTTGCACAGCCTCAAATCAGATTTGTCCAGCCGAATTCAGCAGCTTGAGTTCCAGCAACTGCTCAGCTTGATTTCAGCTTCAATCCCAATTGTTTCCAGCTGGTTTTCAGCTTGTTTCAGCTGCCATTGTGTGCCACTTTCAGACTTTGGCACAAAGAATTTTCCGAACTGCCCAGCTGCAAACTCAGATGGTGAAATTGTTTCAAACTTGCTTGCCACTTAACTCTTCAAAGTATGATAGGGAATCTAGATCTACAATTGCTTCCATCTTCTTAACGATTCTTCTTGCTTAATCTTGATATTCCAACTCACTCAAAATGTGATTGTTTCCATCCTTCCATTAAAAAAAATTTTTTCGAAATGAAATTGCTTCCAAATCACTAATCACTCCCCCACACTTAAAACTTTGTCCGTCTCGGGCAAAATAGCATCAAGAAAACATCCCAAGCAAACAAATCCATAGAAAAATTTGGGGTTAGATTTAGGAATAAGGAGAGACAATTCAAGAAGAGTATGTATCAAACATGATCATGGAAAAATGGAAACAATGGGATTAGTCTTCATAAATGTGATCCAATCAACGAAATATGGTTTTAAAAGAACCTAAGCAAGTTCTAGAGTTTAATAACATGTGTGTCACAAATAAGGCTAATCTCACTAGGTAAAACCATTCATCTCAAATTCTCAATTAAGAATCCAAAGCAAAATCGTACTCAAGCATCCAAGATTTCATCCATCAACTTAAATCCTAAGTTTTGACAATCAATTTGATTTATTTTCCAAAAGGCTCTAAAATGCTATGGAGAAAACCTAAGGGATACATTTATTCCTAATCATGCAATAAAAAGTGCTAAAATGAAATACATGGTAATTACAATGATTTTATTCATGTAATGTGTCTTAAGCATTTATTGTTAACTACCTACTTCAAAAAGAGAAAGAATTTATTTCTAGAACCATGAAAATGCGCTAAGAGTAAAGATATGGTATTTGCAATGAAGAATTTTATTCACACTTTAAAGTCCCTACTTGAGGAAATCAATTGCGCATGCAAACTTGAAATTATTCTTGCAAAAAGTAAGGAAATGGTATAAACAAAGAACAATGAGTATAAAGTTCAGTGAACTCCCCTTTTAAGTTGGGTATATGGCATCAATATAGTCCACTCCATCCACCTCTAGCTCCTTGACCTCTTCATGGAATTTCTTAAGCCGGTGGCCATTTACTTTGTACACTTGACTCGTGGCCTCCTCTTGAATCTCTATAACTCCATAAGGAAAAACATTAGTCACAAAAAATGGACCCTCCATCTTGACCTCAACTTACCTTTGATCAATTTAAGTCTTGACTTGTATAATAGCACTTTGTCACCAATTTGAAATTCTTTGCTCACAATGTGCTTGTCATGAAATTTCTTAGTCTTCTCCTTGTAAATCCTTGAATTCTCAAATGCTTCCAACCGGATTTCTTCTAGTTCTTGAAGATGCAACTTCCTTTCTTCTCCCACCTTAGTGGCATCAAAATTGCAAGCTTTAACTGCCCAGTATGCTTTATGCTCAATCTCTACAGGTAAGTGGCATGATTTCCCATACACAAGTCTATAAGGTGACATTCCAATGGGTGTCTTGTACGCGGTGCGATATGCCCATAAAGCATCTTCAAGCCTTTTGCTCCAATCCTTCCTATTAGGTCCCACGGTCTTTTCCCAAAATTGATTTGACTTCTCTATTTGACACCTCGGCTTGTCCATTTGTTTGGGGGTGATAAGCAGTAGAAACCTTATGTACAACCCCGTACTTATTCAGAAGAGCCTTCATGTGCTTATTGCAAAAATGGGTTCCTTGGTCACTTATGATTGCTCTTGGTATTCCAAACCTGCAAAAAATGTGTGACCTGACAAAACTCACAACAACAGATGAATCATCAGTCCTGGTGGGAATGGCCTCCACCCATTTTGAAACATAATCAACAGCTAAAAGAATATACAAGAATCCAAAAGAAGCAGGAAATGGTCCCATAAAATCTATACCCCACACATCAAATATCTCACAATATAAAATAGTTTGTTGAGGCATTTCATTTCTAGCACTAATGTTTCCTGTTCTTTGACATCTATCACAACATGTACAAAATCTATAGGAATCTCTAAACAGGGTGGGCCAGTACAATCCACATTCTAAAATTTTTCTAGTAGTCCTCTGTGGTCCAAAATGCCCACCACATGCTGAAGAATGGCAAAAAGTGAGTACAGAATGAAACTCATGATCCGGTACACATCTCCTAATGATTTGATCACTACAAAATTTCCACAAGTAAGGATCATCCCACACATAATATTTTGCATCACTTTTGAATTTATCCTTTTGAGCTTTCGAAAAGTGTGTGGGAAAAACATGAGCTACAAGAAAATTCACTAAGTCTGCATACCAGGGTGACTCACCATGCAGCTGTAAAAGCTGCTCATCTCTGAAATCATCATCTATGGCCGTGGGATCTCCATCTCCCTCCAATCTGCTCAAGTGGTCCGCTACTAGATTCTCCTTGCCACTCCTGTCCCGTATCTCCAAGTCAAACTCCTGTAGTAGTAGCATCCATCGAATAAGCCTGGGCTTCGCATCTGGCTTCTTCAGGAGGTACTTCAATGCTGCATGATCAGAAAACACAACAACATGAGAACACAATAAATAAGATCTGAATTTATCTAAAGCAAAAACAATGGAAAGAAGCTCCTTTTCTGTGGTGGTGTAATTTGCTTGGGCTGAATCCAAGGTCTTTGAGGCATAAGAAATAACATATGGTGCTCCGTCTACTCTCTGTGCAAGTGCTGCTCCTACTGCATGGTTCGAGGCATCACACATCAACTCAAAAGGTAGGCTCCAGTCTGGTGATCTGATGATAGGTGCAGTGATAAGAGCATCCTTCAACCTCTGAAAAGCCTCCTTGCATTTTGCATCAAAATGGAAGTCCACATCCTTCTGCAATAATCGAGACAATGGGAGAGCAACTCTACTGAAGTCTCTAATAAATCTCCTGTAGAAACCTGCATGTCCAAGAAAAGATCGAACATCCCGTACGCATACGGGGTAAGATAAAGAAGATATAGCACTTGTCTTTGCAGGATCTACCTCTATACCTCTCCTAGAGACTATGTGACCTAAAACAATGCCATGCTCAACCATAAAATGACATTTCTCAAAATTAAGAACCAGATCAGTCTCGATGCATTTATGCAAAACCCTAGATAAATTATCTAAGCATGAATCAAAGGATGTACCAAAAACAGAGAAATCATCCATGAATACTTCCATGCAGTGTTCTAATAACTCACCAAAAATGCTTACCATACACCGCTGGAAGGTCCCTGGAGCGTTGCAAAGTCCGAATGGCATCCGTCTGTAGGCAAATGTACCGAAAGGACAAGTGAAGGTGGTCTTCTCTTGATCTTCCGGATCTATGCAAATCTGAAAATATCCTGTGTATCCATCTAAAAAGCAATAGTGTGACTTCCCCGCCAGTCTTTCCAACATCTGATCAATAAAGGGCAAGGGAAAGTGATCCTTCCTCGTAGCTTGGTTCAGCTTCCGATAATCCACACAAACTCTCCATGCATTCTTCACTCTTGTGGGCACCAACTCGTTGTCTTCATTTGCCACCACTGTAACTCCTGATTTCTTGGGAACCACATGAATAGGACTCACCCATCTGCTATCAGAAATAGGGTAAATGATGCCTGCCTGTAAAAGTCTAGTCACCTCTTTCTTTACTACATCAAGAATCAAAGGGTTGAGTCTTCTCTGTGGTTGTCTCACGGGCTTCACATTTTCTTCTAAGTGTATCCGATGCATGCAGATAGCAGGACTAATCCCAGAAATATCAGCAAGTGTCCACCCTATAGCTTTTCTGTGCTTCCTCAGAACTTCTAATAATTTTTCCTCTTGCTCTGGCTCTAAATTCTGGGCAATGATGACAGGTAGCTGCTGATCTTCTCCCAAATAAGCATACTTCAAGTGTTCTGGCAAAGGCTTCAATTCACTCTGGTCCTCTTCAGTAGAAATAAGTGGTCCCTGGGGCTTAGTGCAATCCCCTACACTCTGAATATCAGTAAAAATAGGTGATCCTTGGGGCTCTGTGCAATCCCCTACACCTAGTAAAATGTCACCAGCTGGAAGTGTGTCTGAAATGTCTTCTGTAAAATCCTCAGTGTCAGCAGTCAGTACTCTCTCAGCCTCCTCTGAATCTGAATCTGTAGCTCCTCCAGAAAAATCCTCCAAAAATCCCTCAGTCTCCAATTCAGTCCGCGCCAGCTCCTCTAGAATGTCCATGCTCATGATAGAGTGGTCCTCTCGTGGGTGCTTCATGGTATCAAAAAGGCTGAACTGTACCACCGTATCTCCTATCTCCATAGAAAGTGTCCCGGCATATACATCAATCTTCGTTCTGGCCGTCTTCAGAAAAGGCCTGCCTAAAATAAGTGGAGAACGGTGTGCCAAGTAATCTCCCTCCATATCCAAAATATAAAAATCAGCAGGAAATATAAGCTCCTTTACCTTCACTAAGACATCTTCAATCATACCTGCTGGGTGTGTCTGGCTCCTATCTGCTAGCTGTATCACCACCCCAGTGGGCTGTAAAGGGCCTATGCCAAGCATCTGAAAAACTGACTTGGGCATCACATTTATTGAAGCTCCTAGATCTAACATGGCGTCGTGGAAAATGGTGCTCCCTATCTCACAAGAAACGGTGAATACCCCTGGGTCTTCGCACTTCTGAGGGATAGTGTGGATAAGTGCTGAGATGTTCTTCCCAAAGCTGACCAATTCATTTCCCTTGAGTCTCTTTTTATGTACACAAAGATCCTTCAAAAACTTAGCATATTTGGGAATCTGCTTGATCATTGTTAACAAAGGTACATTGATCTCCACCTTGCTAAACAATTCCACTAACTCATTGAATTCCTTGGCTTTCTCTTCCTCTACTTGCTTCTTGGCATTTGTTCTCTGCTGTGGAAAGGGTAAAGGAACCCTAAATTCATCAGTTTTGGCCGGAAATTGAGCTGCTGTAGTCTGCTGTGCTGTCCCCTGCGTAGCAGCTGCTGTCCCATACGTCTCGGCATCGATTTCTTCTCCGTTTGCCACCAAATTTGGAGGGTTGCTTGAGGATTGAGTTGGGAACGGGCTAGGGTCGGAATCAGCTGAATTTGATCTCATTTCAGTGTGGTTTTGGGCCGGAATTGGAGCTGCTGTCCGGCTGCCTGAAAATTCTGCTCTTGGGCTCTTCGGTGATGTTGTAACCTTCCCACTTCTCAAAGTTATAGCACTCACATTCCCTTTGGGATTAGGAACGGTTTGGGAAGGGAGTTGGCTTGATCCTTGAGCTTGATTTTGGTTAATTCCACTAGCCAATTGCCCTAATTGCCTCTCGACATTTTGTTGCCAACCTTGTTGTTGTTGTTGTGTTTGCATAACTTGTTGTAGCATCTCCATCATTTGCTGTTGCTGAGCATCTGCTCCACTTGAGCTCCCATAACCTCCTTGGTTTACATAGCTCCTTGTCTGACCTTGAAAGGATGAAGAAGAAGGCTGAAATTTTGATTGCTGAGTTGGTTGAAAGCTTGACTGTTGGGGCTGATATGCAAACTGATTTGCAAACTGATTTGCCTGATTGAATTGCTGACTAAATGGTTGATTTGCATGGAAACTTTGCTGGGCGTTGTGACCTTGAAAATACTGATTTGGAGCTTGAAAATTAGATGGCGAGGGCTGAAAATTCTGGCCTTGAAATCCTTGACCATAGGGCTGAAATTGTTGATTCATGGGCTGTGATGGTTGGAAATTCGATTGGTTTTGAGCTGGAAAAGCTGGGAATGATTGCCATCCTTGCTGCCCTTGATAAGATTGCTGGAATTGAGGATCAAATGGCTGAAATTGTTGCTGAAAATGTTGAGAAGTAGGCTGAAATGAAGGCTGAAAACTTGAGTTTGACGGCTGAAATTGTTGCTGCGTGTTCTGAACTGGTTGGGTCTGCTGTAAGTTTGGTTGGGGCTGCTGTGATGACTGAGTTTGAGGCTCTTGTTGGCAGAACGCATTCCCATACCTCAGGTTAGGATGATTCCTCCATCCAGGGTTATAAGTAGAGGAGTAAGGATTGTTTCTTGCTTGGAATTGTCCTCTCATTAAAGCCGCTACTGTCTCGTCCTGTTGGAGATTGGGGCATGAGTCTGAAGTGTGCTCTTGACTAGAACAAATGCCACACACACTTGTAATTTGAGCAGAGGGGGGAGGTACTGAAGAAGTAGAACTAAGTCTGTCCACTTTCAATTCCATTTGCTTGAAAGCTGAGGTGAGCTCCATCAATGCATTCTTAACCTCCTTGTTATCAGTAGGAACTACCTGAACTTCTCCCACTCCTCTGGTGGTCAAGGCTCTGCCTCCAAATTGTTGGGAATTCTCAGCCATATTAGAAATTAACTCCCTAGCTTGCATTGGTGACTTGTTCACTAGGGCCCCACCAGATGCAGCATCAATCAGGACTCTCTCCATCTGCAGCAGTCCCTCATAAAAATATTGAATCAATAATTGCTCACTGATTCCATGCTGGGGGCAACTTGAACACATCTTATTAAATCTCTCCCAGTAATCATGCAGTGTTTCTCCCACCACCTGCTGAATCCCACAGATATTTTTTCTGATTATAGCTGTGCGGGAAGCTGGGAAATACTTCTCCAAAAATGCCTTCTTCATGGCTATCCAACTGGACACATGTCCTGTAGGCAAATAGTAGAACCAGTCTTTGGCTGCTCCTGTCAATGTAAAGGGAAAAGCTCTCAGCTTGATGTCTTCTTCAGAAATGCCCTGAGGCTTCATAGTGGAGCATACCACATGAAATTCATGCAAGTGCCTATTTGGATCCTCCCCAGATAGACCCTGAAATTTTGGCAACAAATTAATAAGCCCAGATCTTAACTCAAAACTTTCTCCCAGCTCAGGATATGCTATGCTGGAGTACTGAAATGCAGCGTCAGGTGCTGCAAGCTCCTTCATGGTTCTCTGGTGGTCTGCCATATCAATGCCTGAGTGAGTGCTGATAGTCTGAAGTGGAGGGATATCTGCAGTCTCAGAAAGAATAGCCTGGCTCCTCCTGACTCTGAAAGTCCTCTCAATCTCAGGATCGAAATCTTCCAATTCAGCACCTAGAGACCTGGTCATAAAAACAAAATAAATCGCAGTAAAAGTAGATAGAAGGATAAATCAAATAAAATCAAATCCAAAGATATAGCAATAAGCACAGAAATAGTCAAGAATGATATGCAATAAGTGTACAAGCTAAAATCAAACAAGTCAACTAACAGTTTCCCCGGCAACGGCGCCAAAAATTTGACGAGCCCAAACTATGTGTCACGAATGTGGGCTTCAAATTTAGAATTTATAAATGAAAGCTGGAAACCCTTTTACAATCAAAATTATGGAAATGTAATATAGGGGCCACAGGTCGTATTTTTCTCGGGGATAGTTGTCTAGTTTGATTCAAACTTGTGTTTATATGTCGTTTTTGTGTTTTCGGGTTTCTAACAAGTAATTGGATTTGGTTTGAAATTGAAAATGAAATTGCAATGAAAAACAGAGAAAAGTGAACAAGGGAGCCAAACAAAGAAATGACACTTAGAATTCAACTAATGGTACCCTAAATAAAGCACTTACAAAGTTTTTATGGCAACTGTTTTCTGATTTCAAACACAAAAATGGAATGCTAAACAAGAAAGTAAAAGCAAGGATAGGAGTTTTCGAAAATCAATAGGCTGAATTCAATTTAAAGCATGCGAGATTAGGACTCAACCAAGCAATTTAAACTCAACTAGCTAAAGTATTTTGGAACCCAACCGATGCCTACAAGATTAGGATATGATTGAGTG
Organism: Boesenbergia rotunda; assembly: GCA_024364735.1. Classification (NCBI taxonomy): domain Eukaryota; kingdom Viridiplantae; phylum Streptophyta; class Magnoliopsida; order Zingiberales; family Zingiberaceae; genus Boesenbergia; species Boesenbergia rotunda. The sequence goes on along the minus strand of JAGFNQ010003524.1, from coordinate 412,807 downwards.
CAAGTTTAATGACTTCACACACAAACTTATGTAATAAAACCCAGCCAAATGCAGATTTTAAAACTGCAATTCAATTGGCACGCAAGGAGAAATTCCTTGTGCCAAAAACCATTACCAACTTTATTAAATGAGTAGACTTTCGGCTCAACTGTTCCAGCTGAGTGATTCACTTGGAAATCATTGATATGAAGAAGGAACTATGCGAAACTAAGGTAAGGCATTGAGATTGAAATCAGAACATTGAAAAGAAAAAAAAAAACTCAAATTCAGAAACAGTTTTGGGTTTTAAGGAATGAGATGGCACACAACTAGAAATTTATGCCCAGAATTTGAAGCAAATGCTATTCTACACCAAACAAACTATCTATCTACTACTAGAGCAGTAATTAACAGCTAAGAAACTCAGAGATTCGAAACAAGTGCAGCAACCACAGGAAAGAAAAACAAAACTGAATTAAACTTGGCACACAACACTTGAAGATGGCACGCTAGCTAATTAAACTAAAATGAACTGAAATTTGATCTATGAATTCACCAAACAAGTTCCTAAATTACTCTACTTGCAGATCTGAAACTAAATTATGGCTAACAACTCAGAAATCGAAATTTACAATAGCTGAACAGAAATTTCAGAACAAAACAGTGCAAAAGTTGAAACTACAGCTATAACTTGGAAATTAAAAGTCTAATCTACTCCTCAACTCCTTCCTCAGCTCGAGAAACTCTTGGTTGTCAATCAAGAACCGGCTTCGAACCCCTAGGCTCAGCAAATCAGTGGACAATCAATTCTGAAATTGAATTTGCATCAAATTTGCGCTTGCTGAAACTTTCCATCCGATTTCTTCGTTCTCAATTGGTGGAGCTGCGAGGACGATTTGGAAAACTTCTGAGATCACTTGAGAACCCCTACAAATGATTTGGAAGCTTGGAAATGGACTGTGGTTGAGAAGGAAGTGATCGGACTGAGGATTCCCGAAACCCTCAAGAAATCCCCTGTTCCAGCGCAATTTGAGCAGAATACTTCAAACCTTGATCACCAAAGACTCGATTCTCGATCTGGATTGGAAGATGAGGTGGTCACGCCTTCATGGAAACAAAAACGATGAAGAAAGATGAAGAAACGATGAAGAACAAGGAAGAACAGTGGCGGAGGCTGGCTGAAGACGCGACAAGGGTAAGGCTGTGGAAAAATTTCCTTAAGTATTAACCAACGGACGGCTGTGATTGATTTGCTTCAATCCAACGGCTGATCTTAGTCCGATTTGAGCCAAACTTTGATGATGAAGATCTGGGGTCAGGATCTGCCTCGTGGTAGCTCGGATCCTCCAGATTTGCAACGGATGGTCCAGATCTAGCTAATCTTTGAATGGATGATCTAGAGCCCTCCAAGCTTGATCCAACGGTTGATCTTGCTCTGATTGGGATGAAATCTTCAGATCTTGATCAGGGTGCTTGATCAACCTTAGCTTTAGCTTGGATTGCTTCAGATCATCCCGGATGGCTCCGATCTAGCCGCTTTTGAATCGAACGGCCCAGATTTAATCATAATCTTGATAATCTGATCTGGGTCACTTCCGACTCGAGTTTGACCCAATATGCCCTAGATCCTTGAACTTTGATGCCTACAAAAATAGATCAAGAGTTTAGTGGCCAAATTAATCCAAAAATTTGCATATTTGCAATTAAGTCCAAAATAAAGGTAAGTTCTAAAACCTAGGCAATTTCACAATTTTGGCAATAAAAACATGGATCAAACAGGGATTTTAGCAGCTCAAATGATCAATAAAATGAAATCTATCACCTATCAATAACAATTTCAGCCTTCTTATAAGCCCCACTTCCAACCGCAGCAGGGTAATATTTTTCAGCCTACTACTTCATCATTTGAAGGTCATTCAAAACCCTATGCTAACCAAGGGGGCTATGGAGGTTCTAGTGGAGGAAATGCACAACAACAAAGAATAAAGGAGATGCTTCAACAACTTTTACAACATCAACAAAGGAATGATCCCGCCATACAAAACCTCGAAAGGCAAATGGGTCAATTGGCTAGTGGGATAAATCAAAGTCAAGCTCAAGGATCAAGCCAATTACCTTCTCAAGCTATTCCCAATCCAAAGGGAAATGTTAGCGCTATTACTTTGAGGAGTGGGAAGGTTACTTCATCTCAAAAGAGTCCAAGAGCAGAATTTTCTGAAAACAGGGCAGCACCTACACTTTCAACACCAATCAACCCTGAAATCGCTTCAAAATCAGTTGGTTCCACCCCTAGTCCGTGCTCAACTCCTTCATCAGGTAATCCTGTGATTTTGGTGGGAAATGAGAGAGAAATCAGCCCCGGAACCCACATCACAACAACTACATCGAGTGGGACAGCAGCTCAAAATTCAGCCCCTCCAATTTCGGTTCAAGAGAAAGAAATTTCTGTTCCCTTGCCCTTTCCACAGCGAAAAACTCAAGCCAAAAGACAAGTGGAGGAGGAGAAAACCAAAGAGTACAATGAGCTGGTAAAACCTTTTAGCAAAGTGAAAATTAATGTACCCTTGTTGACCATGATTAAACAGATTTCTAAGTATACAAAATTTCTGAAAGATATATGTGTTCACAAGAAGAAGCTTAAGGAGAATGAGTTGGTCAGCTTGAGGAAAAATATTTTAGCACTCATCCATGCCATACCTCGAAAGTGTGAAGACCTTGGAGTTTGTACTGTATCATGTGAGATAGGGAGGACTATGTTTCATGACGCTATGCTAGACTTGGGAGTCTCCATCAATGTAATGCCCAGATCGGTCTTCCAGATGCTTGGCATTGGCCCTTTACAGCCCACTGGCGTGGTAATTCAATTAGCAGACAGAAGCCAGACCCATCCAGCAGGAGTTATTGAAGATGTTTTGGTAAGAGTTAAAGAGTTGATTTTCCTTGCAGACTTCTACATTCTAGACATAGAGGGAGACTATCTTACACATAGATCCCCACTTATCCTTGGGAGACCTTTTCTGAAGACGGCCAGGACAAAAATTGACGTTTATGCTGGAACACTTTCCATGGAAGTGGGGGACACAGTAGTCCAGTTTAGTATCTTCGATGCCATGAAGCACCCTAGGGAAGATCACTCTATTATGAGCATTGACATTTTGGATGGACTGGTTGATACAGAGTTAGAGACTGAGGGAGTTCTATATGATTTTTCTGGAAGTGTTATTTATTCAGAGGAGGCTGAGGGAGTACTTACTATGGGGACTAAGGATATTTCTGAGGATATTTCAGATTCACTTCTAGCTGGTGAGGTTTTTCTAGGTGTAGGAGATTGCACAGAGCCCCAAGAATCACCTACTTCTATTGAGATTGCAGAGGATTCAGAGCACAGGTATGATAGTGTAGGGGATTGCACAGAGCCCCAAGGATCACTCATGCCCATTGAGCAGGGCCAGCTTGAACTTAAGCCACTACTTGGCCACTTGAAATATGCGTACCTAGGAGAGGAGCAGACTTTTTTCGTTATTATTGCACAGCATTTGGAATCAGAGCAGGAAGAGAAATTATTGCAAGTCCTGAGGCATTACAAGAAGGCAATTGGGTGGACTTTATCAGATATACCAGGTATCAACCCAGCTATATGTATGCACAGGATATTCTTGGAAGAAAATGTTAAACCCGTGAGGCAGCCACAAAGGAGACTTAATCCACTTATTTTAGACGTTGTAAAGAAAGAGGTGACTCGACTTCTACAGGCAGGTATTATTTACCCCATTTCTGACAGTCAGTGGGTTAGTCCCATACACGTGGTGCCTAAGAAATCTGGAGTGATAGTGGTGGAAGATGGAAGCAACGAACTAGTGCCCACCAGAGTTAAGAATTCCTGGAGAGTCTGCATTGATTACAGGAAGCTCAACAAAGTCACAAGGAAAGATCACTTCCCTTTACCCTTTATTGATCAGATGCTTGAAAGACTGGCGGGGAAGTCCCATTATTATTTTTTGGATGGTTATTCAGGCTACTTTCAGATTTATATAGATCCAGAGGACCAAGGGAAGACTACCTTCACTTGCCCCTTTGACACTTTTGCCTATAGACAGATGTCTTTTGGGCTCTGCAACGCACCTGGAAGATTTCAGAGATACATGGTAAGTATATTTGGTGAGTTGTTAGAGCATTGCATGGAGATATTTATGGATGACTTTTTAGTTTTTGGCACGTCTTTTGATTCATGCTTAGAAAATTTGTCTAGGGTCTTACATCGTTGCATTAAGACTAACCTTGTGCTTAATTTTAAAAAATACCACTTCATGGTAGAGCATGATATTGTACTTGGACATATAGTCTCTAGGAGAGGTATAGAGATAGATCCTGTAAAAATAAACGTTATTTCTTCTTTATCTTACCCCGTATGCGTACGGGACGTTCGTGCTTTCCTTGGACATGCAGTTTTCTATCGCAGATTTATTAGAGACTTCAGTGATATTGCTCGACCCTTGACGAGACTTTTGCAAAAAGAGGTGGATTTTTGTTTTGATGATAAGTGCAAAGAAGCTTTTCACAGACTCAGGGAGGCTCTTACCTCAGCTCCTATTATTAAATCACCTGATTGGAATTTACCCTTTGAATTAATGTGTGATGCATCTAATTTTGCAGTGGGAGCTGTTCTAGCACAGAGGGTTGATGGAGCACCTCATGTCATATGCTATGCCTCCAAAACCCTAGATGCCGCCCAAGCAAACTACACCACCACTGAAAAGGAGCTTCTTGCCATAGTTTTTGCTTTAGACCGTTTCAGATCTTACTTATTGTGCTCACATGTTATTATTTTTTCTGATCATGCAACTCTAAAATACCTGTTGAAAAAGCCTGATGCCAAACCTAGACTGATCAGATAGATGCTCCTGCTCCAAGAATTTGACCTGGAGATCAGAGATAGAAGTGGCAAAGAAAACCTAGTTGCAGATCACCTGAGCAGAATTGAAGGAGATGGATCTCCTACCACCATTGACGATGATTTTAGAGATGAGCACCTTATTGCAGTACATGGTGAGACACCTTGGTATGCAGACCTAGTTAATTTTTTGGTAGGACGTGTTTTTCCCACACACTTTTCTAAAGCTCAAAAAGATAAACTTAAAAGCGATACAAAATTCTATGTGTGGGATGATCCTTATTTATGGAAGTTTTGTAATGATAAAATAATTAGGAGATGCGTACCAGATCATGAGTTTTCCTCTGTCCTTACATTTTTCCATTCATCAGCTTGTGGGGGGCATTTTGGGTCCCAAAGAACTGCTAGGAAAGTGTTAGAGTGTGGATTGTACTAGCCCACCCTATTTCATGATTCATATGTATTTTTGTAACGACCCGGAAAATCCTCTCAATATTTTTCTTTAAAATATTGATCATGCCTATACGAATTCTCGAATAACGTATGAATACTAGCATAAACCGTAGCAATATCTCTTATATAAATTAAAAGCTAGGTACAATGGGCCTTATATGAGTTCTTCTACTACCATGGTTATTAGTGAACATTGGGTAGAATTTTAGCATGAATAGAATTGGGCTCCAATTAGGAAAATTAGCATAACTCTTAGTGGACTCTTATGTGGGCTTTGTCAAAAATAAAAGAAAAAGAAATAAAAATAAAGTGCATGCACCAAGGATTGAACCTTGGACCTAAGGTAGAGGCAAGGCCTCATCATGCATGTACTAACCAATTCACCTAGCAAGGGAGTGCTAGTGGAAAATGAAGAGGATTTTAGTTGAGGTTAAAGGAACTGAAGAGTCATCAAGAGAAGAGGCGCCATGCCCCTTCACTTGCCCCCTTCATTTAGTATAAAAGAGAGGGGAAGGGAAGAGACAACTTAGCACTTAAGTTATTTGTTTTCTTCTTCCACCAAAGCTCTTTCTCTCCCTCTTCTTCCTCCTTCTAGCCGAAACCCACAAGGGGTTTTCCCTTGGAGAAGCTTAACAAGAAGACCATAATCTTGAGGATCCAAGGATTCCTACAAGACTACAAGGGCTAAGGAGAGTTCTAGGGTCAAAAATGTTTTCTTTTGCTCCTCTATTCAAGATTTATAACCAAGATTAAGAAAGGTAAGACTCCCTCACCTGTCGTATAATTGTTTTCTTTGATGTCTATTATGATTTAAGTGTTTGTTTAGGATCTAAGTGAAAACCATGAGGTTTGGGTTCTAGGGTTTCGACCAAGCCTTGTATTTAGGTTTGGGGATGATGTAAACCCTCATTCATGCTCTCTAATATTTTCTTATGATAAATAAAGGATAAATTATGGTTTGGGGAAATTTTGTAGCACCCTAAGACCCTCTAGGGTTTCAGCCACCATCCTATCTTCATGGTTAGGATTAGATCTAACCCTCCAAGCATGTTTATTATGTTTGTCTAGGATATAATGGATATTATTGGTGTATTAAATGAATTCCCCATGGACTTAAAACCCTTCTAGGGTTCGGCCAAGTCAAGGTTTAGGGCTAGGACTTTGGGGTTAGCTCCAATCATGTATTCTAATGGTTTCCTATAGTATTGTATATAATGTATGGGTGATATATTACTTGTGGCACCTCACATGTTACTTGAACCATGGGAACCCCCACTTATGACTTTCGGTCAAGCACAAGTTCTAGGGTTTGGGTTAATCTAAGGTTTCAAGTGTATGTGTTTATGACTTATTATAATGTAAATATATGTTCAAGTATGTTGTATGAATTATATGGTACCTAAAACCTTATCTTTATGAGCTATGTATCATGACTTTGTATACTTATCATATGTGCCATGTTTTATTCATGAATGCTTTAAACCATATATCATGAACACATGTATGGTGAAATAGACCTTATGGTTGGTGTCGAATGGTGCATGTATTATGTTAAATACCTATGATAGATATATGGTTATGAAGACCTATGCATGTTTTATGTTAAAGGCCATGAACCTATGTAATATGTATCATGTTCATAGAAATCCTACTCATACATGCTTTATGATAAATACTATGATTATGTATGCTACGTGATATGTACCATGTATGTAATACATGTTTACCTTATGTACCATGATCATGTAAGCTTTATGAACTAAGATGATGTTTATGTCTCAAGGCATAATTATGTATGTATGTCATGACTTATGAAAGAAGACAATGAATGAAGATGATGTTTATGCCTTTAAGGCATTATGATGTTATGCATGAATTATGAACGATGAAATGCTAAGTATGCTTTATGCTATTATGGTTATGTCTTTAAATATGTTATGTATGTTCTATAAATGATGAAGCATGTGAAGCTATTTTACTTTATGAATGGGTTTGTACCGGACCGAAGTAAGGGTCCAAGGGATGGGCTCCTCATGTAAGCCTCGGTGTGGGACTACCGCAGCTGTCCCCGGTTCTGGGACTACCGCAGCTGTCCAACCGGGATGGGCTCCTCATGAAAGCCTCGGTTTTTGGGACTACCGCAGTTGTCCTTACCCTAGTAGGTCGAGACTAGCTATCTCGTATTTACTTAGGGATGCGGGCATATGATGTATGTATGTGGTATAAGCCAGGACACCCATGATGTGATGATTATGTTTATGTATTTATAAGTATGATTTTCAAATAAGCATCCTTAGGATATATGCATTTGACTCATGCATCTATTCATGTTATGCATCCATGTTAAGTATATTATATGCTTATGTTTTATATTAAGAACCATGCCATGTTAAATGTTCATATGCTTATGTTTTATGTTAAGAACCATGTCATGTTAAATGTTTCATATGCTTATGTTTTATGTTAAGAACCATGCTATGTTAAATTCATATGCTTATGTTTTATGTTAAAAACTAAGTCATGTTAAATGTTTCATATGCTTATGCTTTATGTTAAGAACCATGCCATGTTAATATTTCATATGCTTAGGTTTTATATGAAGAACTTCATTATGATAAGTAAGTTATATGTTTTATTTTATGAGACGTATGATTTTGGTGAGTAGGAAAGGGTCTTACTAAGCCTATGTGCTTATAGTTTTATTTTCTTATACTGCAGATCAAGAAAGAGGATATTAAGGAAAGCGGCAGGAGGGGCAAAAGTGTGTGTGTGGCAGTGACATGACAAAGGAAAAAGAAAAAGATTCTCATAATTATACTTTGTTACATGTCTTGTGTTTTGCATTATCTTCTTAAGTTCCATGCTATACTTATGATAGTTATGCCTAAAGAATAACTTACTACTTATGATGCTTATGGATGATTTATGTGATGTTCATATCATGATGTTACGTATGAAGTTAACATGCTAAGTTACCATGTCATTATGTTTAGGAATGATGGTTAAGACATGTCTACTTAAGTCAAGTGTTAGTTGCATGTATGTATAAAGTTTTAAATTATTCCGCTGCAATACGATGTTCATATGCCTATATGTATGTTAGCGTAACGCCGCCTCCCGCCACACTGTAAGGTGTGGAAAAAGGCGGGCGTTACAAGTTTATAAAAATTGTGATAGATGTTAGCGAACTGGGAGCATAGGAGCGAGAAATGAGATGCCCCAAAACACTATACTTTTCTGTGAGATTTTTGATGTTTGGGGAATAGATTTTATGAGACCTTTTCCTGCATCTTATGGTTATTTGTATATTTTACTTGCTATGAATTATGTTTCTAAATGGGTGGAGGCTATTCCCTCCAAGACTGATGATTCTTCTGTTGTTGTTAGTTTTGTTAGGTCATACATTTTCTGCAGGTTTGGAATTCCAAGAGCCATAATAAGTGACCAAGAATTTTATTTTTGCAATAAACACATGAAGGCATTGCTTAGTAAATTTGGGGTTGCACATAAGGTTTCTACATCCTACCATCCCTAAACAAATGGACAGGTTGAAATTTCTAATAGAGAGATCAAATCCATTTTGGAGAAGACTGTTGGGCCCACTAGAAAAGATTGGAGCAAAAGGCTAGATGATGCACTTTGGGTCTATAGAACGACATTCAAGACTCCAATTGGCTTGTCTCCCTACCGCTTGGTCTATGGTAAAGCTTGTCATCTCCCCGTGGAAATAGAGCACAAAGCATATTGGGCGGTGAAAGCTTGTAATTTCGATGCTACCAAGGTGGGAGAAGAAAGAAAATTGCAACTTCAAGAGCTTGAAGAGATTCGGCTAGAAGCATTTGAAAATTCAAGGATCTACAAGGAAATGATCAAAAATTTCCATGACAAGCACATCTTGAAAAAAGACTTCAAAATTGGTGACAAAGTTTTATTGTATAAATCAAGGCTCAAATTGATAAGAGGTAAGTTAAGGTCAAGGTGGGATGGTCCATTCATTGTAACTAACATTTTTCCCTACGGAGTTGTTAAAATTAGGGAGGAAGCTAATGGTTTTGTGTGGAAAGTCAATGGCCATCGGCTCAAGAAGTATTTTGAAGAATTAAAAGAGCTAGAGGTGGATGGTTTGTACATCAAAGATGCTATCTACCCAACTTAAGGGGAGTTTACTTTTCCTACACCTACATTTCATTGTATATATCATTTTCATGTTTCTAGGAGTACATTTTTTTTTCTCTTTTTGAAGTGAATAGTTGATAATAAATTCTTAGGCAAAATAGAATGAATAAATAGACATTGTAAATACTATGTTATTTCTTTTAGTACTTTTGTTCTCAATGAATAGGAATAAATGTATCCCTATAGGTTGTCTTCATGTCATTTTAGAATCTCTTGATAAATTAAATTTGATTGTTAAAACTTAAGGTTTGAGCTAATGGATGAATTCTTGGATGCTTGAGTACTACTTGGCTTTAGATTCTTAATTGATGACTTGAGATGAATTATTTGCACCTAGTGAGAATTAGTCTTATTTTTGTGACACACATATGTGATTGTACTCTAGAACTTGCTTAGGTTCTTTCAAAACCATATTTCAATGATTGGATCACATCTATAGAGGCTAATCAATTTGTTTACCTTTCCATATCAATTTTTGACAATAATCATGTTTATTCTATTTTTTTTCCTTATTTCCTACTCTTAACCATACTTTTCTATGGACTTGTTTGTTTGGGATGTTTCTTGATGCTACCTTGCCCGAGACGGACAAACGATCAAGTGTGGGGGAGGTGGCTAGAGTTTTGGAATTATTTTGTATCAAAGATTCATTTCAATTCAAGTTGAACCCAAAAGTTGCCAAGTGGAGTTGAGTTTGGTGTCAAGAATGAGCAAGAAGAAGTATTTAAGGAAGAAAACAATTAAAGCATCTAGATTCTTGATCATAATTTGAAGATCCAAGAAAGTTGTGCCAAAGTGAATTCGGCTGAACCAAGGAAGAAAAAAAATTGTGCCAAGGTGGAAGTGGCACGCAAGTGAGAAAATTAGTGCCAAAGTATCAAGTAGAGTATCATTTTTATGAATCTTATGCATGTGAAAATGCAAGTTCTGAAGTGAGTATATCCATTGCCGATCAAAACAGAAAAAAATGTGGCTGCTTGGATTTTCAGATCAGAAAAAAAAGCAGTGTAGGGCAGACAAATCAGAAATTCTCAAGTGGAGCACTCAATTCTCCACTATTATGTAATGTAATTGCTGTGAAGGAAGCAAAGAACTGCAAGGATGAAGAACCTGACAATTCTAGATTCTGAGAATAGATTGCGTGGAGATGAAACTCGAAACAGAAAAAAGAGAACAAAACAGTGAGGGAAGCAAAGATATCAAGCACATTTAATGGAAGAGGAGCTTCCATATCTGATAACTCTGGATCTTGGGAGTTGACAGCTGGTTTGGAGATTAGTACTTCTTGAGGCTGCTGAATCTGGAACACATGGAATCGGGACAGAATAGAAGAATTCAGTTGGAATGCTAGGATTAAGGTTGTGTCTCCATACAAGCAGATTCGGCACAGTTTCGTATCAACCTAAAATTGACTTCTGGCTTTCTAAATCAGCAAAGCATTACTGATTTTTAACAGAAGTTGCAGAATGATGTCCCTGAACTCAATCTCTTGGGAGCAGATGTCAAACTATTGGGCAATTCAAGTGAAAGTTAAAACTTCTAGTAAGACAATTGGATGAAATCAAAACAGAAAAAAATGAAGTGCAGTGTATCAACTTGAAAATGATTGTACCGTGGATGGAATTCAAATTTACTGAGCAGACCTCCAAATAAACAAGACTTAGCTGCCAATACAAACAAGAATCAACAGCTGATCATAATAAAAAAAAAAGAGATGAAAGCTGAAAAAATGAGAAAAGAGAAGGAAGCAAGGTTGTCACGCAAAAGCAAAATTGGCACATTGTGACCAATAAGGTTTTCTTCATCCGAATCAAGGGCAATGCCAAATTTTTACTCCACCACACAAATCTGATTTCACTAGAGGATTATAAAGAGGGCAAGTGCATTGGAAATATTCTTGAGCAACCAAGTCTCCCACTTCATCAATTTTTCTATTTTCTTGGCTTTCACTTCATTCTTACGATTTTTTATGTCTTTCACTTATTTTTGTAGATGTGGATCCTAATCATGAATAATGGTCGAGAGTAGATAACAAGCAAGCCTATGGTAGTGCAAAAAGCATGTGTGTTTGAGTGAGCTCCACTTTCATCATGAACTTAGAACTCAAAAAGAGAGCCACCAACATTTTCCTTGAGAGGTCTAGTAAATTAAATTCATCTCAATGAATCATGAAGGGTGAAAATGCTAAGTTGTTGATTTAAGGACGAGATACTAATCCATAGAGCTTAGATTTTTGAGAATTGACAACCTTAGGTAATTTCTTTTCACTTGCTACTAACTATGTTTGGAAAGAATCTAAGGGATATATACTTAGTAGTTTTCGCAAGACGCTCAAGCTTAAGTGTGGGAGAGTTGATAAGTGTTATTTTATTGATCATTTTCGATTCTTAAATCTATGTTTGACCCATATTTCACTTGCTTAATATTGAATTCAGCTTAGGTTTCATGAATCTATTCTATTTTGGGCTTTATTGTAAATCTTGATACATTGGAATTATTTTGCCACTAAATTGTTGATCTACTTTTGTAGGCTTGGAAGGATCATGGACCTGGGCCATGCTGGGTCAAACTTGAGTCGAAGTGGACCCGGATCGAGTGATCAAGCATCGACTAATATGGGCCGCCCGATTTAAAAATGGTTAGATCTGAGCCATCGGTCAACTTCTGGTCAATCCGAGTTCAAGATAGGTCAATCGTGACCATGGATCAAGATCTGAAGGTTCATCCAAATCAGAGATCATTCAGTCGTTGGATCAAGATCAGAGGGATCTAGATCGTCCATTCAAAGATCAGGTTGATCTGAATCATCCGTTGCAAATCTGGAGGATCCGAGCTACTGGGAGGCAGATCCTGACCCTTGATCAACATCAACAAATTTTGGTTCAGATCGGATGAGATCCAACCATTGGATGGAGTTAGGAGAATCTGGGTCATCCATTGCTGAGTATTTAAACTCAAATCCTCCCCAGGTCGCAGTGTCGCGTCTTCTTCGCCGTAGCTCATCTCTTTCGATTGTTCTTCATTTTCTTTAGCAATTTTCTTCATCCGAGGGCGTGACCACATCAATTCCAAGCTTAGATCAAGTTCTAGACCGTCGGGAAGATCTCTCCGTGAAGATTCCAGCTCCAATTTGCCCAAGAATAGAGCTGAGCGAGGTTTCATCAGTTCTGCCAATAGATTGCCTTGGTCTCGTTCGTGTGCCATTTTCATCCATCAGAGCTATCCGAAGGGTCCTCTGCAGTGCTCTGATCATCTCCATTCCATCATCGCAATCCAACACAGCTAGATTGAAGAAATCGATTGGGTTTTTCAGACTTGAGCAGAGTTTGAGTAGGATTGATTCGCAGAGACAATTTTCTCAGCGATTTGTTGAGCTTACGGGTTCGAGGCTCATTCTTGTGTGACGGCAAGAAGATTTTAAGCTAAGAGAAGGGATTGATGATAGTTTTCTTAGTGAATTTCTATTATTAGCTGTAATTTCGATTTCTGCAAGCCATTTTCAGTTTCTGAATTTGTTTCAGCGAATTTAATTTGTCTGAATCGTTTCTGCCTTAAGTAGTGTTTCAATTCTACAAGTTAATTAGCTAGGGAGCTTGTCTAGTGCACAATTGTTTCCAATTTCAATTTATTTCCTGTTTAATTGCTTGCGTATCAGTTTTGTCAGCTGTGCGTATCAGTGTATAGCTGCGTATCAGTTCAAGTTCTGTAAGTTTTCAGTTGTAGCTCCTGTCGTTGTGTTAAGTAAACTTTAGGTCTTCTACATCTTGTCTGACACTAGTTTGTGCAATTTAATCTCAGTTGCGAGTTTGTTTCTGCAATCGTATCGTTTCTGAATTTCTGCATTCCTGTGCATCATTCCTGCATCCAGTTTGCGTCTGAGTTGATTGGTTTTCGAGTTTTGAATTTTTTTACTCATCCCTGCATATCACTTCATTTATAGTTGTGCTTTTTAATGCTGCATTGATCAGTTTCAAGTCTTAATTGTTAGATAATTGTCCTGCATTAGTATAATTTTCGGCACATTCAACTTTCCTTATCTGCGTGCCAAGTTTGCTGAATTTTCTGCATGTTGTATCAAGATAAGTTTTAGCACTGAGTTGTATCAGGATTCAACCTATCTTCTAGTGAATTGTTGTGCTTGAATTCAGTTTCATTTGCATTTGGTTTGTTTCTGTACTTTAGTCTCATTTCTGCACATAAGTTGTTTCCCTTGCATATCAAGTTGCTTTATTGTTGCATTTTATGTCAAGTGAATGTTTTGGCTTTGTTGAGTAATTACTGAAGTTCAATACAATCTGTAGTGCACCTTGCAATTGAATTCAGATTTGTTTTTCCCAAATTCGGTCACTTGCATTGGTGATTCAAGTTCCTAATTGTTTGCATTCACTAGTTGAAATTACTTAGCTTAAGTTCCATAGTTTATTTTTATTTCCTTTTTCATTGTGTTTTGATTTCTGATTGCAACCCAAACCCAAATCTTATTTGAAACCCAAAAATATTTGACGACACATAAACTCGAGCTCGAATCAAACAACCTCAACTAGTCCTAGGAAAAATACGTCCTGTGGCCCCTTTACTACATTTTATTCTTTGATTAGCAAAAAGGGTTTCCAGCTCTACGAATATCTAAATTTTGAGACCCAAATTTGTGACAGCCTCTTTTGGGTCCATCAGACACATGGAGAGTGAATTTGAAATGAGTCTAGTGGGAGAGTTGACTTTCTTCCTTGGACTTGAAATCAAACAAACTCGAGATGGAATCCATGTGCACCAATCAAAGTACACACATGAGATGCTCCGAAAATTTAACATGAGTGATTCGAAGGAAGTTACCACTCCCATGGCTACAAACACAAAATTAGACAATAATGAGAGTGGTAAACCTTTTGACCTAACTCAATACCGGAGCATGATAGAGAGTTTGCTATACCTCACAGCTAGTCGACCTGATATACTTTTTGTTGTGGGTATGTGCACTAGGTATCAAGTATGTGCCAAGGAATCTCATTTAATTGTTGTTAAGAGAATTTTGAGATACCTTAAGGGTACAATTGGTGTTGGACTTTGGTACCCCCGCACCGAGTCTTTTGACCTAATTGGCTACACCGATTCCGACTATACTGGATACAAGTTGGATCGGAAAAGCACAAGTGGGGGCTACTAATTCCTAGGATCATCACTAGTTAGTTGGTCAAGTCGAAAGCAACATTGTGTTGCTCTCTCCACGACCGAGGTAGAATATATCGCTATGGGAGAGAGTGTATCACAATTATTGTGGATGATTCATACACTAGAGGACTATGGATTAAGCTACAAGGGTGTGCAAGTGTTGTGTGACAACATAAGCACAATCAACTTAACAAAGAATCCAGTCCACCATTCTAGGACCAAGCATATTGAAGTGCGTCACCACTTCATTAGAGATCATGTTGCTAGAGGAGACATTGTACTCTCACATGTAGAGTCCAAATCGAATCTAGCGGACATTTTCATTAAACCACTCCCCGAGAATGAATTTAGTTTCTTAAGAAGGGAGTTGGGAATGTGTGGTGCTTCATAGAATTAAGAACATTTAAAACCCTTCATGATCATTTCAAATTGTTGGGAACAATTGGGTAACTTGGGGACATCTCACACAAACTATAAGGTTCAACAAAACGTTTTTGTTTGCTAGAAATGGGGTAAGATGCTAGGATCAACTTAATTTCTCAAAATGTCAATGCATCCCTTGAGAAATTTGGTTGACGAGATAAAAATCACTACGGTGACCAAGTATGGGGAAAACCAATGCATAACATATGTGTATTTGGCTCCATGATCATACTTGAACATTCCAATCAAGGAAACTTGATTGGAAACCTTACTTGGATACAAACTTGATTGAAAATTGATTGAATGATTTTGATTGAGTTTGACTCCACTTGGGTGGAGCAAAGTGATTGTTAGACCCATAAGGACCTTTGATTCATGGTAAAGGATCAATTATAGTCATGGGAACACTTCCAAGATTGATATTTTTCATCTGATCTTGTCAGATATCGTTTGGGGTTCTGAAACTGGAAATTTTAGATCGTATCAGAAAAATTCAGGGAGCTTGATCGGTCACCGGACCGATCAGGAGTATGTCTGATCGGTCCAACTAACCGATCCAGCCGAATTACGATACCCCTCTGCAATCTCTCTGTGTTGGACTGGATCGATCCCCAGACCGATCTGGCTATCTGACTATTTGACGGCTCTGTCCGTTATGACTATTTGCCTGTTATGGCTTGATGTTGACTTTGGTGCATGGATATGCATCTAACTATTTGTCTGTTTTGGTTATATGATGCATCTGTCCTTATGCCTATTCTTATGCTATTCTATGCCTATTGCTAGTTTATTGCTATTCCATGTTAATGTGATGCTTGTGATTGCTATATATATTGGTCTATCTTTATCACATGTTTTCATATGTTTTTCAAAATTAAATCACATCTTATCTTGTTTTGGGAAACCCCTAGGGTTTAGGGGGAGTATGCTTAAACTTAACAACCTGTCTACACCCTTTTCGGTGTTTGACAAAGGGGGAGAGTGAGGTTGGTTAAGTTTAGGACGATAACTATTGTAGGGGGAGGATCCTGATTTCCCTATGAGTGTGAAATTTATAACTATTGGTTTTGAATCCCTAAACTTAAAATCGGGTTGTCAAACAATTAAAAGGGGGAGATTGTTGATGCAGTCTGACCCTGATTGTTGTTTTGGTGTTGACACCGATTTTAGTTTAGGTTGATTAGATGATTATGATTAAGTCCTGGTCGTGGACTAGGCATACCTAGTGGGACTAGGTTTGATGAAAGCCTGGCTTGGAGGGTCAGGTCCTAGTTTGAAAAGCTAGGTTGTGGAAAAGTCCTAGCTTGGAGGGCTAGGTGGATGAAATCCTAACCTAAAGGGTTAGGTGTGAAAAGTCCTAGCTTGGAGGGTTAGGTGTGAAAAGACCTAGCTTGGAGGGCTAGGTGTGAAAAGTCCTAGCTTGGAGGGCTAGGTGTGAAATGTCCTAACCTGGAGGGTTAGGTGTGAAAAAGTCCTAGCTTGGAGGACTAGGTGTGAAAAAGTCCTAGCTTGGAGGACTAGGTGTGGAAAAGTCCTAGCTTGGAGGGCTAGGTGGATGAAATCCTAACCTGGAGGGTTAGGTGTGGAAAAGTCCTAGCTTGGAGGGCTAGGTGTGGAAATTCCTAACTCGGAGGGTTAGGTGATTGGAAATCCTGGTGAGTGAAGCCAGGTCCTGGTGAGTGAAGCCAGGTTGACTGAAGTCCCGGTGAGTGAAGCTGGGCACGGAGTCTTGGTCCGAGGGACTGAGCACGAGTCAGGGGAGGCTGGGAGCCAGTTCTCTTGACTTAGAGTGGGTTTGGCCTAGCCTGGATCGGTCTGGTGACCAATCAGGGAAGTTGGCACGAAGTTCCCTCGTGGATCTGTCTGGTGACCGATCCAGCGATGTCTGATCGGTCTGGTGACTGATCAGGGAGCTTCCAGCAACTTTGGCAAACCTACTGTTCAGCTCTTGATCGGTCTGGTGACCGATCAGGGAGAAACCATGATCGATCAATCTGAACGATCAACTGTCGCGAGGTTTCTCACCTTGACCGATCAGACTGGAGCCTGATCGGTCAGGGAGTGTCCTGATCGGTCTGGTGACCGATCAGGCGTGTATTTCAGGCGGGATTGTGGCAAGCAGATTTCTGGATCGGTTTGGTGACCGATCTGGTGACCGGTCAGGGTAACCGATCATACGAGCTTGCGATCATAGGTTTCTCACTGCGGATCGATCAGGATGGAGCCTGATCGGTCTGGGATCATCCTGAATGGTCCTGTGACCAATCACTTTAATTCAAACGCGCTGTCAAATGCTCTGATCACGTTTGAACACATCTAATTCCTCTACTCTTAATCTCTGATATTTGATTCTATGCTTGATTTGCTGTGCTAATGATCTGATCAAGATTGCAGGTGACAGGAATGGATTCAAACACTCAAGGAGAGTCAATGAGAGTCTTTCCTTGGAGCAGGTTTGTATGTTTTCCATCTCAGGTTGCAACGGACGCTGGCGCTACTGGAGCTGCTGACTAGGGCTCGGCTGAGGGAAGCTTAGGGAGTCCAGAAGAGCTCAGTGGTAGGTGAGCGGTTGCAGGTGAGCAGCTGGAGGCTTCAGTGAGGTGCTGTGACCTGGCGATCAGTGGGAGAGACTTAAGCGCTTGGTGGCGAAGAAGTCTCAACAACCAACAACTCTGAGAATACTCAATCGTTACTTTAAAGAAAAACGAAGTACTCTGCTACAACACTTGTGCTCTTGCGACAACTCTGTTCTATCATCTTGAGCAAGCGACTGTGAATCTGAAGCAACCCTCAGTTACTTGAGTATTTGGAAGAGAAACAAGAAGATTGGCGAGTCCATCAGCGAGAAGACATGAAGAAGGGAGTTCTTGTGTGAGATCTGCGCTGGGTGGAGCTTGGTGAGAAGTTTGCTTGTGTTCTTGTGGTTCTAAGTGCTCAATAAGTCCCTTCTTGTGTTTCCTATACTTAATACTTGATCCATCTTGAAACGCTGTGGAGAGGTTACTCCACCGAGAAGGAGGTTGCATTTTATTAGGATTTTTCGGGGCTTGATCTGTCGACGATCAAGGGATCGCCCACCTTACGGGAACGCCAAGGAGTAGGGGCAAATTATCCCCGAACCTTGTAAATCCTCTTATTAGCGTTTTGTGTTCGTGCTTAGTTTAGGTTTTAGTTTCTGCAACTCTGTTTTTGCTTCCGCTGTGCTACTAATCAAACTGCAGAGAAAACCGAAAATTGAAAGAAGTGGGTGTCTGACTATATTCACCCCCCCTCTCTAGCCATCCAAGTTCCAACAATTTGTTGTTTATTTTCATTGCTCTATCTCTCTAACTCCTATGCTTATTCTCAAAGCTTCCGCTGTGTACTTTATCTCTTAGTAATTTAAGTGTTAAATCTGAAGTTTCTGCGAAGCGATATTCACCCCCCCTCTACCGCTTAATCTTGATTCTACAAACTCTTGATCACTTTAACCAGACCTTGGTATATTGTCAATCATCGAAACACTAGAAGAGAGATCTCGGCAGACAGTTTCAGAATTTTGCAGTTTTTGGCTACTGATCAGCCCCTGATCGGTCTCCAGACCGATCAGGGAAGTGTCTGATCGGTCTGCAGCCAATCAGATGCTGTAACGACCCGACCAATTTGGCGGCCCATTCGGCGACCCCTTATTTTTCTTATGGTCGTCGACCGTCGACCGTGTCGTTACCATACTAGGTCTTCCCACCGTCTGGTCGGTGGATTTTTGCCTTTCCAGGATTCGAACCCTAGACCCAGGCTTAAGTCTAGTTCTTTATGAATCCTGGTAACCAATTGAGCTAATCAATTGGTTACCAGGATTCATAATGAACTAGACTTAAGCCTGGGTCTAGGGTTCGAATCCTGGGAAGGCAAAAATTCACCGACCAGGCGGTGGAAAGACCTAGTATGGTAACGACACGGTCGACGGTCGACAGTCGATGACCATAAGAAAAATAAGGGGTCACTGAATGGGTCGGGTCGTTACATAAAAAGGCGCTATTTTATGTAACGACCCGGCCCATTCGGCGACCCCTTATTTTTCTTATGGTCGTCGACCGCCGACCGCCGACCGCCGACCGCCGACCGTCGAACGTCGACCGCCGACCGTCGACCGTGTAGTTACCATACTAGGTCTTCCCACCGCTTGGTCGGTGGATTTTTGCCTTCCTAGGATTCGAACCCTAGACCCAGGATTAAGTCTAGATCTTTATGAACTGCCTTCCCAGGATTCATAGTTAGGGTATAATAACATAAAAGTTCATGTAACATGGAAACAATTGCATAAGAGATCATTTACAAGTACAAGGGTAGTCTAGACTTCACTAAACATTAGTTTAGGTACATGATTTGTAGTTTGGACCTACTTTAGTCCGCATTCTAGATGCTGGCCGAAATTCACAGGTTTAATAAGGCATAGATTCCATAATTTTCTTGACCTAAAACATTACATAAGCAAGGGAAATTCACATAAGATCAAACCCTAGTCCATACACATGCATCTACCCATCTCCACCACTTGGCCGAGAGGTTCTAAGTCCTTTACATCATGGAAGGCACTCAACATCATGTATTCATTATTCATCCACTATAAGTAAGTAGCAATAAGCATGTAGAATCATCATCTAAACTTAAACATAACAAAAGAGGAGAAAACCTTCCTTGACCGTAACATACAACATGACTTTTCTTCCATTTTATCCACACAACATCACAAGCAAACATAAGGGATCATAAATACACATTCAAGGCTATTATGTTGCAGGTGAGGGAGTCTTACTTCTTGCGCTAAAAAAATTCGAAAGGTGTTCTAGTCTTTGGAGAAAAAAGGGGCTCTTAGGCTTGGTACTCCTCTTGTTCTTCTCCTTTTCTTCTTCCGGTTTGTGGGGCTCGGTTTTGGGGATGCAAGGAGACCCTAGGTCTCGGTGAGGGAGAGGAAGAAGAGTGAAGGCTTGGTGAGAAGAGAGGGAAGGGCTTGTGGCCGAAAATGCCTTGGGCATTTCTCTCCCCATACTCTTTTATAGGGAGTGAAAAGGTAACCACCTCTTTCAATGGTGCATCTTCATTTTCATGTGTCTCTTCAATTATCTTCTATTCATCTACGATTTCTCATCTCCTTCTAATAGCAGTCCCCTGTTGGGTGAATTGGTTGCATATGCATTCTTAAGGCTTGGCTTTTCTTTGAGGTCCAAGGTTCAATCCTTGGCACCTCCTCTTCTTTTTGCTTTCTCTTCCTTTTATTATTTTTTTCCAAGCCCGCATAACCAAAGCCCACCTAGAGAATGCTACTTATTTAATTCATATACATGCATATGCATATCATTATTCATTCATACATGTGTAGGATACTTAAGCATAACATTAAATATAATACCTAAGCATAATTATCACACATCCACTACGTGTCAAGATAATGCCTAACATTTTTTTATTCACAACTTTTCCCCCTAAATTCATAATTATTCTTGGCCACATGTTCCATTATTATCACGCTAGAGCGGAAAATTTGGGGCGCTACAATCCACCCTCCCTTCTGAAAAGTTCGTCCTCGAACTTAAAATAACTCGGGATATTTTCGTTTCATATCATCCTCACGTTCCCAGGTAACATCTTCAGATTGCTGACTTTGCCGCAAGACTTTGTCTAAGGGCACTTCCTTGTTCCTTAGTCTCTTGACGTCTCAATCCAGGATCCGTATGGGTTTGCTTTCACAACTCAGGTCCTCCTGGATCCGTACGACGTGCGGCTCAATCACTTTGTCCGTACTGGGAATGCACTTTTTGAGCATCGACACGTGGAACACGTTGTGGATAGCAGACATCTCCTGAGGTAGCTCGAGCTCGTAAGCCAATTTGCCCACTCTGTTCAGGATCTTGTACGGTCCCACATATCGCGGACTAAGCTTTCCTTTCTTTCCGAATCGCATTACTCCTTTCGTAGGAACTACTCGGAGGAATACCAAATCTCAGACATTGAACTCCAAGGGTCTACGTCTCTGATCCGCATAGCCCTTCTGCCGGCTCTGAGCAATCTCTATCCTTTGCCGGATACTCTGTATAGCTCGGGTGGTGTCGCCGATGAAATCCGTTTGAAGTCCCATCTCCTTCTTTTCACCACCCTCGTACCAACAGATTGGAGACCTACATCTCCTTCCATATAATGCTTCATAAGGTGCCATTCCGATAGTATCTTGGTAGCTATTATTGTAAGCGCACTCTGCTAGACATAAGTATCGGCACCAGCTCCCTTTGAAATCCAGGGCACAAGCTCGTAGCATGTCTTCCAGTACTTGGTTCACTCTTTCCGTTTGCCCATCAGTCTGAGGATGAAAGGCAGTACTGAATCGCAGCTTCGTGCCGAGAGTTCTATGAACACATTCCCAAAATTGTGATGTGAAGCGACCCTCCCTATCTGAAATGATGGTCTTGGGACTGCCATGCAGTCTGATGGTTTTCTTAGCATACAATTGGGCCAGTTGCTCAATCGAATATGTCATCTTGACTGCTAGGAACCAGTTCAATCTCAAATTCAACCTCTCTGTCAGGGGCTAACCCTAGTAACTCATCTGGGAATACTTCTGGATAATGGCATACTACTCTGACATCTTCTAGCTTCTGGTCCGTTACCTTACCCGTACTGACCACCAGTGTATCCCTTGTCCAACATCTTCTGCGCCTTGAGAGCCGATAAGAATTTCCCGGTTCTTTTCCTTGGCTCTCCAATAAATTGGAACACGGGCTCTACCTCGGGCTGGAAGACCACTTTGCGTCTACGACACTCGATGGAAGCATCGTATTTTCTTAGAAAATCCATACCCAGTATGACATCGAAGTCTTGCATGTTGAGTACTATCAAGTCGCAATAGAGTTCCCTTTCTGCGATTCTGATTGGTACGACATGCAACTGGTGGGTGGATGCCATTGTTTCTCCCGAAGGCAGAGTTGTTAAAAACTTGCTATCTAGAACTTGTAAGGGTATGTCTATCTTCTTAGCATGTATCATGGAAATATAGGAATGCGTTGCCCCAGTATCAAATAAAGCAGTAGCATGCTGACTGTAAATAATTATCTAACCTGTGACAACGGTGGAAGCATTTGCCGCATCTTCCTTTGTAAGAGAGAATACCCTGGCATTCGTAGTAACTGTTGGGTTCTCCGGCCACAAAACAATAAAAACGCAGCAGAAACAAGAACCCACGAGCGATCCATGCTAAAGAAAACTCGTACAAAGCTATCTATCTAATAGATTTATCTACTGTTTATACCTTTGAAGCGTGCCCTTCGGTTATCCCGCTCGTCCAAGATGCGCCGGATCTCTTGCACATTCAAGCTTCCGTGCCTCTATTCGTATCCACACGGACACAATCTCTCAACTTCGGGAGAACTACCTTAGTTGTGCTAGCAACTTGAGGTAGCTCGAAAAATACCAAGAACCTTAAAATAAGGTTTCGGCCAAGAGTGGAGGAGAGGAAGAAGAGAGGAAGAGAAGGGGAAAAGCTAAGGCAAGAAGAAGAGCACATCCAAAGTCACAAGGCCCTCTTTTATAATCATCCCATGAATATGAAGAGGTTTGTGTCTCTTTGGCTTCCCAATAAAGAGCACATCTTTTTATGTGGCTCTTTATCATTTTCCATGCAAGAAAAGAATCTTTTCATTCAATGAAAAGAGACTTTTCTCTTTCCTCCATGCAACTCCGATGGGGCCTCTCGAGCTTCCGACTCGGTCTCTCGACCAAGTCTCCCGAGTGGCGAGCTCCCGACCCAGTCTGCCTAGCTCCGACCCAGTCTGCCGAGTGCCGACCCGATCCGTCGAGCTCCGACTCGGTCCGCCAATCTCCGACTCAGCCCGCCGAGCTCCGACTCGGCCCGCCGAGCTCTGACTTAGTCTCTCTCGAGTTCCCAACTCGAGTCCCCCGAACTGACCTCCCAAGTTCCCAACTCGGGCTCACGTCTCCCGAGTTCCCAACTCGGGCTCAGATCTCCCGAGTTCCCAACTCGGGCTCAGATCTGCCGATCAACTTTCCCGAAGCATTGTGTCCTTTGTGTGTGACCCAATAGGTTCTCGTGACGTTGGCAATCCGCCTAAACACTTTAGACACATAAACAATGAGCGACATCTAGCAATGCATCATTACTACCCAAGTAACAAGAAAAGTCGAGATCCGACTAATCCTCCATGACTATGATAGTGTATGACCTTGTCCTTCTATCCTTGACATCTAGATTGACCAATCAGGCATAGACCGTGTCATCCTCAATCAATCTTATGTTTCTTGATCCCCGAGTAGACTCACTCAAACAAATGAGTTCAATATCTCATATTGACTCATTTGAGCATGACCATGCATTTTAGTAGTCCTACTCGATCAAGGGGCCCACAAATATCACTCCTGTCATATGGGAGGGATAGATCCCATGTACATCACTCACATCCCTCCGCATAATTCATTACATATCCAGTGATCGCCTTTATAGTCCACCCTGTTAAGGGTAACGTTTGACGATACCAAAGTACATAACTCCTTATGTAGGGAACCGTAGTGACTTCAGGTCTAAGGACTATTCATACCAATAGTCACATGAGAAAGTCTATGACACTCATATGACAATTTATGAAACTTTCTCATGGTGGGTCATTCAGTACATATTCTCCAATGTATACCCATGTGTCAACTTGATATCACATATCCATGACTTGTGAGCTCAAGTCATTAGTTGACCTACATGCTAGTCTCTATGCATCAATATTGTCCCTGAATAATTGATGCTTGACTAGGAATAATTTAGCGTAGTGTTCTCTACATTATCTCACTATCGATTCAACCAATCGATATAATGTAGATATGAACCTACTACACAAGGATATTATTATACTTACTTATTCGGCACAGAATACAAAGTAAGTATAATAACCAAACATACCTTTATTAATAATAGAATATGATACAAAAATGCCTCTAGTCAATCATCACATAATTGGCTCTAGGGCTCCTACTAACAGTAACAGGCGGGGCCTCCAATCTGCCTTGACTTAATTGAGGACCTTCTAGTGCGGCTTGCATATAGTGCAGCTGTGCAGGAGCATTCTGATATTGTATCTGCTGCTGAGAAGGTGTCGGGGCCTTGGCAGGACAGGTGAAGGCCTTGTGTCCCTCTTGTCTGCATGTGAAGCACTTGTTTGTACCCTTGCGGCATTCTCCAGGATGCGTGTTTCCACATTTTGCGCACGGGGTGTACTTGGGCTTCTTATTTGCTGGGCCGCCTTTAGAATTGTTCCACTTTTTATTATCATTGCGGTCCCCCTTCCAGCTAGTACCCGCGTGCTGAGGCTTCTGACCTCCTGAGGGGGCTTGGCTCTTGCTTTCAGTTGTCGTTTTCCTTTGCTGATTTATGTTGTTCAGATAGTGCTCGGTGATCAAAGCACTGCTGAACAGCTCCTCGGCGGTCTGCGGTCTGTTAACTCCGCCGGCCACGTTCAGAGCTATCTCCGGTCGTAACATCTTCAGCATAAGGCGGACCTTTTCTTTCTCCGTGCTAACCAACTCAGGACATAGGCGAGCCAGTCGGTTGAACCTCTTGACGGCTTCGCTGACGGATAGGTCACCTTGTCGGAATTCCGTGAATTCATCATAATGTTTGTTGGTGACCCGCATGTGGAAGAACTCCTCGAAGAATTCCGTCTCAAAGTCTGTCCACTTCATCCGGTTCACGGGTCTCTTAGCCTTGCCTCTCTCCCACCACATTCTGGCATCGCCAGAGAGGCAGAACGACACACATTTTATCTTCTCATGCTCCGGCCAATCTAGCAGCTCCATAGTACTCTCCATGGACTTAAACCAGGCCTATGCATCCTATGGCTCGCAAGCACCCGAGAAGGACTCTGGCTTCAACCTCTACCACTGGATTAAATAGGCTTCCGGTCGCATTCCGGTGGCAGGGCCTGTCGGGGGTGCTACAGATATCACAGTCTGGTTTGGTGGTGGAGTGGTAGTATTTCCCTGTTGAGTCATCAGGGTGTCGATGGTCTACTGTTGTTCGGCGATCTGACGCTGAAGTTCTGCGACTATGTGCGTCAGGTCAGGCTGGGGTGCAGTTTCGTTTGTTCTGGTACTTCTTCTAGCCATGCTATCTTCACGAAATAACACATTGGCTAGTATAAGGTTACTGTCATTTTCTCCTATTATCTATCACTTATGTATATCACGTACAAGAAAAATATTTTCATTCTACTAATATCTCTTTCTAGATGTTCTTACATTTTAAATTTACGTAGTTTTCTTGCTCTGCTGTTTAAACATTTTACAACAATGAGATAGTATAAGATCATTTTCATGTATATACATGCATTTATATCTTTTTCATTATAAGGTACGGTAAGGTACTACCCTAGGTTTCCATTCCCAGGTAAAAACATGGTTCCATAATTTTGTATTTGCATACTTAGTCATAAACATTCTTTATCGTTCTAGAACCATATAGGGTATCACATCTACTTGTATGGTTAGTCTAGGAACATTCCTATCATAAGTAAACATAAGCAAACATACTTAAATTATGTAAGGTAAGATCTTACTTGGAAGCGGCAGGATGCAGGCTTGATGTGTGTGTAGTGAGTTGGTAAACTGCTCTGATATCATACTGTAACACCCGCCCGTTACCGTTAAGGCGCGTTATCTTTTTCTTTCCTACTTAACTTAACTTATGCATATTATTGCATATGAATCTAAAGCATTGCAGCGGAAATAAAACATAACTATAACACATGCAACAAGAAGGGGTATGAAGATCACATAGTATCTAGTAGCATCCATGCATAAATAAACTCCTAAAGAGCTAACAAGTATCAAGTATAAGGTAGTAAAACATGTTTTCTTAGAAAGATAAGTGCTAAGTCTATAATGGCACTAAATGGATCGATCAGCCAAGTCACCACCACACACACGAGCCCTTCCTGTAGCTTCCCTTCCTTTACAAATTTCTATGTTGATCTGCAACATAAGCAATCAACTATAAGTACAAAACTTAGTAAGCTCTTTCCTACTCACTAAATCCACATGTCACGTATATTTGAAAGACATATAACATCTCATGTATAGCATAAAACTCATAAGGCACATAAGGTACATGAATGCATATAAACATAAAACATATGCATTGCAAAAACATTATGATGCTCTTTAGAAAATATAATAAGTAATACTTTAACATAAGCATACATCATCTTTATTGGGGTCCCCGGCTTGTACCCATTCTTTCTTTGCGCGCATCCCTAAAGAGATGCGAGGAAGCTAGTCTCGACCTACTAGGGTTACTAGGCCTACTTTCTTTCAACCTAGGGACAACTTCGGTAGTCCAGAACCGTGGATCTTTTTTCAAGATCTGGTACAAGTCATACTTTAAAGTAAAATGCATACCTGCATTGTTTCCTTTTTCTTTCTTTCATAATGAATGTACTATAGATATTCAATCATTCATGAGTATAGGCACACTTTCATGGCACAATCATTCCCATAAATAGCATGACAATGTAGGATCTATCGTTAAAAACATGCAAGTGAAGCAAACATCATGCTAGTCTTATCAACACATCATTCATGTAACATATTTGTCTTAATCAAGGCAAAACATTGGTTTTAGCTTTCTTTTCCTATCATAATACATGCTGGCCGAAACTTCATAGGTAGGGTTTCATAGTATAAAATTCCTATAATCATTGAAATAAGTGCACACTTCACACAAGAGATTATTTACAAGTACAAGGGTAGTCTAAACTTCACTAAACATTAGTTTAGGCACATGATTGTAGTTTGGACCTATTTTAGTCCTCATTCTAGATGCTGGCCGCAATTCATAGTTAGGGTATTATAACATAAAAGTTCATGTAACATGGAAACAATTGCATAAGAGATCATTTACAAGTACAAGGGTAGTCTAGACTTCACTAAACATTAGTTTAGGTACATGATTTGTAGTTTGGACCTACTTTAGTCCTCATTCTAGATGCTGGCCGAAATTCACAGGTTTAATAAGGCATAGATTCCACAATTTTCTTAACCTAAAACATTACATAAGCAAGGGAAATTCACATAAGATCAAACCCTAGTCCATACACATGCATCTACCCATCTCCACCACTTGGCCGAGAGGTTCTAAGTCCTTTACATCATGGAAGGCACTCAACATCATGTATTCATTATTCATCCACTATAAGTAAGTAGAAATAAGCATGTAGAATCATCATCTAAACTTAAATATAACAAAAGAGGAGAAAACCTTCCTTGACCGTAACATACAACATGGCTTTTCTTCCATTTTCTCCACACAACATCACAAGCAAACATAAGGGATCATAAATACACATTCAAGGCTATTATGTTGCAGGTGAGGGAGTCTTACTTCTTGCGCTAAAAAAATTCAAAAGGTGTTCTAGACTTTGGAGAAGGGGTTCTTAGGCTTGGTACTCCTCTTGTTCTTCTCCTTTTCTTCTTCCGATTTGTGGGGCTCGGTTTTTGGGCTGCAAGGATACCCTAGGTCTCGGTGAGGGAGAGGAAGAAGAGTGAAGGCTTGGTGAGAAGAGAGGGAAGGGCTTGTGGCCGAAAATGCCTTGACCATTTCTCTCCCCATGCTCTTTTATAGGGAGTGAAAAGGTAACCACATCTTTCAATGGTGCATCTTCATTTTCATGTGTCTCTTCACTTATCTTCTATTCATCTACGATTTCCCATCTCCTCCTAATAGCACTCCCCTGCTGGGTGAATTGGTTACATATGCATTCTTAAGGCTTGGATTTTCATTGAGGTCCAAGGTTCAATCCTTGGCACCTCCTCTTCTTTTTGCTTTCTCTTCCTTTTATTATTTTTTCCAAGCCCGCATAACCAAAGACCACCTAGAGAATGCTACTTATTTAATTCATACAAATGCATATGCATATCATTATTCATTCATACATGTGTAGGATACTTAAGCATAACATTAAATATAATACCTAAGCATAATTATCACATATCCACTACGTGTCAAGATAATGCCTAATATTTCTTTATTCACAACTTTTCTCCCTAAATTCATAATATTATTCTTGGCCACATGTTCCATTATTACCACGCTAGAGTGGAAAATTTGGGGCGTTATAGATGCATTCCAGTCTGATCCCCAGAACGATCAGGAGAAGTCTAATCGGTCCCTTGACCGATCAGTATATGTTGACACAGAACAAAAACTGCGCACACTAAATTCAGCTTGGTTTTTCATCCAATTCAGAGGCACTCTCCAATCCTTACCCACCTGGGTTCTGAAATATGCAAGATAATTCAAAATGAGGGGGCAAAGTGCATTAGGTTACATTTTTGGTATCCATGTCTTCCATTTTTCTTTACTTTTCCATATTTCCTTACCATGTCATACTTCTTTACTTTCTTTATCATGAATCTTTAGTATCAAAGTTCATTAAACTTCTATTTCAATTCTATCATTCTATATTTCTTTACCTTGTTTGAGTAAGCTTTTGTAGATGTGGATCGAAATCAAGAATGATGGTGGAGAGTAGATAATAAGCAAGCTTATGGTAGTACAAGAACCATGATAGTGTTTATGTGAGCTCCACTTTCATAAAAAATGTAGAACTTAGGAAGAGAGCCACTTTAAAATTTGCCTTGAGAGGTTTGTGTGTTTAGTTCATCTCAATGAGTCATGAAGGTTGAAGTTGTAACGCCCGCCCCTTTACCGTTAAGGCGGCGCGTTAACTTTTTCCTTCTTAACTTATATTATTGCATATGATTCACAACATTGCAGCGGAAATAAAACATAAACATAATCATATGCAAAGGGAGAAGGGGTAAATATAAATCATGTAACATCTAATAACATCCATACTTAAATAAACTCCAAAAGAACTAGCAAGTATCATGCATAAAGTAGCAACATATGTCTTATTAGAAATAAGAACTAAGTCTATAAATGACACTAAAGTGGATCGATCAGCCAAGTCACCACCACACACATTAGCCCTTCCTGCAGCTTCCCTTTCTTTAATAATTTTTATGTTGATCTGCAACATAAGCAAACAAACTATAAGTATGAAACTTAGTAAGCTCTTTCCTACTCACTAAATCCATATGTTACATGCATTTGAGAGACATATAATATCTTATGCATAGCATAAAAATACATAAGGTATATAAACATATAAAGGCATATAAACACATAAACATATGCTTTGCGAAAACATTTAGGATGCTCTTTGGAAAACATAATAAGTAATACTTTAACATAAGAATACATCATCTTTCTTTGGGGTCCCCGGCTTTGTACCCATTCTTTCTTTTGCGCGCATACCCCTATGTAGGATGCGAGGTAGCTAATCCCGATCTACAGGGGTCTACATTCTAGGCTTACTATCTTTCAGCCTAGGGACAGCTTCGGTAGTCCAGAACCGTGGATCTTTTCAAGATCCGGTACAAGCCAATCTTTAAAGTAAAATACATACATGCATTCTTTTCTTTTCTTTCTTTCATTCATATAGAACATGCATTCTTTTCTTTTTTTTCTTTCTTTCATATTGCATGTACTATAGACATTCAATCATTCATAATCATAAGCATACTTTCATATATAGAGCATGCATTCTTTCTTTTCCTTTCTTTCCTTCATATTGCATATACTATAGGCATTCAATCATTCATAAACATAGGCATCCTTTCATGGTATAATCATTAGCATAAATAGCAAGACATGGAAGGACCTTTCTTTTAACACATGTAAGTGAAGCAATCATCATGCTAGTTTCATCAATACATCATACATATAACATGCTTGTCTTAATCAAGACAATATGTTAGTTTAATCTTTCTTTTCCTATCTTAATACATGCTGGCCAAAACTTCATAGCAAGGATATCATAGCATAAAACTCACATAACATTGGAATAAAGGCATACACTTCATAAGAGGTCATTTACAAGTACACGGGTAGTCTAGACTTCACTAAACACTAGTTTAGGTGCATGAATTGTACTTGAACTTATTCTTAGCCTTTATTCTAGTAATTGGCCAAAATTCACAGCATGGATAACATTGTATAAAAGTCATATAATCATGGAAATAAAAACATACGTTACACATGGAATCATATATAAGCACAAGGGTAGTCTAGACTTCATTGAACACTAGTTTAGGTGCATGTTTTGTGCTTGAGCTTATTTTTAACCCTTATCCCGGTATTTGTCCGAAATTCACAGCTAAATAACATGGCATGAAAGTTCATATAACATGTAAACAAAATAATATCTTACCATTAAGGTCATATACAAGCATAAAGGTAGTCTAGGCTTCATTAAACACTAGTTTAGGGGCATGCTTTGTACTCGAACCTATTCTTAACCCCTATTCTTGTAGTTTGTTGAAACTCACAGTAGGGATTTCATAGCATAATCATTCACCTAACATGGGAATAAAAGCATATTTTTCATAAGAATTCATTCACAAGTGCAAAAGTAGTTTGTACTTCACCAAACACTAGTCTAGGTGTATGATCTAGAGTTCTACTTGGATTATCATGCATATGGGTACATGTAATATTTTTCTAAACATCAATACATAGAATGAAGCATGAGTTTAGGCTCAAACAACTTAGATAAGGTATTGACCCTTAGGCATAAATTATTTCCATCATGAAATAAAACACCCAATCACATCCATATCACTTGATTTAACCATTACTTCATGAAGGTCTATAAAAATCTGTTTTAAGGCATAATTTAAGGTCCTTTGGCCGAATGTTACAGCGGTCCCTTAGCATAAATTCCACAAAATTTCGTGGCCTAAAACATTTATATAGCAAGGAAACAATCATTAGGACAATAGCCTACTTCATGCATCAACATTTATCCATTTCATGACTTGGCCGAATTCTTCCAAGTCCTTTACATCATGGAGGGCATTCAAACACCATGTATCCATCATATATTCATTACAAAAAGGTAGTAATAATTTCATAAACTCTTCCTTTAAGTTTTTGGACATAGAAAAGGGGGTACCCCTTTATGGCCAAAACTTCCCTCAAGGATTTCTTCCATTTTCTTTCACCCAACATCACAAGCAACATAAAAATCATAAAAAACACATAAAAAACCATTATGTTGCAGGTGAGGGAGTCTTACCACTTGTGCTTATGTTCCCAAAAGATCTCCAAATTTTGGAGAAGAAAAGACCTCTTAAACTTGGTGTTTCCTCTTGTTCTTCTCCTTTTCTTCTTCCGATTTGTGGGGCTCGGTTTTGGGCTGCAAGGGGCTCTAGGATTTCGGTGAGGATGAGGAGAAAGGAGAAGAGTTTGGTGGAGAGAAAGGGGAAAGGTTTCTTGGTCGAAAATGCCTAGGCATTTCCTCCTCTTAATGACCTTTTATGGTGAGTAAAGAGGCAAGCACCTCTTTAATGGTGTCTCTTCAATTTTCTTGTGTCTCTTCATCTTCTTTCCTACTTATCTGCAATTTCCCATCCTCTTCTAATAGCACTCCTTTGCTAGGTGAATTGGTTAGTGCATGCATGGTGGTACAAGAGGTCTAAGGTTCAATCCTTGGTGCATGCACTTTATTTTTTTTTATTATTTCGAAAATTCCCTTAAAATTCCCCCATAATCATGTCAATATTCCTCATTAAAACCTATTTATATTTATATTAAAATTTACCTAAAATCTACCAATAACCATGGTACAAAAAAGCCCATATAAGGCCCATTAGTACTTAGTTTCTCACTATAAATGAGAAAAACCATGGATTTCTAGGCTAAGGTTCGTACTAATATCTCTAGGTTCCTCGAAAAATTATCTAGCCATGATCAATATTTTAAAGAAAATATTAAGAAAATTTTCTGGGTCGTTACAGAAGTATGCTAAGTTGTTGATTTAAGGACAAGATATTAGTCCATTGAGCTTAGATTTTTGAGAATTAACAACCCTAGGTAATTTCCTTTCAATTGCTTCTAACTATGATTGAGAATAATCTAGGGGGATACTGTTGGTGCAGGAAGCACCATATCGAACCTTGTTTTGATATTAGCAAAGGATTCAAAGTTAAGTGTTATTTGTGATCTAATAAAGTTACTCAAGTGTGCAGAGACAAAGTCCTAGCGAAGGGCTGCTAGGCACCTGGCGAAGGACTGCCAGGATACAAAGCCCTAGCGAAGGACTGCTAGGCACCTGGCGAAGGAATGCCAGTATACAAAGCCCTAGCGAAGGACTGCTAGGCACCTGGCGAAGGAATGCCAGGATACAAAGTCCTAGCGAAGAACCGCTGGGCACCTAGCGAAGGGTTGCTAGGAGTTGAAGATCTAGCGAAGGACAGCTAGGCACCAGGCGAAGGACAACTTGGTACTGAAGACCTGGCGAAGGACAGCTAGGAACCTGGTGAAGGACTGCTGGGCAAAAGTCCAACCGGAGGAGCGGTTGGCATCAGGTAAATTCTCCCGAGAGGAGTAGGTGAGGACGCGTTCCCTGTCGAGGGAACAGTAGGCGTCGGTTCGACCTAGGGTTCCATTTTGGAGACCCAAAGTCAGAACCAAGACAGCTAAGGCTGTATAAACATAATACTCTATTGCTTCATATTGTTTTGGACTAACCCTGGATGCATGACCGAAGGAACGTGTGTCTGCAGCTCAGAATGCCCAAAGGAGAGAGGCAAGTAGTTGAGCAGGGCGCCCCCAGCGTCCAGGGCGCCCCCAGTGCCCAGGGCGCCCCCGACGTCCAGGGCGCCCCGGACGCCCAGGGCGCCCCGGACGCCCAGGGCGCCCCGGACGCCCAGGGCGCCCCGGACGCCCAGGGCGCCCCGGACGCCCAGGGCGCCCCCAGTGCCCAGGGCGCCCCGCGCCTACGCCAGCGAAGTCGATTACCCTTATCCAGCCGAGAAGCCCGCGCTAAAGGAGTCAAACAGGGCGCCCCCAGCGTCCCGAGCGCCCCCAGTGTCAAACCTCAGCCCTATTCGAGTGGGATAGAGGTTGACCGAGCGAAGCTCGGATCACGTGACATGTGGGGGGGGGGGGGGCGCCCCCGACGTCCAGGGCGCCCCGAGGTGCTATAAAGAACACCCAACGCCAAGGCTTTCGATAATCCAAGTTCTCGAACGCATTCACGCTCTTCTGCTTCCGCGCTCTGCTCCGGCAGCCTCCCGACTTGAGATACAAGCGCCGACGACGTCCTACTGCTCTGGAAAAATTAATCTACACCGGACGTCGGTAAAAAGAAGAGTTTAATTTCAGTACTGCACTTTAACTGTAATTCTATTTCTGTAACTGATTTTGCACAATTATAGTATTGCCCGCAGTAAACGGTCAGCGACCGTGGGCCTTGGAGTAAGAGTTGACCAAGGCTCCGAACCAAGTAAAAACCTTGTTGTTTGCGTGTTTTTGTTTTTAATCTTCCGCTACGCATTTTCTTTTCCAATCCGAACGTTTAATGATATTCACCCCCCCCCCTCTATCGTTTCTCTCGATCCAACAAGTGGTATTAGAGCGGGGTAGCTCAAATTTGGTGCAACCACCAATTTGAGAGTATTTTCGGATTTTACGAAATTATTTTAATTTTTTTAATCTTTTTTGTTGATTGAGGTTGGTGTAACACCACTCGATCTTTTTCAAATAAATAATATTTGTAGGTGTGTTTAAAATATTTGAATTTTGAATTCTTATTTTTTACGCCTTTTTCAATTTTGAATTCTTATTTTTTTTACCATAACTCAGAATTGATAAAACGAACCATTTTTGAAAATTTGTCATAATTTTTTTTTTTTTAATATTTTCCTCGAAATTCGTGCAACCTTAATGCAAGCAAATTTTTTTTCAAATATTAAATTATTACTTTTTCATCATTAATCAGAATTGACAAAATCAACATTTCAAAAATCTATCATAAATTATTTTTATTATTTTATTATTATTTTACCTCGAAATTCGTGCAACATTTACTTTGGGCTATTTTTTTTCTTCCTTCTCCGGCACTACTAATCCAAGACCAAGTCTTGGTACATTTTTATTTTCTCTTTTTGTGTGCAAGATTTATCCTTAATGGCCATTCAAGAATGGAACAGTGCCCGTCCACTACTTTTCTCTGGGGTAAAATTCAACACCTGGAGAAGTCTAATGGAATCCCACCTGAAGGCCAATCTGGAACTTTGGTTGATAATCCAAACGGGGTTCACGTTCCCCACAGAAGAAGGAACATCGATCACTTAGAATAAATTGGACGAACCATCTCTGAGGAAAATTGAGACTGATGCCAGGGCAACAATAATCTTACAATGCGGCCTGACCAAAGAAGAACTGAAGCGGGTCGGATCCTTCAACTGTGCCAAAGAGATGTGGGAAAAGTTAATCAATCTACACGAAGAGAGCTCCGATGTTGAGATCTTAGAAGCTCAAGAACAAGTGGCTGAGATTGACTTAACACCCAACGTCGAAATCGAACCAGAGTCAAACGACGAGTTTACTATGACAAAAATGGTAACCAATTTTGAATTTTTTTTCCAGAATTACAATTAAATAATCAGACTGATACTATAATGGTCGAGGAAGGTATAATTTCAAATGCAGGAAAGACTCCAAAGAAGAAGCTTCAACCTGTACCTGAGTCTGACTCAAACTCGGAATCAGAAGACAGTAAAGAAGATCGACCCAAACTGATCCGAGTAGCTCGTGATCATTACAAGAGTACTGGACAAACGATCGGGAAAGGTAAGTTTTCAATATTTGAAAATCTAATACTTATCTCAAATAACATGATTGATTCAAATAAATTAGTTAAGGTTAATATATTAAAAAACTTAATTCATAACCATGCTGATTTCAAAAAACCAGAGTTTTATTTCGATTATGATGTAGCGTAGATCATTTTTATCTTATTTGCTTTAATTGTGTGTTGCATTTTATTTTATTTTATTTTATGTTTCTTAGAATTAGGATTGGTTAGATTAAGGACCTGATTAATTGAAACTTGAACAACCTAGTATTAGGACAAGGTTTGATGATAGTACGTTAGGGAAGCCTGACTAAGTAATCAAATAGGGTAAGGAGTACCTTATTTGGTCTTTTTTAGTCCGGTGAAACTAGCCGAAGCTACCTCTCCGAATCCTGGTATCAGAGACCAGAGTGTCTCAAACAATGATTTGAAAATGATCTTTCTTTAAAAGGCTTTGTCTAGGAAAGGGTTGTTAATCCAATAAGGCTACGGCCAAAGAAGGCCTCTGTGCCTCGCCAAGACCTGGAAGCCAATTATCGAAACTCACTTTTAAATTATTATTTGTTAAACTCGAATCTAACACAAGCTTCAATTAAATCATAGTGTTAACATCAAAGATAAAATTAATGCATCTCACAAAACAGTTAAGGATATCCTGTTTTGTCACTTAGAAATGGGTGAGATGCTTAGGACCTAAAAGTTGAGTCCAACTCAACCAACTA
Source organism: Boesenbergia rotunda (assembly GCA_024364735.1). NCBI lineage: Eukaryota > Viridiplantae > Streptophyta > Magnoliopsida > Zingiberales > Zingiberaceae > Boesenbergia > Boesenbergia rotunda. The sequence goes on along the minus strand of JAGFNQ010003524.1, from coordinate 377,261 downwards.
AATCAAATTAATTAAATCTTAATTAAATCAATTAAATGCAATTAAATCTTAATTAAATCAATTAAATTCAATTAAATCTTAATTAAATCTTAATTATATCAATTAAATTCAATTAAATCTTAATTAAATCAATTAAATCTGATTCAATAAAATTCAATTCAACTAAACAAACTTAACTCTCTAAATTTTCATTTTGTCAAAAATCAAATTTAACTTTTTAACTAAGAGTAATATTTCAAATCATTGTAATTAAAATCAAGTCTCTTTTGTTCACTGGCCGGAAATTTATTTCATAATATTTATTTCTTTTCTTTACCATTATAGAAACATTTCTTTCAGACAATTAATTTATTATTGTATGGTAAAAAGTCACCTTGGGGATTACTTAGGATATTTTTTTTTGTCTATAGTCCGGGCTTAGATATTTATATTTTTTACTTAAAACAAAACCTTCTATTTTTTTTGAAATCATTTCCCCTTTTCAGTTCTCTATATTCACTTTTTTCAAATAGGAGAATGAAATTATGTTTCAAATCATTAAAACAAAATACTTTTTTAAACTTAGTTTTCTTCTCGTTTTGTTTGAATCAAACCCTAAGACTCAGAGGAGGATTAACTTGTGGTCAACAAGCCTCCTAGGACTGTGTCAGGTTTAGGGGGAGTTTAAATTAAAAGAAGAAGTTTAAAAAAATATATATAATACTTTGTTTTCAAATAATCACTATATTTTTCGAAAATTGTGCTTTACAAAAATCATTATCATTTCAAAATGTTTTTTTTAATGGGGTTTATGCTTTAAAATTATCTTCATTTCAAATTGAATTTTCTAAAAATTATATTACCATGCCAGTATTCAAAACTATTCTTTTGATTTTAGTAAACCCTAAAGACACAAAGGAAGGTCTACTTAATGATCTACAAGGACTCCGAGGATGTGTCAAATTTAGGGGGAGTCTAAACCAAAAGAAATTATTTCTAACAAGTATTTTCTTTGACAATTATCTTTGAAATTATTAGATAATTCTTATAATTTGAATCAAACCTTAAGACTCAGAGGAAGATCGCTTGTAGTCAACAAGCTTCCTAGGACTGGGTCAGGTTTAGGGGGAGATCAAATTAAAAGAATTATTGAGCATTTTTAAAATTATATGTTTTCATGCACTGCACTTTTAAAATCCTTTTGAAAACTTAAATAATTACTCTTTCAAAATACTATCCTGTAAAATCATTTTGCTTATATATCATCACTTTCAAAATCTTACGTGACTTTGGAATACTTTTAAAATATATTAAGAACACTTTTGAAATTAATATTTACTTGACTTTGGAAAATTTTTCAGGACACTTAGGGAAAGATCCTTGTAGTTAACAAGGCTTCCTAGGATTGTGTCATACTAGAAAAGAAACCAAGTCAAGTATTATAAAATTAATTTTTTTAAAAAAAAATTGCATATTATGTTTAAAAGTACTTATATGTTTCAAAAATACATAATCTTCAAAAGTACTTATATGTTTTCAAAATACATAATACTTTTCAAAAATTACTTATATTTTTCAAAGTCTAATAGTTTTCAAAAACAGCACTTAGACTTTCCAAAAAGCTCAATATCTTTTAAAGTACTTGCATTTTTCAAAATATTCAAAACAAGTAAACTTATAAATTAAATATTTTTTTTGCTTGTCATGCATGGACTCAATGAAAATATACACTTGACTCCAATTCTATTTTTTTCGAGCATCAATTCTTCACTCTTTCAAAATGTTGTCACTTAGAAATTATCATAATTTTTGACATTATTCTCATATTTATGTTTTCAAAACCCATAAGCTCTGATACACAAATTTTGAATGTCTTGCAAAATACATTTTTCAAGAGTTCTTTATTGATATATGGCCTAGGGGGAGAGTAGAAAAAAGTGAAAATTAAATTCTTCCTTAAACTTCTTCCCTTTTTCAAAGAAAATTTTAGAAATGGTCTAAAACATAAGGCGAAGAATTTCACATTAAGGGGGAGAGAAAGGAAAGAGAGAAATTTTTTAATTTTTATCTCTTTTTCAAAATGTGGTTCAAAAGTTTCTAAGTATTTTTAAGTGTTTCATATTTTTTAAGTGCATGTCTTCTCCTAAGTAAAATTTTTTCTTAGTAAACAAAATTTGTCTGAACAAAAACTTGTTGAAAAATTTTGATAAATGTTTCTATGAAAAGTTTTTTGGTGAAAAACTTGTCGAGAAATTTCTTAAAGATTTTGTTTTTCAAAATGCACAAAGTGTTTCCAAGCAAATTTTTCTAAATGTGCAATCTTTTTTGGTAAACATATTTTTCCCAATTCTCAAAGTTGAATTTTTTTAGGGGAAATTTGACTTCAAAATTTTGCCTAAGTAAACTTTTTTAGTAAAATTCTTTTTGCAAAGCCTTCTAAGTAAAAGTTTTTTAACAAAATTTAGGCTTAACTTTTCTAAGTGTAAAAAGTTTTTTTGGTGCAAATGCTTTAACTCTATTTTTTTTGAAAAACACACTGTCAAAAACATGAAACACTTAGAAGTTTTACAAAAACTGCATCCCTATTAGATATCTTGTTCACCCATGAATATTTTTGATATATGTCAAAGGTGGAGGAAAGGTCAAAGTTAAGTGTTTTAAGTGTTTTATGTGTTTTATAAAACAATTATGGGGGAGTATGAGAAAATTTTTTTTATGAGAAAATTTTTATTTTTTTTTCGGTTCAAAATTATATTGGTCTAAGACTTTGTACTGTTCAAAATTGCTATATTTAATTGGTCTTAACCTTCTTGCTTAAACTGTTGTAATTTTAACTTAACTTTGAATTGTGTTGCCATAAATCAAAAAGGGGGAGATTGTTGGTGCAGGAAGCACCATATCGAACCTTGTTTTGATATTGGAAAAGGATTCAAAGTTAAGTGTTATTTGTGATCTAATAAAGTTACTCAAGTGTGCAGAGACAAAGTCCTAGCGAAGGGCTGCTAGGCACCTGGAGAAGGACTACCAGGATACAAAGCCCTAGCGAAGGACTGCTAGGCACCTGGCGAAGGAATGCCAGGATACAAAGCCCTAGCGAAGGACTGCTAGGCACCTGGCGAAGGAATGCCAGGATACAAAGTCCTAGCGAAGGACCGCTGGGCACCTAGCGAAGGGCTGCTAGGAGTTGAAGACCTAGCGAAGGGCAGCTAGGCACCAGGCGAAGGACAGCTTGGTACTGAAGACATGGCGAAGGACAGCTAGGCACCTGTCGAAGGACTGCTGGGCAAAAGTCCAACCGGAGGAGCCGGTTGGCATCAGGTAAATTCTCCCGAGAGGAGTAGGTGAGGACGCGTTCCCCGTCAAGGGAACAGTAGGCGTCGGTTCGACCTAGGGTTCCATTTTGAAGACCCAAAATCAGAACCAAGACAGCTAAGGCTGTATAAACATAATACTCTATTGCTTCATATTGTTTTGGACTAACCCTGGATGCATGACCGAAGGAACGTGTGTCTGCAGCTTAGAATGCCCAAAGGAGAGAGGAAAGTAGTTGAGCAGGGCGCCCTCAGTGTTCCGGGCGCCCCCAAGTCCAACACAATACAAGCGAAGCAACAAGTGCTTCGGCTGCTTACTGGCCGGGGCGCCCCCAACGTCGAGGGCGCCCCGGACGCCCAAGGCGCCCCCAGTTCCCAGGGCGCCCCACGCCTACGCCAGCGAAGCCGATTACCCTTATCCAGCCGAGAAGCCCACGCTGAAGGAGTCAAACAGGGCGCCCCCAGCGTCCCGGGCGCCCCCAGTGTCAAACCTCAGCCCTATTCGAGTGGGATAGAGGTTGACCGAGCGAAGCTCGGATCACGTGACACGTGGGGGGGGGGGGGCGCCCCCGACGTCCAGGGCGCCCCGAGGTGCTATAAATAGCACCCAACGCCAAGGCTTTCGATAATCCAAGTTCTCGAACGCATTCACGCTCTTCTGCTTCCGCGCTTTGCTCCGGCAACCTCCCGACTTGAGATACAAGCGCCGACGACGTCCTACTGCTCTGGAAAAAGTAATCTACACTGGACGTCTGTAAAAAGAAGAGTTTAATTTCAGTACTACACTTTAACTGTAATTCTATTTCTGTAACTGATTTTGCGCAATTATAGTATTGCCAGCAGTAAACGGTCAGCGACCGTGGGCCTTGGAGTAAGAGTCGACCTAGGCTCCGAACCAAGTAAAAACTTTGTTGTTTGCATGTTTTTGTTTTTAATCTTCCGCTATGCATTCTCTTTTCCAATCCGAACGTTTAACGATATTCACCCCCCCTCTATCGTTTCTCTCGATCCAATAGATACATCATTAGTTTACTAATAGCTTGTGCGAGAGGCCCAAGAGTAAGTGTGGGGGAGTTGATAATTACCATTTTGTTGATAAATTTATGCTCTCAAATCCATGTTTTGATCCACTTTTATATGCTTAAGTTTGCATTTACATTAGGTTTCACGAATTACCTCTATTTTAGCTTTTGATTCAAATCTTTGTATATTTGAGATATTTTGGGCATTAAATTTGAATCTAATTTTGTAGGCTTCAAATGATCGTGGACCTAGATCAGATTAGGTCAAACTTGAGTCAGAATTGGATCCGGATTAAGATGATCAAGCATCAGATTAATATGGGTCATCCGATCAAGAAACGGCTAGATCTAAGTCATCCGTCAGCTTCTGTTCAATCCGAGCTCAAGATAGAGTCAACCATGACCACAGATCAAGATCTGAAAGTTTCATTCAAATCATAAGCAATTTGACTGTTGGATCAAGCTCAAGAGGATTTAGACCATCCATTCAAAAGAAAGGAAGATCTGAGTCATCCGTCTCAGATCTGATTGATCCAAGTTAAGGAGAAGTGGATCAGGACCATTGATCAAGATCTGGAAGGTTTGGTTCAGATCTGAGAAGATCTGACCGTCGGATAAGGCAAGGAAGATCTTGGCCGTCTAAATTCAAAGGGGATTAATTAAAATGGGAATTCCCTCTTCCAGCTCGGGGCACGCGTGGTAGCAGAGTTCGCAGATGTAGAGTAGATTTCTTCCGTTCTTCATCGTTTTTGCAATCGTTTTCTTCTCAGATTGCGCGACCAACATTACATCCAGTTTGTTTTCAAGTTTTAGATCGTCGAAGTAAGTTTCCTCATTCAGTTTTGCTAATCAGATTCTCGTAGATGAAGGAGCTAAGGTGAGGGTTTCGCCAAAGATGATATTCCTATCAATCGATCCTTGTTGACTGCTGATTTCCATCGTCCGGAGCTGTTGAAGCAACGTAGAGGGGTTCTCGAAGGTGTTCTGATAGTTTCTGAGGTCGGTCGCTAATCAGTCAATCGAGAAGGAAGTGTTCGCGGATCGCATTTCAGCTACTTACCGATCGCTGTGACCGGATAGAGATATCTCTGATCGGTCCCGTGACCGATAAGAAGAGGACCTGATCGGTCGGCTGACCGATCAGGAAGGACCATACAGAGCAAATTGAGCAAGAGAGTTTTTCTTCGTTGGTTTTCGAGCTAGGGGGTTCCTAGCTAGACTTTTGTGTGACAGCAAAGGGAAGTCTTGTTGATAAATTGATTTGATGTTTAATTATGATTATTTTATTCTAAGCACTTATTTTCTTTACATTGTCCTAGTTGTTTCCATTACACTTCAAACCAATGTTATTAAACAATGTTTGATCTGGTTTTCATTATCTTGTAAGTTAGTTTTTTGCAATTAATTTCTTGCAACTAGTTCTTTAATTTCAATTCAATAGTTGAAGTCGAATTGTTTAGTTCTTTTCAATAGGTTAAGAGTAGTCCTTGCAATTTCCTAATTCGCTCTCTGCTTTAGTTAAGCTCATTCATTTTATATTGTTATCTCATCCTTGTTGCAAACAACCCCCCAATTTTATTAGAAAACCCAAATCATCAAACGACAAATAACTTTTAAACTTGAATCAAACATTCACAACTAGTCCTTGGAAAAATACAACCTGAGGCCCCTATTCTACACTTTAATTTTGCTAGCGAAGTGTTTTCAACTTATAAATATCTAAATTTGAGGCTTATCGTGACACTAGTATTGGGCTACCATCACCCCCCCCCCCCCCCGGGTCAGTGCGTCCAAGGCCTATGTACTCAGCATGAGTCCACTAGTGGCCTCCTTTTCGGAATTTCCGGAGGTGGAGAAACCCATCTTACAGTTTAAGTACAATCAAAGAAATGATAATTAAATAAGTACAACTTTGTAACGTGCAAACCAAATGTGAAAGTCTGAAGCGTCGTACACTTCTTCCTGGAGCCTCCTTGGTTGCAGAGATTCATCGTAGCGCTTTTGCTTCTCACAGAATGAGTAGACAGATGGAAAATTTGATATATTGAAGTGAGGGGTCGAAGCCCCTTTTATACATGGTTCTCGGGCGCCTCATAAGTGGTCAAACATAATCTAATCCAGCGAACTCGATGGAGGGATAAAGCCTGCATCCCAGGCACCTGGGATGAGTCAGGCACCTGGGATGCTTCAGGCGCTTGGTTTGGTGGGCGCTAGGGAAGGGCACCCTCAACCCAGGGCACCTTCCCTATGGGGCGCCTGATAAAATTCAGGTGCCTAGGAAGCTTCTTCCAAGCACCCTATTTTCTTGCGTTTGCTCTCCTATCTTGCCTCCAACTCCAGGTTCCTGCAAGACAAACAAACACAAAGCAAACAGACAAAGAATCCTAGGTTCGAACCTAGGATTTCAACTGAAATCCTAGGTCAAACCAACGCCTACTGTTCCCTTTCCCTGGGAACGCGTCCTCACCTACTCCACCCAGGAGAAGTTATCTATTGCCAACCGGGACCTCCGGTTGAACTTTTGCTTAGCCTCCGAGACTCCCGGATCTTGAGACGTGTGATCCTCGACCCGTCTCTACTTGTGTTCATAGTCCTCACTCGGCTAAGTCTTTTGCTCGGTCCACCAGACCAAGACTTCATGCTCGGACTCTAAGACTCCTGGATCTCGAGACATTCGATCCATGACCCGTCTCTACTTCTGCCCGTAGTCCTCTCTTGGTAATGACTTTGTTGCCCAATCCCCAACCAAGACTTCGTGCTCAGTCCCCTGGACCAAGCCTTCTTGCCTAGCTTCACTCATCAGGACTTCGTCCACCTAGCTTCACTCACTAGGACTTAACTTCACTCACCAGCATTTCTTCCACCTAGCTTCACTCACTAGGACCCAACTTCACTCACCAGGATTTCTTCCACCTAGCTTCACTCACCAGGATTTCTTTATTAGTCATCTTGATCCTGACTAGACTTCTTTCTTCCAACCTTCAGGTAAGTATACTCTCTTTCTAACAAACCTCAAGTCCAGTTTGGTTCAGTCTTGGTCTATCTGACCGGATATGAGTTTAGTCACTCTCCAAACATCAAGTCCTGTTTGGCTTATCCCTTGGTCAAACTGACCAACCCTGGGTTCTATTCACTCTGCTAAACATCAGATCCTATTTGGCTTAACCCTTTGTCAAACCGATCAAACCTGAGTTTACCCTACCAAACATCAAGTCCTGTTTGGTTTAACCCTTGATCACTTTAACTAGACCATAGTATATTGTCACTGTTAAATATCATGTCATGATTGACTTACCCATTATCAAACTGATCAAACATGGGTTTATCCAACCAAACTTCAGGTCCTGATTGGCTTAACCATTGATCACTTTGACCAGACAATGGTATATTTCAAACATCAAAACACTAGCAGTTGACTATTCATGACTGATGCTCTTTGCACCAACAATCTCTCCCTTTTTGATGTTTGACAAAAATCTTAAGTTAGGTTTTGGTCTTAGGGTTTTAGGTCAATACTTGGGAGAAATCAAAAAATCTAACGTAAGGTACTCTCTCCCCCTTTGGCACACATAAAAAAGAATTAAAGGATAATGACAAAGATTTTAAGTTAAAAATTTGCACCAACAATAAGATTTTTGAAAATATTTATGTTTCTATAAAAAAAATATAATTTCAAAAATCCTCCTTTTTATTTACAAAACTAAGTGCCTTTATCAGAAAATATTTTATGAGACGCTAAGTACTTGAGTAAAATTTTGAAAAGATAAGTACTTTATTGATTTGAATTTCTCTAAATCTAACACAATCCTAGGAATCTTGTTAACTACAAGAAAATTTCCTATGTGTCTTAGAGATTTTCAATCAAGATATAGTATTTTCAATATATTTTTATTTTTGAAAAATAATAAATTTCTTAATTTGTATTCCTCCCCAATCTGACATAGCCCTAGGAAACCTTGTTAACCACAAGGAAAACTTTCCTATGTGTCTTAGAGATTTTTCCAAACTCAAGATAAAGTATTTTCAAAAATATTCAAAAGACAAAAGATTTTCGAAATATGTTTTGGAAAACGAAAATATCGTATTTTCAAAAGTAAAGTATTTTTGAAAATATAATATTTTTTGAAAATATAATATTTTTTGAAACCTTTAATGTTTCTTTTAATTTGAACACCCGCCTAAACTTGACACAGTCCTAGGAAGCTTATTGACTACAAGTTGATCTTCCTCTAAGTCTTAGGGTTTGATTCAAACGAAAAGAATTACAAAAAGAATTTTAAGAAATATTTTGAATTAATCAAAAATAGAAATACATTAATTTCTTTTGATTAGGACTCCCCCTAAACCTGACACAATCTTAGAAATTCATGTAGATCATAAAGAAAACTTCCTATGTATCTTTAGAGTTTATCCAAATCATAAGAGCAATTAACACATATTTTAGAAAAATATTTTTGAAAGAATATGATAATATTTGTAGAAATATTTTTCAAAAATATTTTGAAAGACATAATAAATTTTTGAAAAAATATTTTTCAAAAAGCATTTTGAAAGAAATAATATATTTTTTCTCCATTTTGAAAGAGATAAATTTTTAAAAAGAATAATTATTGAAAAATAATTTTCAAAAGAATTAAAAAATAGACTCCCCCTCAACCTGACACCTTCTGGCTACCCTTGTTAACTATAAGGAACTCTACCTGAGTGTCTTAAGGGACTTTTTAGTGTTGACCTAGAAGGTTAGTGTCTAAGTGTAGGTCAAATAACATTCAAAAACATATGTAATTTTTTTGAAAATGTATTTATAGGTAAACACCCAATCAAGCATGAAATTTATTAAAACATTATTATGTTTAATCATTATTTTAAAAATAGATTTTTAAGAAAAATATTCTAAAAATTTTGATAGCATTTTCAAAGGCATTTATCAATTGATTGGTCCTTATCATCTCACCCATTCTGAATGTCGTAGTACAAACAAGCATGGTTGCATTATGAGTGTTTATGAGCTTGAATAATTTTTCTCAATTTAATTTTATAGTTTGCTTGACATTGAGTTAGATTCAATTTTAACAATTAGTAACTTAAAATGAAATTTCAATAATTGGCTTTTAGGTCTTGGCGATGCACAGGGGTCTTCTTTGACCTAAGCCTTATTGGATCAACAACCTATTCCTTAGACAAAGTCTGTTAAAGAAATGATACATTCAATTTACTCTTTGGAAAATTTTGGTATAACTAGTCTAGGATGTGGCGAGGTAGATTCGGCTAGTTTCACTTTGCTAGGTCGACCAAGTCGGGTACTCCTTACCCTTCCTGACTTCCTAAACCAAACTTCCCTTAACGTACTATCATCTCGCCCCCACCCTGGTACTATGTTAGGCAAGAAATTGTTGATACATCGGTTAGTTTTGATGTAATCAACTAGGTTAAGTTAGGTCCTGTGTTTTCTAATCCCTCTACTAAGTGTGCAGGAGCTTAGGTACAGAGGAAGTTGAGCGTAAGACATAGAGGATGAGAAGGATTGTGTGGAAAAGTGAGCCGACGGGCTCAGTGCAATCCGAGGGACACAGAAGCAGTGAAAGAGTACACTGGTGGATCGAGAAGGATGTGTGTGACGTCCAAGGGATGGGAAGCCCGGAGGAAGCACGCTCGAGGGGTGAAAGGTCAGAGTCGGGTTCAGGTGAGACTATCTTTGGTTGGCCGGTAATCACCCAGAAGACGAAGAACCAAAAGGCTGATCAGTTTGACCAAGTCAAACTAGACACCCTCGTATACAGGCGCCCGTATATACTCGGGCGCCTGGTATATCAGGCACCCATATCGTATCAGGCGCCCTGAGAGGGCTAAGTCAATGAGTTGCTACCGAAGACCGAAGAAAGAGGGAAACCAGGCGCCTGAACCAGATCGAGGCCCGACCACCTAGAGATTATTCTTCATTCTTTAATTAAGAATAAATCAAATCTCCCGAAGTAGGATTTGAACCTATGACCAGTCAGTTAACAGTCGACTATTTTACCACTGAGCTATAAGTCTCGAGCAGAAGATAAAGTTTTAATTAAACTTTATCTATTAAAGGATAAAACCTTTTCCTTTAATCAGATCAATGGTTGCAGTTTAATCCCATCCAAGATCGACAGTCCAGATTACATCCATGGATCAATGACCAAGAGAAAATTCATCAACAATCAACGATCCAAATTTATTCACTTAGTCTATAAATATGCTTAGAGTTTTAGCTTTAGAAATGAATTCATTCACTTGTAAAATCTCTAAAGTCTAGCGTGCTTTTGTTGTAAGGTTTCTCCGCCATAAAAAGATTTTTGTTGAGTGCCCACTGTCTTGGAAACAACGTTCTGAGTTGCGACCATGTTCCTTTTTAAAAGACGAGTGCTTCCACTTTATTTTTTATAACCGTCTATTCACCCCCTCTAGCCGGGCCAACCTGATCCAACAAGTGGTATCATAACTAAGGTCACCGCAGAAGGACTAATCGCCGACTGTAGCAATTTCGAAAAAAATTTTGGAGTAGTAATCTACCTATCGATTTTTAAGGGGGAGTTCACTATGTGGAAGCGCCGAATGCAGGTATTTTTTAAAACTGATATAGAACTGCTACTAATTATGAAACATGGATTTTCAGTTCCTAAAGACAACAATGGCAAGGATAAAGAAGTAGAGTCATGGACTAAGAAGGAGCAAGCGAACTTTGTAGAAAACGGCAAAGCGGAATTTCATCTACTAGCCGTTCTTTCCGCACAAGAAGTCAACCGCATCGGGAATTACAACTCGGCAAAAGAGCTCTAGGAGAAATTCCTGGAATTGCATGAAGGTACCTCAGAGGCAAAACTGGTGCGATGAGACCTCCTTCAAAGTCAACTGACCAACCTCTAGATGGAAGATGGAGAATCAGTTGCGCATCTACACGCTAAGGTAAAAGAACTAATCACGGACCTTGAGAACCTCAGAGAAAAGGTAACAAGTCGCGACGCTCAAAGGTACGTCTTAATTGCATTTCCAAGAACCCCGGAATGGACCTCAGTAATCGATGCATATTTCATCTCAAAAGATTTAGAGGTAAGTGTTAGGATGTATATACTATAAGCCTAACTTTCGTATGAACATTTATTTTGGAATAAGAATCACAGTGGTCATGTGTTTACATTTTTATTTGCTATATATATATATGCAGTTGTCCATTACTTCACATTGTAGATAACATGGTGTGTGGTGTCACACAGAAGATAGTGTTATCGGTTCCTTATGAAGTATAAGTAGTTGCTCACAACCAAGATGGAATTGGACAAACCATTGGAATGCTTGTAGTGTAATTTGGTATTTGTCTATCTTGACTATAAAATTATACTAGTTCACTTTGTGTGTATTGAGCTGGAATGTTTTGAGGTTGTTTGATTTATACTGACTATATAATCGAACAAGACCTCAATTATTATGGATGTACATGCTCTTAATCCCGATAATAATAACGGACACATATACTTAGTATTTATTTCTTTAATTTACCAATGGGTGAGATTTATCCATTAAATCAATAAGCTCGATAAATTAGGAAATAATATTATTTATATGGTGTGATATTGATTATAGAAGGAAACTATGTCTTAATTATTTAGGTTGATGATGTCCTCTTGAGGAGCTCATAAGGATTATCATGTAAACCCTACAGGTGGACTTGGTCCGATATGATAATAAAGTTGAGTGGTACTACTCTTGGAGTTATATGTTAATTAATTGAATTATCAGTAATTCAATTAATTAATGGGCATACGATATCTTAAACTCGGGGAGATAATGTACTCATAATAGGAAGGAGCCCATATTTTAATATGGGATTGGTGCGGTAGTTCAATAATAACCCTTTAGTGGATCGGGTTATTATTAACGGATTTAAGTTGGTTTTCGGGTTGAAAACATGAAACTTAAAATCCGTTAGGAGGTCATAACCGACTCCTCCTTTTGGTCCATATTATAGTCTATATAAACCCTCATAAGCCGTAATTTTTTCAGAGAGAACCCCTATTCATCTTTAGCTTGGGCGTGCGGCGGCTAGGGCATGCGATGGCTTGGGTGCACGGCAGGTAGGGCGCGCGACGGCTTGGGCGCGCGACGGCTAGGGCATGCGCTGGCTTGGGCGCGTGGTGGCTAGGGCGTGCGACGACAAGGAAGAAGAAGAAGGGTGAGCGGCGGCTGCAATTCTTAGAAGTTCGTCGCCCACATGACGTCCAAGAAGAGGATAGGAATACAATAGTGTAGGACCGGTGCCGTCGATAGAGGGGGGGTGAATATCGACCGTGAAAACTTTCGTAAATATTTCGTAAAACTTCTGGACTCAGAGCGTTAGTGCAGCAGAAACATAAAAATAAAATAAAAGAAAGCAAAACAGGGGACACGGCAGGTTTATTTACTTGGTTCCCAACCCCCCAGGGTCAGTACGTCCAAGGCCTATGTACTCGGCGTTGAGTCCACTAATAGTCTCCTTTCCGGAATTTCCGGAGGCGGAGAAACCCGACTTACAGTGCAATATTACAAGCAATAATAAAGAAAAATAAATACTGTAATTAATTGCAAACCAAGCAAAAATGTGAAGCTCGGCCGATCTGGACCTCCGAAGTGCCGCGCATTTCCTCCTGGAGCCTCCCGGTCGCAGAGCCTCATCTTTAGCGCGTTGTCGTCGGTCGGAATGAATAGAATCGCAGTTGGAAAGTGTGTTAGAAGCAGAGGGGTCGAAGCCCCTTTTATAGCCCTCCTAGGGGCGCCCTGGTCGACGGGGGCGCCCTGGTCGACGGGGGCGCCCCGGAAGACTCGGTCAACTCTTATCCTTGCGCCTACCTCGCCGCAGGTGATAAGAACTTTGACCAGGGCGCCCCGGATGACTCGGGCGCCCCCTTGAGGGCTTATCCTGTGTTCTGGCTTCGAAACAGCAAAACAACTACTAATTAGGGCGCCCCGGACGCTCCGGGCGCCCCGGTTGACACCTGTTCTGCAAACACACGTTTGCTGCATATATAGTACTGCCTGGGGGCGCCCCGGACGCTCCGGGCGCCCTCATGGACACCTGTTCTGCACACACACACAAGTGCACATCTTCTGCACTGGCTGGGGGCGCCCCCCATGCTGGGGGCGCCCTGGCTGCTGGTTTTCAGCCTTCTACATTTGCTTGCTTTGTCTTCTTCTCTTGGTACCTGCAAGATATATATATGCAAAGCAAGTATACATGAAATATTAATCTTACGAACTTGGTTCGGACTTCGGATTGGCACGCAATCCTAGGTCGAACCGACGCAAACTCTTACCCCCGAGAAAGCGCCTTTCACCTACTCCTTTCAGGAGATGGTTGCCGCCAGGTCCTTCGGGTGGACTTTTGCCTAGCCGCCCTTCGCTAGGTCTTGGATACCAAGCATCCCTTCGCTTGGTGCCTAGCAGCCCTTCGCTAGATCTTGTTTCCCTGACAGCCCTTCGTCAGGTGCCTAGCAGCCCTTCGCTAGATCTTGTTTCCCTGACAGCCCTTCGTCAGGTGCCTAGCAGCCCTTTGCTAGGACTTGTTCCCCTGACAGCCCTTCGTCAGGTGCCTAGCAGCCCTTCGCTAGGACTTATTTTCCTGACAACCCTTCGTCAGGTGCCTAGCAACCCTTCGCTAGGTCTTTTCTTTCTGGCAGCCCTTCGCCAGAGCCTAGCGGCCCTTCGCTAGGTCTTTTTCGTTCTGGCAGCCCTTCGCCAGAGCCTAGCAGCCCTTCGCTAGGTCTTAGGGTTTCCATGCCTAGCTTAACTAGGACTTTTCTCAGGCTTAGGTTACTTCTCCTTCGCTCCCCTTTGTCTGTTCAACATATTACTGACTTAAGTACATTGTCAAACATTAAAACACATAAAGGAGAACATCATTGATGCAACTTACACCAACAAATGGAAGATCGAGAGGTATATATTGTATCTATTTTCCGCTGAAGAGGATGGGAATACAATAGAAGATCGAGAGGTATATCTTGTATCTATTTTCCGCTGTAGTTGTATTCGTATTCTTCCTGGATCCTGAATCAAACACAAGAACCAGCGATCGAAAGGTTTCATCGAACAAAACCATTGCCGATCGATCAACTGATTGATAGCGCAGGTTTTGATGAAGCATGACGTTTGGGATCTATTATGTCCATGGAATTCAATCCGTGGAAATAGGATAGGAATCCCAACGCCTACAATTGGTATCAGAGACGTGTTTTTCTTGCTCTGTGTTTTGGATTCAGTTACTTTCATACTGTTCACATATAATTTAGGTTGGATAATAGTAGGATATGCAATAGGCTAACTTTGTGGTTGCATGCATTAGTTCCAACTATTATGGCTGTGTGGTATGTGTGAATGTGTATGATTGTTTATTTGAACCCTCGGGGTTGACGAAGTTATTTGTATTTAATTTTAATTAAATACGGCAATGTTAGCCGTTTAGTTTTAATTTGTTGTTCGATCTAGATTTTATGTAAACTCCTTCATGGAGTATAGGATTGATGGATGTAAATTAAATTTTGTTATGACTTGTATCCTTGCTTGCGTGACGTTATTTGATGACCGGAGGCGCGACTAAGTAGGAGGTGAGATGGCATGATCGATTGGAGGTGTATTGGAGAATAGCGGAACCTACAAAGCCATAATAGTTGGAAATTTTATATTTTCATATTTATTGCTGTGCTGTTTGATATGCTTGTTGTGATTGCATGCTTGAAAAATCCTCGTATTAAATAACTAAGTGGGAGAGGGAATCTTTGAGTCTCGTGGCCTCCATTACTGGTTTGAAAGTGAAGCATTCAAACTTGCGCGTTGGCTCTGAGTGCCTTCCTCGACATCGGATGAGTTTATTTTGCGGATCACTAGATCAAACATTCTTATGGATGATTTTAGGAAATTATTTAGGAGCATGTGATCTTCTCCATCTGAAGGGACATAATCCTAGATAATGGACTTAGTATCAAGTAATGGTGTACACTTAGATGCAATTAATAGTATCTTTCCCATCGGAATCACTGCTATTATCTGAATGGCCGAATATAAACCAACTATTAATTTTATTTGTCAAAAAGTAAGGTTGACAAGATAATAAAATTAATGGGTACCCCCCTCTCTTATAAATGTTTGAATTAGTATACACCCACACTATCGTGGCATACGAAATTCATGGTGTTTGAGGTGTTGGTCAATTTAAAATTTTATTATTTGAGGAATCAATATTATTTTAAATTCTAATGTTTTGACCATTGTGATTCTCAAGAATTCATTATGGCTTTCAATCCTCTTCCTGTGATTTTAAAAGGAAATAAACTTACTGGTCCGAACTACATTGATTGGAAACAAAATCTGGATATTGTCTTGACTGCTGAGGAGTACAAATTTATACTCTTTGAGATCTGTCTTGCTGAGCCCCATTATGATTCTAGTGAAGAGGAGAAAGAAAGTTATAGGAAGTGGATAAAAGCAGATGAGATGGCGTGGTGTTACATTTTGGCTTCCATGTCAAATGTACTGCAACATCAGCATCAAGCCTTCACTACTGCCTATGACATGATGTTCAATCTCAAGGAACTCTTCGGACACCAGAATCGGGCTGCCAGGCAAGAGGCCATGAGAAACTTGATGATGACCAACATGGCTAAGGGGACACCCGTGAGGGGTCATGTCCTCAAGATGATTGCTCATTTGAATGAGATGAAAGTCCTTGGAGCTGAAATCGACGGGGAAACTCAGGTCAATATCATTCTCCAGACGCTATCCAAGAGTTTTGAGCAATTCCACATGAACTACAAAATGAACAAAAGGGCATATTGGTTGGCGGAACATCTGACAGAACTCTAGGCAGCAGAAGGGTTGTTTCGTCAAAGTGCTCAAGCTTATGTTGCTGAAAACGTTTCTGCTTCTAAGCCGAAAGGTGGAAAGAAGAAGAAGAAATAAGTTGGTTCGAAAAAGAAAGCGGTTGGATCTCAAGTACTACAAGGTGGAGTGAAGAAGTCGAAAGGCAAGTGCTGTTGGTGCCGGAAGCACCAAGATCGAACCTGTGTTTTGATAATGACAAAGGATTCATAAGTTAAGATTTTGTTGTGAGCTAACGATGTTACTCAAGTGTACATGAAAGTCTTAGGTCTACTAGGCACGAAGTCCTGACATAAGGTTGGACAATAAGCCCTACTCGCGGGCTGGGCACCGAAGACATGGTGAGTGAAGCTGGGCAATAAGTCCTGGTTCTGGACTGGGCACCAAAGACCTGGTGAGTTAAGCTGGGCAATAAGTCCTGGTCGAGGACAGGGCACTGAAGACTTAGTGAGTGAAGCTGGGCAATAAGTCTTGGTCGTGGATTGGGCCCGAAGACTTGATCCGGTGGATTTGGCAAAAGTCCAACCGGAGGAGCTGGTTGGCAAAAAGGTAAACTCTCCTGAGAGGAGTAGGTGAGGACGCATTCACCGTAGGAGGGAACACTAGGCGTCGGTTCGACCTAGGGTTTCATTTCAGAAGACCAAAGTCAGATCCAAGATAGCTCAGGCTGTTAACTGTGCTTAAACTTATATTATTTATGTATTATTTGTGTTTTGGAACTAACCCTGGTTGCAGGAACAAAGTGTTAGTGATATGAGAGAAGTGTCCTAAGACAATCACCTTATGATTGTAAATATTTATTTTAATAAATGATAATTCACTATTTGAGTATACATGCTTGTGTATTTGATTGGGATCTTAAACTCATCTACTGAATGTCCGCAATACAACTCACAGCATAAGAGAATTTGTGATGGGATCACAACTAGTGATTATCTCTAAATGTGCAAATGTGAAGTATTGAAAATATCCCTAGTCGATGAATTGATAAATACGGACACTATCAATTCTGTTGAGACTAGCATGGGTTATTCTCTAATCAGCTGATTCTCACTGGCTGGTGACATTGGGATGTCCGGAGATAAACATGGATGCTAATTAAGGGAACTAGTTCATTGGAGTGACTAGTTGTAAAACTTCATATGGAATCTATATATAGAAATGTCAATGAAGTTCTTACTGCGGCTTAAGTGCGATGTTCCTTTGACTTGCGGTGTTCAAGTCATCTTGGTCATGGAGACTTATACTTTAACATCTTAAGCAAGCATCTCCAAGGAGGTGTGGACCCAGGATGATTGGGTATAAGCCGAAGTGCCCGAAGATGTTTGAACAGCCTACAAAGGATTCACCACTCCTTGTGAGGAGATGTATACCCAGGCCTATCGTCGGATTGTTACTCAAAGCCTCTGGCCAGAGCATATCATGTTTAGAGTGCGAGTCTCTAAAATACATGAGAGTAATTAGAAATCCAAAGGACGAGAAAGATACTACTTGGGCTAGGTGTGACGTAGTCAGTCTAGTGGGGACTGACACCAACAGACCATGTCCTGAACCAAGTGGGTATAAGATGGTGAAGGGAATGAGGCACGATTCATTAGAGCTGCTGAAGGGTTTCAGAATTCTTTCTGAGGTCAACCGTTGATCTTTTGATTAATTGGGGGTCATGATGTACTACTAGGTGTCACTCATAATCGTTCTATAATTTGTTGATTATAGACAGCCAACATAAATCGAAAGCCTATTTAGTCACACGCACTACGAGTAATCCGAAGGATTTAAAACGAGTTGAAAATTGGATTTTCCGATCAAGAGAAATAAGACGAATCTGAATTTATCAGAGGCGCAATGGAAGCTAAAAATGGCTAAGTCTTTTGAAGGCTTATTGGGCGAATTAAATGAGTTTAATTCGCGATGGGATCGGCTTGGTTTGGCCGACCAAAGAGGGTGTCCACCCTCTTGGTTTGGCCGGCCATTAAAAGGGGAATAAACCAATTTAATTGGCTTAATTAATAAAATAAATCTATCGCGATTTGTTTTATAAATTATGGATAAATAAATTGATATATAAAGAAATTTATATAAAGAAATTTGTAAAAATTTATTCTTTTTATGGAAATTAAAATGAACCATGAAATGGTTTAATTTTAATTTATAAAATCAATTATGAATTGATTTTTCCATGATAAGAAAATTTTATACAAATTTTATTCCATAATTAAAAGGAGAGAAGGATTGGTTTTATGGATAAATAAATTTGTATAAAGAAATTTATATAAATAAATTTATAGAAATTTATTCTTTTTATGGAAATTAAAATGATCCATGGAATGGTTTATTTTAATTTTATAAAATCAATTATGAATTGATTTTTCCATAATAAGAAAGTTTATAAATTTCTTATAAAATTTATTCCATAATAAAAGGAGAAGAAGTATTTGTTTTATTATAAAGTTAGTTATAATAAAACTTGGCTTAAACGGAATAATTAATAAGAGAATTTATAGGATAAATTTCTTATGAAAAATTCCGTTAAAGAGGAGACTTGGCAAGGGAGAAGCAACTATATAAAGGATAGTTGCTCCCTCTCTCTCTCTCTACACGCCTCTCTCTCTAGGGCCGGCTCTTTCTCTCTCCTCCCCTAGGGCCGGCGCAACTCCCAAGGTGGGCGTGAGCTACTTCCACCAAGAAGACCCCGAAGAAGAAGAAGCGGATCGCGTCTCCTTCCTTCCCTTCCCGGAATTTGGATTCCGTTAACTTGGTGGTTAGTTTCCTATTTTATCTCTTGTTCTTCTAGTTGTGCCTTTAGAGAATCTAGTAGTTCTCGTCGGCACAAAAATCGTAACTTTGCGAAGTCATCCCGAAGAGAACTCGGCGTGGACGCGAATAGAGGCGAAGCTTCCAAGGGACGCTACGGTTGGATCTCGTCCCTTTTCTTCGAGTTACGCGAGGTACAAAGTAAATTAGTTTACTTTTCCGCAAAGTTTTATTTGATGATCATGTCCACACACCATAAGGTTGCATGCTAGATACGTGGTTAGAATAATTTAAGAAATTATTTTATGCTAATTCTTCCGCTGCACGTAAAAATTTAAAATTTTCGAACCCGTATCCTTGTCAACATGCACCCGGTCCCAACACAAAGGGTGAAGTTTTTTGCTCCCAGGCGCCTGAATGGAGTTAGGCGCCTGTTTGAACAAGCGCCTGTATGGTGACAGGTGCCCCAGACAAGGGTTCTTCCAAGCACACTCGAAGCAATCCTTCACATTAACATCTGAGGCGCCTGTGTTGATATAGGCGCCCCAGTCAACTCAGGCGCCCCAGTTGAAGGGATAAGCGCTTGCCAAGTCTGCGAATGGAGATTCGCGCAGGGAAGGCCACGTGTCAGGCGCCCCCTTCAACACAGGCGCCCTAGCATGCACTATATAAAGGGGTTCACCCCTTGCTTCAAAACACAACTGCTTCCAACGATTTCTCTCAAGCGCTCTGCTCCAAACGCTCCGTGCTCAAGACTCATGCGCCAACGACGACCCGCGGCTCCGATTTTCAATCATCTCCGGTCGTCAGTATAAAATTTAAATTTCTGTATTTTCTTTAATGTCTATATTCGATTTTAAACTTGTAATATTTTCTCGGAATATAGAATTGCCCATAGTAAACGGTCAAGGACCGTGGGCCTTGGAGTAGGAGCTGACTGCAACTCCGAATCAAGTAAAAAATCGAAGTGTTAGCATTGAATTTTTCCACTGCGCAATTTCTCTCATTTTTACGAAAAATGTCTATCGATATTCACCCCCCCCTTTCAATCGATTCTAAAGGATCCCACAAGTGGTATTAGAGCGGGTGACTCAAATCTGGTGCAACCACCAGTTGAGCGTTTTTTTTTTTGAATTTTTTTCGCTTTTTAAAATATTCTTTTTGTTCGGAATTTTATTCGTTCGTCGTGGTTGGTGCAACACCACTCGATTTTTTTCTTATTACTATTTTTTCTGCCGAACTACTAATCCAAGACTTAGTCTTAGGATAAGTTTTTTTGTAAATTTTTCAGTTCAAAAATTAAATGGACATGCAAGAAGGATATAGCACTGCCAGACCACCTCTCTTCAGCGGAGAAGATTTCTTCTATTGGAAGAGTAGGATGGAAGTCTTCCTGAAAACTCAAGTGGACATGTGGATTATCATCTAGTCCGGACTGGAGATCCCCAAGAACGCACAAGGCGTAGTGCAAGGCTACACTGAGTGGGATGGTCCACTCAAGAAGAAGATCGAGGCTCACGCAAAAGCTACACAGACATTACAATGCGGCCTGACTAAAGAAGAGTTGAACCGCATTGGACCCTTCAACAGCGCGAAGGAGCTCTAGAACAAGCTGATTGAACTACATGAAGGTACGTCTGATACGCAGATCAGAAAAAAAAGATCTATTACTCAACAGACTCTACACAATAAAGATGCACGACGGCGAATCAGCAGCACAACTCCACGCAAGGATCCAGGAGCTAATGAACGGGATGTACACCATAGGTCACAACGTCAAAAATCGTGACCTAATAAGGTATACCCTAAACTCGTTCCCGAGGAACACATTGTGGGCATCTATGGTGGATGCCAACAAGGTTTCCAGGAATCTTTCAGAAATTAAATTAGATGAATTATTTTCTGAACTAGAATTACACGAACAAACTAATACTACATTAGTTGAGAAGAGTATTGCGTTTGTTGCAGGTAAAACTCTAGGAAGAACTTAGAAAGAGAAGCTTCAACCAGTACCCGAGTTCGACTCAGACTCAGAATCAGACGACAATGAAGGGGATCGTCCAAAATTGGTCCGGTTAGCTCGCGACTACTATAAGGAGTTCAAAAACCAAACAAACAAGAAGAAATCAAATCGAAAAAAGGAAGATCCATCTGAACCCTTGACGAGCCAGAAGAGCAAAGGTAACATCACCTGCTACGAGTGCAACAAGACGGGACGTTTCAGATTCCAACCTAAAGGAGAACAAAAAGGCTTAGAAGAAGAAGACTCTTCAAGCCACTTGGGACGAATCATCCTCGGAAGAGTAAGAAGATGCTTCGCACTCGAACCTACTCGCCTTAACTGCCTCGGAACACATCGACTCCAGAACGGAATCAGAACCAGACAAGGACATCGGCATCGGAAAGCTTTCGATCTTGGAGGACGGACAAATCACGGTAAGAGGTTATCCAGAATCCGAACTCTACGATTTAATTTCATACTTGTCTCGCAAATTGGCAAAAGCCAACATCTGGGTTGAAACCCTCCGACAGGAAGTAAAACTCCTGAAGGAGGAAGTCAACTCAAGTTCCTTAACCGAGCCAGTTCAAGAAGAAAACTCGACTCAAGTTCAAAAGCTTGAGGAAGAGAATTCCTCCTTGAAAACTCAAGTCAAGGAACTCATAGTTGCTCTAGAACGATTCACTTCTGGTTCCAAGAATCTTGATATGATTCTTGGAAAACAGAAGTATGTTCTCAATCGATCCAGACTAGGCTATCGAACCAAATCGCGACAACACTCTTATTATTCAATATTGAACCAACCTAGAACCCGAGTCCAAGCATGGGTCCCAAAGCTATGTTTGAATAAACAAGCCAGACCAAACCAATATTGGATCCCCAAGGACAAGATTCACATTTTGCCTAACCCTTATCTAGGCTTCAGTCCAGGGGGAGCTAATATAAAACCCATCTTTATAAGTAGATAATTTTTTTAAATTGCTTGTTTATTTTATTTTTGCAAATTTTATTATTAAGGACAAATGACTTACTTAAAACTTGAATGACATAGTATTAGTTGGAGGTGAGATGATATTACATGAGGGAAGCCCTTCTAGTAAGGTCAAGTGAGGTAAGGCGTACCTTATTTGGTCTGTTTAGTCTGGTGGAACTAGCCGAAGCTACCGATCCAAAACCTAAACTAGTTAGACCAAAATTTTTCAAAAAGTAATTTGAAAATGAGCTTTCGGTAAAATGCTTTGTCAAGGAAAGGGTTGTTGCTCCAATAAGGCTACGACCAAAGAAGGCCTCTGTGCCTCGCCAAGACCTGGAAGTCGATTATCGAAACTCAAATTCAATTTACTATTTGATAAATTTGGATCTAACACAAGTTTTAATTAAATCTTAGGTTCAACATTTTTTCAAAGTTAATAATCTTTCAAAATTAACTCTACAACATTTTCAAAATTATTCAACATTTTTCAAAACTCTACATTTTTCAAAATTAACTTAACATTTTTTAAAAAATTAATTCAATATTTTTCAAAATTAATTCAGCTCATATTGAAAACCTGTCTCACAAGAACTCATAAGGTCAACAAGCTTGATAACCCTAGATATGGGTGAGACAGACTAGGTAGTGATATTCAATTTAATCTATCCCTACCTCTACATAAATGGATCCAAATCAAAACATACTTTATGTGTAGGAACATAAAGATTTGGACCAGTGGATATTGGATAGTGGATGCTCCAGACACATGACTAGGGATAAATCGAAGTTCACCAAAATCAAGTTCAAAGACCCAGGCTCAGTAGCATTTGGCAACAATGCTACACTTAAAGTAATTGGGTCAGGTAACATTGAACTTAACTCAGATTTTATCATTAAGAAAGTGTTATTGGTTGAAAATTTCAAGTTCAATTTGCTTAGTATTAACCAACTCTGTGATACTGGTTACATTGTTACCTTCACCAACTCTGACTGCCTTATTAGGAATCTACAAGATTCAAAAATAACTCTTAAGGGTAGTAGGAAAAATAATGTTTATACAATTAATCTACCCATAGTATCCAAATATTTTCTGACTCAATTAGAAGAAACCAATCTTTGGCATAGGAGCCTTGGCCACACCCATACCAAATTAATTTCAAAAATAACTCAACTTGGATTAATTAAAGGTGTACCTAAAATTAAGAACTTTGACAATACAATTTGTAATTCATGTCAACAAGGCAAACAAACCAAGTCAACTCATAAACCAACCCAGTCAGACTTAACCCAAGCCACACTTGAGCTCCTACACCTTGACCTCTTTGATTCACATGGAGCCAAGTCACTAAGTGGGAATCGGTACTGCTTAGTAATCATTGACGATTACTCTAGATTTACCTGGGATAGGTTCTTAAAAACTAAAGATGAAACTTTTAACTGATTTAATGATTTGTGCAAAATAATAGAGAATCAAAATGACACAAAAATTAAAAGACTTAGGAGTGATCATGGGGGAGAGTTTGAAAACCAAAAATTTGAGGAGTTGTGTAAAATTATTGGGTACCTCCATGAGTTTTCATGTCCTAGAACTCCCCAACAAAATGGAATAGTTGAAAGAAAGAATAGAGCCCTTCAAGAAGCTACTAGGACCATGCTCAACGAATATAACCTAACTAATAAATTCTGGGCAGAAGCGGTAAATACAACCTGTTATATTCAAAATAGGGTCTTAATTAATCGAAGACACAATAAGACACCCTATGAACTTTATTATCATAGATTACCTAATTTACATTATTTAAGGGTTTTTGGGTGCAAAGTCCATATTTTGAATACTAAGGACTACCTAGGTAGGTTCCAATCGAAATCAACCCCAGGGACCTTCTTTGGATATTCAACAACTAGTAGAGCCTATAGGGTCTACAATAAACAAACCCATAAAATTGAGGAAACTACCAACTTTATCTTTGATGAAGTAGTTGAAACAAAGTCTATTAACAATCAAAACAAATCAAATGTTGATCAAGAAGATAGTGAACCATCAATTGAACCATTAAATGAAGTATCAATTGAACCAACTACTGAGGCCTCAACAAAACCAATAGCTTAACCAACCCAAGTAGTTGAACCAAGCATTGAACCAAACCTTCTAGCCGGACCTGAGGCTAAACCTAGTTCAAGAAGAACAAAGAAACCCAGACTCAATCATCCATCTGACCAAATCATGGGCGATCCAACCTTAGGAGTCAGAACCAGGTCTTCTTATAGAAATCTTAGTCAGATTGCTCTTATTTTAAAAATTGAACCTACGACTATAGAAGAAACCCTACCTGACCCAGATTAGATCATAGCAATGCAAGAAGAATTAGCTCAATTTGAGAGAAACCAAGTCTGGGACTTAGTACCTAAACCTGAGGGTAAATCAGTAATAGACACTAAGTGGGTATTTAGAAACAAACTAAATGATCAAGGGGAGATTGTGAGAAACAAAGCCCGCTTAGTAGCTAAAGGGTTTAGTCAAGTTGAAGGGTTAGATTATGATGAAACCTATGCCCCCGTAGCCAGACTTGAATCAATTAGGATGTTACTAGCTTTTGCAGCCCATAGAGGATTTAAACTGTACCAAATGGATGTCAAGTCTGCCTTTCTTAATGGGTTTATAAAAGAAGAAGTATATATAGGGCAGCCCCCAGGATTTGAGGACCTAGACAAACCTGAATATGTGTTCAAACATAGGAAAGCCCTTTATGGGTTAAAACAAGCACCTAGGGTTTAGTATGAAAGAGTATCAACATACATAATTTCTAAAGAATTCAATCAAGGACAAATTGACTCGACATTATTTGTTACAACCTTAGAAAAAGATATATTTATAGCTCAAATATACGTAGACGTTATAATATTTGGGTCTACAAATTCAACTTTTTAAAAGAATTTGTCAAAATTATGGAGAGCAAATTCGAAATGAGCTTGGTAGGTGAGCTAAACTTTTTCTTAAGTCTTCAAATTAAACAAACCAGGGATGGTAACTACGTTCATCAATCCAAATATGCAAAGGAACTAATAAAGAAATTCAAAATGAAAAACTCCAAAAGCTTAAGTACTTCCATGACTACAAATGTCAAAATAGATAATGACCCTGAAGGTAAACCAGTTAACCTAAAATTATACAGGAGTATGATTGATAGCTTATTATACTTAACTGCTAGTAGACCTGATATTTTGTTCGCTATAGGAATGTGTGCTAGATACCAAACCTGTGCTAAAGAATCCCACTTAGCAGCACTAAAAAGAATTCTAAGGTACATTAAGGGTACCCTAAATGTAGGTATTTGGTATCCTAGGACTTCCACTTTTGAATTATCAGGATACTGTGGCTTTGATTATGCCGGTTGTAAATTAGATAGAAAGAGTACAAGTAGAAATTGTCAATTATTAGGACATAGTCTAGTCAGCTGGTGCAGTATAAAGTAACACTGCGTAGCTTTATCCACAACTGAAGTAGAATATGTTGCCCTAGGAGAGTGTATAGCACAACTTTTATGGATGATGCATACTCTTAAGGATTTCCAGCTGGACTATATGATAAGTACCATTTTATTGATTATTTGAGTTGCTAAAATCCATGTTTGACCTATGTTTTTATTGCTTAATTGTGAAATTGCCCTAGGTTTTAGAACTTACTCTTATTTTGGACTTAATTGTAAATTTGTACATATTTGGATTATTTGGCCACTAAATTTGTGATCTATCTTTGATGGCATTAAAGGTTCATGGACCTAGGGCATATTGGGGCAAACTTGAGTCGGAAGTGACCCGGATCGAGTTATCAAGATTAGGATTAAATCTGGGCCGTCCGATTCAAAAGCGGCTAGATCTGAGCCATCCGGGACCATCTGAAGCAATCCGAGCTAGGGTTAGGGTTGATCAAGCACTCTGATCAAGATCTGAAGGTTTCATCCCAATCAGAGCTCATTCAACCATTGGATCAAGCTCGAAGGGCTCTAGATCGTTCATTCAAAGATTAGGTTGATCTGGACCATCCGTTGCACATTTGGAGGATCCGAGCTACGACGAGGCAGATCCTGACCCCAGATCATCATCATCAAAGTTTGGATCAAATCAGAGAAAGATCAGCCGTTGGATTTTCTCAATTCAATCTGAGCCGTCCATTGCTAGCTACTTAATCAAAAATCTGCCCAGACTTCTCCTCGTCGCGTCTTCGCCGTTCTTCATCGTATTCATTTTGTTCTTCGTGGTTTCTTCAAGTTCTTCATCCAAGAAGGCGTGACCACCGCCATTCCAACCTTAGATCATCATCTGAATCCTTGGAAGGCAGTTTCGATCGAGAATTCATCTCAAATTTCATCCGGACAGAGGTGTTTGAGGGTTTCGGCATTCTCTGTGGTCCGAGCACTGAAATCTTAGCTACAACCCATTTCTGACGATTTGAGCCACTTGTAGGGGTTCTCAGGTGAGCTCAGGTCTTCTCCAAATCATCATCGCAGCTCAACAAACTGAGATTGAAGAGTTCAGATCGAAATTCTCCCAGCTGAAGCAGTTTGAGAAGAATTGATCGATTGAGGCTGATTTCCACTGATTTTCTGAGCTTAGGGGTTCGAGGCCAGCTCTTGCTTGACGACCAAGGAGATTTTGAGCTCAGGAAGGGACGAGGAGTAGTTTAGCTAATTAATTTTCATTATGTTTAGCTATAGTTTTAATTTCTGCACAAACTCTGTTTCTGAATTTCTGTATCAGCACTTAGATTTCGATACTTAATTGTTTCTGCTTAATTAGGTTTATATCTTTCAAGTTAAGTAGTTTAGGAAGCTTGTCTAGTGGATAATTGCTTGTAATTTAAGTCATTTTCTGCTTAATTCCTTGCGTATCAGATTCCCTGATTTCTGAAATTGCGTATCAGCTGTTTCTGCAACTTTCAGATTACTTAAGTTAGTTTTCAGATGTGTTTCTGTTGTAATTTGCTTTAATTTTTCAGTCTAGTTAGTTAAGTTACTTGTTAGTGAGTAGTTACACTTCATTTCAGCTTGTTTCATGCTTTACTTTCTGCGCATCAAATCCATTGTTGCGTGCCATTTTGTGTAGTGCGTGCCATCTTATGTATGAAAAACTCAATCTGTTTTCTGCAATTTCCAGCTGCAAATCTTCTGAATTCTTGCTAAGTAAACATTAGATTTTTTCAGCTTAGTTTTTTTGGCATTTCGATCAGTGCATCAACCTTAGTTGTTTGTGTTTTGCGTCCAAGCCATCTGCTGAATTTCTGAACATCAAGTCTGAATTTCTGCACATTCAGTTTTTGAATTTTTGTTTTCTTGAATTGTTGATTTCAGCTCTTAAATTCCTTCATTTAGACTTGCATAAGTCATCCCCAATAGCTTTATTTCCAAATTGAATCAATAAGTTTAAAATTCTGAGTTGAAAGTTACCATTTTCGAAATTGGTGTTAGTTTTTGGCACAAAGGGTTTTCCTTGCGTGCCAACTGATTTGGGACCTATTTTCACACGCATTTAACCTGTCTTTTGGTGTGGGATTGAGTTTGAATTCAATTGGTATTGCATTCAGCATTTTTGAGTTTCTTTGCATTGGTTTGCTTTCCAAAATCATAGCTAATTTAAGTTGAATTTGGTGCTTCTTGAATTTCTGCATCTCGCATGCTTTTAAGTGTGTGAATCTTATTTGTTTCAAAAATCTTCCATCACTGCACTTATTTATTTGTTTAGCAACTAGATTGCATTTAAAATCCATTGTGTTCCACTCTAATTTCGATTCAGCTACCTTAGTTAAGTAGTTTTCTCATTGATTGAATTGTTGATTGCAATCATTTGTTTAGCTTGTTAGCTTAGTTTCCTCGATTTTCTTTGCATTTTCATTTTCATTTGCAATCCAAACCCCAATCACATTCGAAACCCAAAAACAATCACGACACATAAATACAAGCTCGAATTACACAACATCAACTAGTCCCGAGGAAAAATACGACCTATGGCCCCTTTACTACGCTTTTATTCTTGATTGCAAAAAGGGTTTCCAGCTTTCTATAAATATCTAAATTTGAGACCCACATTCGTGACAGTCTATTTTGGATCCATCACTATACCCAAACCAAAGTGTTCATTGACAATATTAGTTCATTAAATCTGACTAAAAACCCAATTCATCACTCCCGAACCAAACATATAGAAGTAAAACATCACTTTGTTAGAGATCACGTAACCAAGGGCGAAATTGTACTTATGCATGTGGACTCAAAATCTAATTTAGCTGACATCTTCACTAAACCCTTACCTGAATCTGAGTTTAGCTTACTAAGAAGGCAGTTAGGGATGTGCTTAGTAGAATAGGACTGTTTTATTTTCATTTCAAAAATCTTTTATATTTTTCATATTTTTTTTAAAAAATAGCATTTAATATCTTTTGAAAAATCATTTCTTTTATTAAGTCTTGAAAATTCAAACGATTTTCCGACTTAGATTTTTCAAAAATTACCCCCTTTAAAACTAGGGTTTCTCGTAAATGGATTTAGCCTAGGCTTTAACCCTAGAATTGCATGCACCTATAGATCTAGAAGACAACATCTCATAAGCACCTTAGGGTACTTTGATTGATAACCTAGATTGGGTTAAGATGCTTAGGTCTATACCTTGACTCAAGATGCTTTAAGTTAGTGCATCTGGAGTAGTTGGGGCGATAAATTCAATTGAACAACAATCAAGTTAAGTGTTCAAGCTTAGACAATCTAACTTGATCAGATCACTTAACATGACTAACCCTAGTGAAAGCTACTGTTATATAATAGTTAGTAAGTAGCTAACTGAGTTATACAGGACTCGAACACGTTTAGTTTAATTGGTTTGGTCCTTTTTGTTGCTTGAATTCACTAGAGATAGTTCAACACGTACTCAAAATTTCTTTTAATTGGCTCTAATTCGAAATTGACCTGCAATTAGTTTCTATCATTTTTTATATATATGGAAAAGGGGGAGAGAGAAGAAAAGACAGTAATATTTTTTTTTCAAATTTTCATTTTTTTTCAAAAAGTTAAAGCTTAGTGCATGTTTCTAAGCAAAACTTTTCGAAATACACAAATTTTTTTAAGCAATACTTTTTAGGTGCACAAAATCTTTTAAGTAAAATACTTTTTGAAGTGCACAAAATTTTTCTCTAAGCAGAATATTTTCAAGTAAATTTTTTAAAAAAAAAATTGGTTAAGTGAAAATTTTTTTAAGTAAATTTTTTTACAAAAATTGGGTTAAGTGAAATTTTTTTTCAAGTAAAATTTGTTTTGTTCGGGAGGTCTAGAGTTCGAATCCTGAGGAAGGCAAAAATCCACTGGCCAGGGGTGGGAAGTACTTGTGAGTAACGACCGCCCAACGAGGTCGCCAAAGGGGCCGCCAAATGAGATTTGGCCGTCCAAGGGGCCGAGGGCCGCCAGTTGGGCCGCCCAAGGGGCCAAGGGGCTGGGTCGTTACAATAAAAAGGCGCCTTTTTATGTAGCGGCCCCGCCTCTATGGTCCCCGCAGGCAACCCTCTAGGCCGGCGACCCTACGGTCTTCCCACCCCTGGCGTGGGATTTTGCCTTCCCCAGGATTCGAACCCTTGACCTCCAGGACAAGTACAATAGTTCCTGAATCCTGGTACCAATTGAGCTGCATCTCAATTGGTACCAGAATTCATAAACTTTAGTACTTAGCCTGGAGGTCTAGAGTTCAAATCCTGAGGAAGGCAAAAATCCACTGGCCAGGGGTGGGAAGTACTTGTGAGTAACGACCGCCCAAGAGGTCGCCAAAGGGGCCGCCAAATGAGATTTGGCCGCCCAAGGGGCCGAGGGCTGCCAAGTGGGCCGCCAGTTGGGCCGCCCAAGGGGCCAAGGGGTTGGGTCGTTACAATAAAAAGACGCCTTTTTATTGTAAAAAGGCGCCTTTTTATGTAGCAGCCCCGCCTCTATGGTCCCTGCAGATAACCCTCTAGGCCGGCGACCCTACGGTCTTCCCACCCCTGGCGTGTGATTTTGCCTTCCCCAGGATTCGAACCCTTGACCTCCAGGACAAGTACAATAGTTCCTGAATCCTGGTACCAATTGAGCTGCAGCTCAATTGGTACCAGAATTCATAAACTTTAGTACTTAGCCTGGAGGTCTATAGTTCAAATCCTGAGGAATGCAAAAATCCACTGGCCAGGGGTGGGAAGTACTTGTGAGTAACGACCGCCCAAGAGGTCGCCAAAGGGGCCGCCAAATGAGATTTGGCCGCCCAAGGGGCTGAGGGCCGCCAAGTGGGCCGCCAGTTGGGCCGCCCAAGGGGCCAAGGGGTTGGGTCGTTACAATAAAAGGTGCCTTTTTATTGTAACGACTCGGCCCCTTGGCCCCTTGGGCGGCCCAACTGGCGGCCCACTTGGCGGCCCTCGGCTCCTTGGGCGGCCAAATCTCATTTGGCGGCCCCTTTGGCGACCTCTTTGGGCGGTCGTTACTCACAAGTACTTCCCACCCCTGGCCAGTGAATTTTTGCCTTCCTCAGGATTCGAACTCTAGACCTCCAGGATAAGTACTAGAGTTTATGAATCTTGATACCAATTGAGCTACAGCTCAATTGGTATCTGGATTTATAAACTCTAGTACTTATCCTGGAGGTCTAGAGTTCGAATCCTGAGGAAGGCAAAAATTCACTGGCCAGGGGTGGGAAGTACTTGTGAGTAACGACCGCCCAAAGAGGTCGCCAAAGGGGCCGCCAAATGAGATTTGGCCGCCCAAGGAGCCGAGGGCCGCCAAGTGGGCCGCCAGTTGGGCCGCCCAAGGGGCCAAGGGGCCGGGTCGTTACATCTTTGTATGTTGCAAATGCTTTACTTTGAAAAACACTTAATCAAAATTTAAAACAGTTAGATTTTTTGAAACTGCATATCATTGAAAGCTTCAGGGGGAGAATGTTTATTTCAGGGGGAGCTTAGTAAATATTTTTTCAAAAAGTAATCTCCTTTATAAACATGCTTGTTATATTAAACATGCGTGTTATATGCTTTAACTAATTAAACTTAACTTTTTGAATCTGGTTGTCATAAATAAAAAAGGGGGAGATTGTTGGTGCCGGAAGCACCAAGATCGAACCTATGTTTTCATAATGGCAAAGGGTTCATAAGCTAAGATTTTGTTATGATCTAACGATGTTACTCAAGTGTATAGGAAAAGTCCTAAGTCAACTAGGCACAAGTCCTGACATAAGGTTGGGCAATAAGTCCTGGTCGTGGGCTGGGCAGCGATGACCTGGTGAGTGAACCTGGGCAATAAGTCCTGGTCGCAGACTGGGCACGAAGACCTAATCCGATGGATTGCGCAAAAGTTCAACCGGAGAAGCCAGTTGGCAAAAAGGTAAACTCTCCTGAGAGGAGTAGGTGAGGATGCGTTCCCCGTAGGAGGGAACACTAGGCGTCGGTTCGACCTAGGGTTCCATTTTGGAAGCCCAAAGTCATAACCAAGATAGCTCAGGCTGTTAACTGTGCTTAAACTTATATTATTTATGTATTATTCGTGTTTTGGAACTAACCTTGATTGCAGGAACAAAGGTGGAGTTTTCTGCTCCCAGGCGCCTGAATGGAGTCAGGCACTTGTTTGAACAAGCGCCTGTATGGTGACAGGTGCCCCAGACAAGGGTTCTTCCAAGCACACTCGAAGCAAGCCTCCACATCAGCATCTGAGGCGCCTGTGTTGATACAGGCACCCCAGTCAGCTCAGGCGCCCCAGTTAAAGGGATAAGCGCTAGCCAAGTATGCAGATGGAGATTCGCGCAGGGAAGGCCACGTGTCAGGCACCCCCTTCAACACAGGTGCCCTAGCATGCACTATATAAAGGGGTTCACCCCCTTGTTTCAGAACACAACTACTTCCAACGATTTCTCTCAAGCGCTCTGCTCCAAACGCTCCGTGCTCAAGACTCAAGCGCCAATGACAACCCGCAGCTCTGATTTTCAATCATCTCCGATCGTCGGTATTGTTGGTGCAGGAAGCACCATATCGAACCTTGTTTTGATATTGGCAAAGGATTCAAAGTTAAGTCTATTTGTTATCTAACAATGTTACTTGAGTGTGCAGGAAAAGTCCTAGCGAAGGGCTGCTAGGCACCTGGCGAAGGGCTGCCAGGATAAAAAGACCTAGCGAATGACTGCTAGGAACTTGGCGAAGGAATGCCAAGATAAAAAGACCTAGCGAAGGACTGCTAGGCGTCAGGCGAAGGACAGCTTGGAACTGAAGCCCTAGCGAAGGAATGCTAGGCACCGAGCGAAGGGCAGCTCGGCCTCCAAGACCTGACAAAGGACCGTCAGGCAAAAGTCCAACCAACGGAACGGTTGGCATCAGGTAAATTCTCCCGAGAGGTGTAGGTGAGGACGCGTTCCCCGTCGAGGGAACAGTAGGCGTCGGTTCGACCTAGGGCTCCATTTTGGAGACCAAAGTCAGAACCAAGACAGCTAAGGCTGTATAATCTAACCACTTAATGTATTGTTGTGTTTTGGACTAACCCTGGATGCAGGACCGAAGGAACGTGTGTCTGCAGCTCAGAAAGCCTCAAAGGAGAGAGACAATGGCTGAGTAGGGCGCCCGGAGTGTCCCGGGCGCCCCCAAGGTGCATACAAAACAAGTAAAGAGAAAAAGGGTTCGAATAGCTGCTGGGCCGGGCGCCCCCGCTGCTCCAGGGCGCCCCCAGCGTCCCGGGCGCCCCCATGCGCATACCTCGAACCAGAAGCCATCGAAGCCGAGCAGATAATGTTTGACCCGGTCAATCCGGGCGCCCCGAGCGCTACGGGCGCCCCGGTCAAAGCGGATCCAGAGGATAGACACTGACCGAGACGTTGGCGGATCAAAGGCCACGTGGGGGCGCCCCCGACATCCCGGGCGCCCCCAGGCCCTATATAAAGGGCCTTCGACCAAGGCTTCAAGGCATCAATTCATTCAACGCCTCAAAGCTCTTCTGCTCACGCGCCTTGCTCCGGAAACTCTCCAAATCGAGCCGACGACGTCCTGCTGCCCCGAAATAATCGATCTACTCCGGACATCGGTAAAAGAGCTACTTAATGTTTACTGTACTTAATGCTAATTCTGTAATCTTTTGTAAACGACTTTGCGCCTGATATAGAATTGTCCAAAGTAAACGATCAACGACCGTGGGCCTTGGAGTAGGAGTCGACATAGGCTCCGAACCAAGTAAAAACGACTGCGTCTCTGTGTTATGTTTTATTTTCCACTGTGCACTTACACTTAATTTTCCGAAAGAAAGAATACCGATATTCACCCCCCCTCTATCGCTTCTATCGATCCAACAAGTGGTATTAGAGCGGGGTAGTTCAAACTTGGTGCAACCACCAGTTTGAAAGTTTTTTCGGATTTACAAATTTTTTTTTATTTTTTTTTCTTTTCTTTCTCGTTAATCGAGGTTGGTGCAACACCACTCGATCGCTTTTTATTTTAAAATAAAAAAATATCTGTAGGTGGATTTAAAAAATCCTTACGCCTTTTTCAATTTTGAATTCTCATTTTTTTACTATAAGTCAAAATTGATAAAACGAACAATTTTTAAAAAATTATCATAATTTTTTTTTATTATTTTAATATTATTTTTTTCTCGAAAATCGTGCTACCTTAATCTGAGCAAATTTTCTCCCAAACATTAAAGTCTTACTTTTTATCATTATTCAAAATTGATAAAGTAACATTTTCAAAAATTTGACATAAAATTTTTATTCCGCCTCGAAATTCGTGCAACACTTATTCTGAGCTATTTTTTCCCTTCTCCCGCACTACTAATCCAAGACCAAGTTTTGGTACATTTTTGGTGTTTCTTTTGTGTACAAGGTATAATCTAAATGGCCAACCAAGAGTGGAATAGTGTCCGTCCACCCCTATTCTGTGGCGAGAACTTCAGAACCTGGAAGGGTCAAATGGAATCCCACCTAAAGACCCATCTGGATTTATGGATGATGATCCAAACATGGTTTTCAGTACCTACAGAAAATGGAAAGTCGATCGCCTGGGATAAACTGGACGAACCAACTCTGAGCAAGATTGAGGCAGATGCAAAGGGGACTGCAATCCTGCAATGTGGCCTAACCAATGAAGAATTGAAGCGGGTCGGATCCTTCAACTGTGCCAAAGAGATGTGGGAGAAGCTAATCAACCTACACGAAGAGTCAGCACCCGACTTCAATGTTGACTCTGAATCAGAAGATGAGATAGAATTCATACTTGACTGCGAATTCGAGCCAGAGTCAAAAGACAAAGTGACTGAGACACAAATGGTAACCAATTTTGAATTTGTTCCAAAATTACAATTATATAATCAGACTGATACTATAATGGTCGAGGAAGGTATAATTTCAAGTGTAGGGAAAACTCCAAAGAAGAAGCTTTAACCTGTACCCGAGTCCGACTCAGACTCGAAATCAGAAGACAGTAAAGAAGATCGACCCACACTGGTCCGATTATATCGTGATCATTACAAGAGTACTGGACAAACGATCGGGAAAGGTAAGTTTTTAATATTTGAAAATCTAATATTTATTTCAAAGAACGTAATTAATTCATATAAATTAGTTAAGATTAATACGTTAGAAAACTTAGTTCACAACCATGCTATTTTTGAAAATCCAGAGTTTTATTTCGATTATGATATAACTTAGATCAATTTTTTCTTGTTTGCTTTAATTGAGTGCTGCCTTTTATTTTATTTTATTTCTTAGAACTAGAAATGGTTAAGGACCTGATTAATTGAAACTTGTAAAACCTAGTATTAGGACAAGGTTTAATGATAGTACGTTAGGGAAACCTGACTAAGGAGTCAAGTAAGGTAAGGAGTACCCTATTTGGTCTTTTTATTCCGGTGGAACTAGCCGAAGCTACCTCTCCGAATCCTAAGCTAGTTAGACCAAAGTTTCTCAGAAAGCAATTTGAAAATAAAATTTCTTTAAAAGGCTTTGTCTAGGAAAGGGTTGTTGATCCAATAAGGCTACGGCCAAAGAAGGCCTCTGTGCCTCGCCAAGATCTGGAAGTCGATTATCGAAACTTACTTTCAAATTGTCGTTTGTTAAACTTGAATCTAACACAAGCTTCAATCAAATCATAGCTTTTAATTTTAATTAAAAGATAAAATTTAATGCATCTCACAAAACAGTTAAGGATATCCTATTTTGTCACTTAGAAATGGGAGAGATGCTTAGGACCTAAAAGATGAATCCAATCCAATCAATCAAATCAATTAAATCAATTAAATTAATTAAATCTTAATTAAATCAATTAAATTAATTAAATCTTAATTAAATCAATTAAATTAATTAAATCTTAATTACATCAATGTAATTAATTAAATCTTAATTACATCAATTAAATTAATTAAATCTTAATTAAATCAATTAAATTAATTAAATTTTAACAAAATCAAATTCAATTAAATCTTAATTACATCAATTAAATTAATTAAATCTTAATTAAATCAATTCAATTCAAAATAATTCAATTAAATCAAATTTAAATCAATTCAATTAAATCAAAGTTAACTTTTTAACTAAGAGTTAATGTTTCAAATCATCGTAATTAAAATCAAGTTTTTTTATTCAATATCCTGAAATATATTTCTTAACATTTATTTTTTTCCTTTACCATTATACAAATATTTCTTTCAAACAATCAACTTATTCTTGAAAAATAAGTATGACAAAAAGTCACCTTGGGGATTACTCAGGATATTTTTTTGCAATCTGGGCTTAGATATTTATATTTTTTTTGGACTTAAAAAAAAAGGTCTTCTTTTTTGAAATCATTTCTTCTTTTCAGTTCTCTATATTCACTTTTTCAAATAGGAGAATGAAATTATGTTTCAAATCATTAAAACAAAATACTATGTTTTCAAATAATCACTATATCTTTTGAAAATTGTGCTTTACAAAAACCATTATTATTTCAAAATGTTTTTTTAAAAATAGGGTTTCTGCTCAAATTGAATTTTCTAAAATTATATTACCATGCTAGTATACAAAACTATTCTTTTGATTTTAGTAAACCCCAAAGACACAAAGGAAGATCTACTTAATGATCTACAAGGACTCCGATGATATGTCAAATTTAGGGGGAGTCTAAACCAAATGAAATTATTTCTAACAAGTATTTTCTTTGGCAATTATCTTTGAAATTATTACATAATTCTTTTGATATGAATCGAACCTTAAGAACTCAGAGGAAGAATACTTGTGGTCAACAAGCTTCCAAGGACTGTATTAAGTTTAGGGGGAGGTCAAATTAAAAGAGTTATTAAACATTTCTAAATAATATGTTTTCATACACTATATTTTCAAAATTGTGTCGAAAACATTTATCTTACAAAATAATATTATTTTAAAATGTTTTTGTGGCTTATAAAATTATTTTTGAAATACCTTTTTAAATAATATTTACTTGGGTTGAAAAATTTCCAGGACACTTAGGAAAGGTCCTTGTAGTTAACAAGGCTTCCTAGGATTGTGTTAGACTGGAAAATAAACCAAGTCTAGTAAAATATTGTGCCTCCAAAGTTCATACATTTTTCAAAATGTACTTGCATATATTTTCAAAATACTATCATTTTGGCTTATCAAAATTCTTTTGGAAATAATATTTACTTGAGTTGGAAAATTTCCAGGACACTTAATGAAATTTCCTTATAGTTAGCAAGGTTTCCTAGGATTGTGTCAGACTGGAAAAGAAACCAAAGCAAGTAGAAGATTATGTGTAAGCACTTTCAAAAAGATAAGTCAAGTAATTTTTTAATATTTTAAAAGTACTTATGTTTTTCAAATTCATAATATCTTTCAAAATACTTATATCTTTCAAAATGCTCAATAAAGTACTTGCATTTTTGTGCATTTTTTAAAATATTCAGAACAAGTAAACTTATTGCTTATCACATACACTTGACTCCAATTATGATTTTGAGCATAAATTTTTCAGTCTTTCAAAATTTTGTTACTTTGAAATTATCATAACTCTTGACATTATTTTGCTCAATTCCTTTTCAAGAATCACAAGCTCTGATACATAAATTTTAAATTTCTTTCATTTCTTTATTGATATATGACCAAGGGGGAGAGTAGAAAAAGTGAAATTAAAAATTAAATTCTTTCTTAAACTTTTTCCCCTTTTCAAAGAAAGTTTTTTCTTAGAATGGTCTAAAACATAAGGAGAAGAATTTCACATTAAGGGGAAGAGAAAGGAAAGAGAGAAAGGGTTTTTTTTTTAATTTTTAACTCTTTTTCAAAAAAAGTGATTCAAAATTTTCAAAATCTTTCTAAGTGTTTTCAAGATTTTTTGAGTACATATTTTTCTCCTAAGTAAAATTTTCCTTAGTAAACAAATTTATTCCCAATTCTCAAAATTTGAAACTTTGTTTAAAAGGAAATCTAGCTTCAAAATTTTGCCTAAGTAATTTTTTTTTAAAAGCCTTGTAAGTAAAAGTCTTTTTCAAAATTTAGGCCTGCAAAACTTTTCAAAATAGAAAATTATCTAAGTGTAAAAAGTTTTGTTAGTGAAAATGCTTTTTCTCAATTTTTGAAAAACACTTTGTTAAAGACATGAAGCACTTAGGAAAACTCAAAAATCCCTGTTAGATACCTTGTTCACCCATGTTTGTTTTTGATATATGTCAAAGGGGGAGGAAAGGTCAAAGTTAAGTGTTTTAACCTAAGAATTCAGGGTTTTAGGGGGAGTAATTCAGGGTTTTAGGGGGAGTATGAGAAATAAAGAGAATTTCTTTAAATCTATTCTGTTCATGCTCCGTTCATACTTCATTGTGTTTTTATCTTCTGTTATTAACTGTTATATGTTTTTACTTAACTTTGAATTGTGTTGCCATAAATCAAAAAGGGGGAGATTGTTGGTGCAGGAAGCACCATATCGAACCTTGTTTTGATATTGGCAAAGAATTCAAAGTTAAGTCTATTTGTTATCTAACAATGTTACTTGAGTGTGCAGGAAAAGTCCTAGCGAAGGGCTGCTAGGCACCTGGCGATGGGCTGCCAGGATAAAAAGACCTAGCGAAGGACTGCTAGACACTTGGCGAAGGAATGCCAAGATAAAAAGACCTAGCGAAGGACTGCTAGGCGTCAGGCGAAGGACAGCTTGGAACTGAAGCCCTAGCGAAGGAATGCTAGGCACAGAGCGAAGGGCAGCTCGGCCTCCAAGACCTGACAAAGGACCGTCAGGCAAAAGTCCAACCAAAGGAACGGTTGGCATCAGGTAAATTCTCCCGAGAGGAGTAGGTGAGGACGCGTTCCCCGTCGAGGGAACAGTAGGCGTCGGTTCGACCTAGGGCTCCATTTTGGAGACCAAAGTCAGAACCAAGACAGCTAAGGCTGTATAATCTAACCACTTAATGTATTGTTGTGTTTTGGACTAACCCTGGATGCAGGACCGAAGGAACGTGTGTCTGCAGCTCAGAAAGCCTCAAAGGAGAGAGGCAATGGCTGAGTAGGGCACCCGGAGTGTCCCGGGCGCCTCCAAGGTGCATACAAAACAAGTAAAGAGAAAAAGGGTTAGAATAGCTGCTGGGCCGGGCGCCCCCGTGCTCCCGGGCGCCCCCGC
This sequence comes from Boesenbergia rotunda, assembly GCA_024364735.1. Classification (NCBI taxonomy): domain Eukaryota; kingdom Viridiplantae; phylum Streptophyta; class Magnoliopsida; order Zingiberales; family Zingiberaceae; genus Boesenbergia; species Boesenbergia rotunda. Next base: position 338,746 of record JAGFNQ010003524.1, on the reverse strand, counting down.
TGCTCCCGGGCGCCCCTAGCGTCCCGAGCGCCCCCATGCGCATACCTCGAACCAGAAGCCATCGAAGCCGAGCAGATAATGTTTGACCCGGTCAATCCGTGCGCCCCGAGCGCTCCGGGCGCCCCGGTCAAAGCGGATCCAGAGGATAGACGCTGACCGAGACGTTAGCGGATCAAAGGCCACGTGGGGGCGCCCCCGACATCCCGGGCGCCCCCAGGCCCTATATAAAGGGCCTTCGACCAAGGCTTCAAGGCATCAATTCATTCAACGCCTCAAAGCTCTTCTGCTCGCGCGCCTTGCTCCGGAAACTCTCCAAATCGAGCCGACGACGTCCTGCTGCCCCGAAATAATCGATCTACTCCGGACGTCGGTAAAAGAGCTACTTAAAGATTACTGTACTTAATTCTAATTTTGTAATCTTTTGTAAACGACTTTGCGCCTGATATAGAATTGCCCAAAGTAAATAGTCAACGACCGTGGGCCTTGGAGTAGGAGTCGACACAGGCTCCGAACCAAGTAAAAACCACTGCGTCTCTGTGTTATGTTTTATTTTCTGTTGTGCACTTACTCTTAATTTTCCGAAAGAAAGAATACCGATATTCACCCCCCTCTATCGCTTCTATCGATCCAACTATAATGTTTTAATTACTATATTTTCTTTAAATTTTGTATTCGATTTCAAACTTGTAATATTTTCTCAGAATATAGAATTGCCCATCGTAAATGGTCAAGGACCGTGGGCCTTGGAGTAGGAGCCGACCGCGACTCCAAACCAAGTAAAAAATCGAAGTGTTAGCATTGAATTTTTCTGCTGCGCAATTGCTCTCATTTTTCCAAAAAATTATCTATCGATATTCACCCCCCCCTCTATCGATTCAAAACGATCCCACAAGTGCTTCACATGCAAGTAGGCTAGACATTGGAAGGTGGACTGTCCTCACCAAATGAAGAACAATAGAGGTATATCTTTTTTATTAGTTGTTAAAACATGTTTAGCGGTATTATCTACCGGTACCTGGTGTGTAGATACGGGAGCCACTTATCATGTCTGTAATTCATTGCAGGGGTTTCAGGAAACCAGACAACTGAGTGAGGGCGAGATTACCATCTACATGGGCAATGCTACGAAGGTGGCAGCTATTATAGTGGGAGATGTTCATTTATTTTTTGCTAAGAATAAATGTTTAATTTTGAGAAATTGTCTTTATGTACCATGTTTTAGAAAGAACTTGATTTCAGTTTCTAAATTATTCATGGATGGATATTCTGTTTCTTTTGATAACAAAGTTGTTATAAAAATGAATAGGGTGATTATCTATTCTATGCATTGGTTGGCAATTTGTATACTCTTAATCTAATAACTCCCACGATGTAAATGAAAATTTATAACACGTCTTCTAAATCTAATAAGAGAAATGAACCTTCAGAAATGAACCAAACATATCTTTGGCATCTAAGGTTGGGTCATATTAACTTGAGTAGAATTCACAGGTTGATAGTTGATGGACCTTTGGGTTCATTGGTGGTGGAAAATTTTTCAACCTGCGAATCTTGCTTGGAAGGAAAAATGACCAAGAGGCCTTTTAAAGCCAAGGGGTATAGAGCCAAAGAAGTGTTGGAATTGATTCATTCTGATTTATGCATTCCTATATCTAACCAGGCAAGAGGTGGCTTCGAATATTTTGTCTCATTTATATATGACTATTCGAGATATGGATACATTTACTTGATGCACCGTAAGTCTGAGTGCTTTTACAAGTTCAAAGAGTACAAGGCTGATGTGGAGAAACGTCATGGTAAAAGTATCAAGACACTACGGTCTGATCGTGGTGGTGAGTACCTCTTGGGAGATTTTAGGAGTTACTTATTAGTGGCTGGGATTCAATCCCAATTGTCCGCACCTGGTACACCCCAACAGAACTGTGTGGCAGAACGAAGGAATAGAACTCTTATGGAAATGATTAGATCAATGATGTGTTATTCTGAATTAACAAATTCGTTCTAGGCGTATGCTTTGGAAATGACAGTGTATATTCTAAACTTGGTACCTTCTAAATGAGTACCCTCTACTCCCACAGAATTGTGAAATGGGCGTAAGCCTAGTCTAAGACATATTCAGATTTTGGATAGTCCAGCACATATGCTGAAGGGAGATGCAGATAAGTTGGAATCTCGTACAGAAGTACGCTTGTTCGTAGGCTATCCTAGAGGAATGAAAGGTGGTTTATTTTATAGTCCTAAAGATCAGAGGGTGATCGTTAACACGAATGCCCAATTTTTAGAGGAAGACTATGTGATGAACCACAAACCCATGAGTAAGATTGTTCGAGGAGATAAGAGGGGAAGATCCAACTTCAGTACCAACGATACAGGAGGGCATACCACAAGTGACTGCACCGCGTGTCACAGAGGATATACAGATAGTACCTCATCGTAGTGGGAGGGTTGTTAGACAACCTGATAGATTCATGTTCTTGGAAGAGTCTTCGAACTTAGTCCCTTGTGAATATGAACCTGATCCCTGGACATATGACGAGGCACTCCAAGATAAAGATGTAGTATTTTGGCAAAAGGTAATGAATTCTGAGATAGAATCTATGGATTCTAATTATGTCAGGGAGCTAGTAGAACCACCCAATGGTGTAAAAGCCATTGGATGCAAGTCGATATACAAAAGAAAGAGAGGATCAGATGGGAAGGTGGACACCTTCAAAGCAAGTCTTGTTGCGAAAGGGTATACTCAGAAAGAGGGAATCAATTATGAGGAGACCTTTTCACTGGTGTCCATGCATAAGTCGATTCGGATTCTCTTGTCTATTGCCGCTCATATGGATTATGAGGTCAGGAAGATGGATGTTAAGACAACTTTCCTTAACGGAAGTCTTGAGGAAAATATCTATATGAAGCAACTAAAGGGATTCATTGCAAAGGGCAAAGAGCATCTTGTGTGTAAGCTTAATTGGTCAATTTATGGATTGAAGCAAGCTTCAAGATCTTGGAACATCCAGTTTCATGAGGTAATCCAGTCTTATGGATTTATTCAATGTCTAGATGAGTCTTGTGTATACAAGAGATGTAACGGAAACATAGTGGTATTTCTTGTACTATACGTAGATGACATTTTGCTCATTGGAAATAATGTCAAAGTGTTGTCAGACGTAAGGGTATAGTTGTCCAAACAATTTGTAACGCCCCGAGGAGCCGCTCGTCCGATACCGACCAGACAGCTACTCCCTCGTCCTGGCGGACAATCCAAAAACCAGATCACCACGACTATCTCAGCCTACTTGTACCACAACCTATAGGGCTGGAACAAGCGACTGTACAAAGAGAAAACGAAAACGACGACAAAGCTGGGTACCGGTACGACTTATGACAAAATCAAAACAGAATCGAGGCCTCCATGGCACACAAAAGTACAACTATACTGCCATAAAATGGACGTCACAACGGAGCACAACATATGACATCGGAAATGAAAAGAAACAAAACTAATAAAAAGAAAGGGTACCAACATGTACCACAACCAAAACATCAAACAACTGCGGAAATCATCTCGGAGACACATGAACTAGGACAGGCTGCTGGGCAATCCAGATGATCATCCTGAAAAGAGAAAAAACAGAGCTAACGGGGTGAGTCCTAAGAACTCAGCGAATACAGTCTAATATGCACAGGAAGAAATACTAGCAGTAAGTCACCATCTACCACAATGATAAACATAAATGCAGTAAGAAGGGAGTGCAGAGCTGAACCATAAGTTCAAGTACATACCTACCTGCGTCGATCTAAACCCGGTAGTATGCATGTCAACCAAGTGCAGCAATCAAGTGCAGCAAACACAACCAAGTGCAGAGATGCAGAGCATGCTCATGATGCAACATGGGTCACCCCTGACGCCAGTCGGTGTAGGTCGCGGAAGCACACCAACTGAGTGGGTAGGGCTCTGACCTGGTCTTCCCTGCACGAACAGACGGTCTATGAGGTGATACACGCGAGACCGAATGGGTAGGGTCGGAGACCATAAATGTACCCCACCATCGGGTGGAGTAACGCTCTAAACGTCCCTCGGTATTATCGGATAGGTAGGGGACCTGCTGCAGCGCCGGGTCCGCCAACGGGGCTGCACGACAGGTCATGTGGCAGGTCTGACGACCCATCTCAACCACTAGGGGAGTCAAAGGTCGCCTACATATGCCCCTACATGAGTAGCAAGTACGACGACCCATCTCAACCTCCAGGGAGTCAAAGGTCTGTTAGTAATATGAGAGAAGTGTCCTAAGGCAATCGCCTTATGATTGTAATTATTTACTTTAATAAATGAATATTCACTATTTGAGTATACATGTTCGTGTATTTGATTGAGATCTTAAACTCATTTACTGAATGCCCACAATACAATTCACAGCATGAGAGAATTTGTGATCAATTCATAACTAGTGACTATCTCTACATGTGCAATTGTGAAGTATTGAAATTGTCCCTAGTCGATGAATTGATAAATACAGACACTATCAATTCTGTTGAGACTAGCATGGGTTATTCTCTAATCAGCTGATTCTCACTGGCTGGTGACATTGGGATGTCCGGAGATAAACATGAATGCTAGTTAAGGGAACTAGTTCATTGGAGTGACTAGCTGTAAAACTTCATATGGTAATCTACATATAGATATGTCAATGAAGTTCTTACTGTAGCTTAAGTACGATGTTCCTTTGACTTGCGGTGTTCAAGTCATCTTGGTCATGGAGACTTATACTTTGACATCTTAAGCAAGCATCTCCAAGGAGGTGTGGACCCAGGATGATTGGGTATAAGCCGAAGTGCCCGAAGATGTTTGAACAGCTTACAAAGGATTCACCACTCCTTGCGAGGGGATGTATACCCAAGGCCTATCGTCGGATTGTTACTCAAAGCCTCAGGCCAGAGCATCACATGATCAGAGTATGAATATCTCAGATACATGAGAGTAATTAGAATCTGTTGGACGAGAAAGACATTGCTTGGGCTAGGTGTGACGTAGTCAGCCTAGTGGGGACTGACACACATAGACCGTGTCCTGAACCAAGTGGGTATAAGATGGTGAAGGGAATGAGGCACGATTCATTAAAGCTGCTGAAGGGTTTCAGAATAGTTTCTGAGGTCAACCGTTGATATTTCGATTAATTGGGGATCATGATGTACTACTAGGTGCCACTCATGATCGTTCTATAATTGGTTAATTATAGACGGCCAACATAAATCGAAAGCCTATTTAGTCACACACACTACGAGTAATCCGAGGGATTTAAAACGAGTTAAAAATTAGATTTTCCGATCAAGAGAGATAAGTCGAATCTGAATTTTTCAGAGACGCATCGGAAGCATAAAATGGCTAAGTCTTTTGAAGACTTATTAGACGAATTAAATGAGTTTAATTCGTATAGTTTCGGCTTGGGATTAGCCGGCCAAAGAGGGTCCCCACCCTCTTTGTTTGGCTGGCCACAATAAGAGGGAAGAACCAAATTGTTTGGTTCAAATTTATAAAATAAACCGCGCGTAGTTTGTCTTATAAAATTATGGATAAAGAAATTTGTATAAAGAAATTTATATAAAGAAATTTATATAAAGAGATTTATTTTTCATGGAAATTAAAATAAACCTTGGATTGGTTTATTTTATTTTATAAAATCAATAATGGATTGATTTACCATGATAAAGAAATTTATATAAAGAAATTTATATAAAGAAAATTCTTTCCATAATAAAAGGGGAGACATGGTTATTTTTATTTTAAATTAAGTTATAATAAAAACTTGGCATAACGGAATAATTTATAAAAAAATTTATAAGATAAATTTCTTATGAAAATTTATTCCGTTAAAGGGAGACTTGGCGATTGAGAGGCTACTATATAAAGGCAACAAGGCAAGGCTTGGAAATAAAATCAAGAGATCAAGGATTCTTGCCTAGCCTCTCTCCCTCTCCTTCTCTCCCTCTCCCTCCTCTAGTGGCGCTGGCCCTAGAGGCCCTCCTTTTGGTTGCCGTGAGCTTCCACCACCAGGAAGAGGCCGAAGAAGAAGAATAAGCGGGCGCGACTCCTTCCTTCCTCCCAGAATCTTGATTCCGTTCTTCGTTTGGTGGTTAGTCTTTCCATCTCTCTCTTGGTATTCTTGTCATGCCTTTGGAGAATCTAGTAGTTCTTGTCGGCATGGAACTCATGACTTTGCGAAGTCATCCCGAAGAAAACTCGGCGTGGACGCGAATAGAGGTGGAGCTTCCAAGGGACGCTACGGTTGGATCTCGTCCCTTTCTTCGAGTTACGCGAGGTAACATGTAAATTAGTTTACGTTTCTGCAAAATTTTAATATATGATCATGTCTACACAATATAAGGTTGCATGCTAGATGTGTGGTTAAAATAATTTGAGAAATTATTTATGCTAAGTCTTCTGCTGCACGTAATAAAATTTAAAATTACGAACCCGCATCTATGTCAACATGCACCCGGTCCCAACAGTGGTATCAGAGCCGGTTAGTGTTCGACATAATCATATAATTGTTTTGCGGAAAACTTTGTTATGATCTCAATTTTGGAAAATTTTCCAATTATGGAAACTTTCCAATTATGATAAATTTTAGATTTAGGAATTTCAAAGTTTGGAAATCCTCATGAAATTTCGCAAACTTTTGAAATATCCTAGTTTCTGAAATTTTATGATAATTGTGAAAACGTCCCATTTTTTGAAACTTTCTAATTTTGGAAATTTCCTATTTTGGAAATTTTCTAATTTTGGAAACATGTAAGTTTTCTTTGTACCAGAAACTTACAATTATTCTGAAAACTTATTATGAAATCTCACAATTTTGGGCACTTTCTTTCAAGAAAGTCTAGACAAATTTATGGATTATTAATTGACAATTAAATTTGAATTGGTTTTAAATTATTAACAAAATTCTTTATTTTGGATTGAGCCTCAGGGAGCCGTCCAATTTAAAGTTAGTTGTTGTAATTTAATTTCCTATTTTGAATAAAATTGTCATGTTTAATTTGGTTACGCCTCGGGGAGCGGACCAAATTAGATTTGCAACAAATTCTTTTTTTGGCTATCTGAGCCTCGGGGAGCCACCCAAAGAAAATAATTTGTTGAAATTAATAAATCCATAAATAAAATATGTAATCAAAACTTGGAAATTTTGAGGTGATTCTCAAACGATAATTTCCTTATTTGATTTAAGAGGTGATGCTCTTACATATTGTTGTCTCTAAAATTAATTAGGAAAATAGTTTCCTATAGAGTTTTCTTAAATAAGATTTTCATAAAAATAATATGTAGTTGAATTAAGGGAATCTGTCTCTTAATTTAATAAGATTTGATTTAGAGAAATCAAAGTCTTAAACATATTATTTCCGAAATTGATTATGACAATTTAGGAAATTGTTTCCCAAAACAATTCCTTGAATAAAGTATGAAATTAGAATTAGGAAATCCGGTTCCTAATTCAATTAATGAGACTTGATAAATTAAGTCGCATACATACTTTATTAAGGAAATCGTTAGTACATGACATAATTATATGTCATAAATGTGCTTAGAAAAGAAAGGATGAGACCCAAAACCCCTTACAAAATATTAAGGCCAACACCTTCCATTAATATGGTTAGAACCGGAGTTTTGTTTCTCGTTTGGATTGATGGACACATCCATGCCCGGCTTGAACCTCAACATGTTCAAACCATGGAATTAGTTTATGATTAATATAGTTGGAGTCAGAGGTCAATCCTTAGTTTTGGTTGTTGGACACATCCAAGCCTGACTAAACGGTTGAATGAGCTCCAACCATATTAAAACTATTTCTTGATTAATGGGTCAGCCTTAAGCTTGGAGCATCGATTTGTTGTGCCACAGCCAAGGTCGATGTAAAGAGAGGTGCAGTTGGGTGCTATGTATAATATTGCATACTTGTTAATGAGTTAACAACCCAATGATTTATGCGAACATTCAATTAGTTGATAGCATAAAGTGATAGTTACATATATGTGATATGTAATCGGTATAATTACCTACCTTCATAGCCAAGAATAACTTGATGGCCACAGTCATGGTTGTTCTTATCTATCGTTGGATATCGACCTATTTGGAGATGTTCCTACGATCTCCCGAATTGATAAAAAGGGTTATTCAATTCGAAAAATAAATAGGATTTAATTAATGTATGTTGATGCATTCTTTATCATTCTTCTCACATAAGCTCAATTTGTATTTCTAGGATAATCACTCGATCATGTCTTCTCTGAATTTGCGTTCCATTTTGGACACCAATAAACTGACTGGGCCAAACTTCATGGACTGGCTTCAAAACCTGAGGATAGTCCTCAAGGTAGAGAAGCTTGCTTATGTCCTTGAAGATCAACTTCCCAACCGTCCTCCAGAAAATGCAACTCCAGACCAGTTAGTGGCCTATCAGAAACATGTGACCGATTCTGAACTTGCAAGTTGCATCATGCTAGCCGCTATGGTACCTGAGCTGCAAAAGCAGCATGAGCATATGGATGCTTATACCATCATCTTCCATCTTCATGAGTTATTTGACGAGCAGGCGAGATCCGAAAGGTTCGAGGTCTCCAGACTCCTCTTCACCTCTAAGATGCAGGAAGGCACTTTTGTCTCACGGTTTGTGTTGAAGATGTTGGGGTACATTGAGCGACTGGGCACACTCGGTTTTGCAATGGATCATGAACTAAGTATTGACTTAATTCTGCATTGTTTGCCCAAAAGTTATTCATAATTCGTGATGAACTATCGGATGAACAAGCTGGAGACTACCATTCCTGAGTTGCTCAACCTGCTGAAGACTATAGAGCCTTCTGTAAAGCAGGATCAGAAGACGGTACTGATAGTTGGTTCCTCGAAGAAAGGTTCTAAGAGGAAGGCCAAAGAATAAAATAAAGGAAAGAAGAAAAAGGCCAAAAAGACTGAAAAGACACCAAAAGGTACTTGCCATCACTGTGGCAAGGAGGGTCACTGGCGAAGAAATTGTAAGGTTTATCTTGAGTCCTTGAAGAAGAAGGCATCCGATGCCCCATCCTCTTCAGGTATCTTCGTTATTGAATGTCACTCTATTTCCTCAACCACCTAGGTACTTGATACTGGGTGTAGCTCACATATATGTAATGACATACAGGGGCTAAGGAATAGAAGAAGACTCGTCAAGGGAGAAGCGAATTTGCGAGTTGGAAATGGAGCAAAGATTGCTGTTGTTGCCATCGGAACATATTTGCTAAAGCTCCCTACTGGACGTGTTATAGAATTGGATAATCGTTATTATGTTCCTTCGTTAATAAAGAACATTGTATCTATTTCATATTTGAATGAAAAGGGTTATCATTTAACTTTTAGTAACAATTGTTGTTACACAACTTTAAATGGTGTTCTTTATGGGACCGGAACTTTGTGCAATGGTATCTACACGTTAGATTTATCCGGTGATGTTTTCAATATCGAAGTTAGCAACAAACGTACTCGAATAGATAATCGAATAGACTTCTATACGTGGCATTGTCGTCTTGGCCATGTAAGTAAGAAATGCATGACCAAATTACACCGATGTGGAATTCTGGAATCATTTGAACCCGGTTCATTTGATGCATGCGAATCATGCTTAAAAGGCAAGATGGCCAAATTACCCTTTTCCGGAAAAGGTAATCCAGTGGGAGAATTGCTTGGTCTAATACATACTGATGTATGTGGACCAATGTCAACTCTTGCACAAGGAGGCTATTGCTACTTCATTACCTTTATTGATGATCACTCATGATTTGGGTATGTGTTCTTGATGAAACACAAATCTGAAGCTTTTGAGAAATTCAAAGAGTTCAGAAATGAAGTAGAGAAACAGCTTGGCAAAAGTATTAAGATACTTCAATCCGATCGGGGTGGTGAATACTTGAGTCAAGAGTTTCAAGATTATCTTAGGGACAATGGGATATTGTCTCAATGGACTCCGCCGTATACACCACAGTATAATGGTGTATCTGAGAGGCGTAACCGAACCTTGATGGACATGGTTAGATCCATGATGAATCATGCAACTCTTCCAAAATCCTTTTGGAGCTATGCACTTAAGACAGCTGTTTACTTGCTAAACAGAGTCCCGACCAAGGTAGTCTCTACTACTCCATATGAGACGTGGAATAGTAAGAAACCTCACTTAACTCACCTTAAGATATGGGGTTGTCCTGCTTATGTGAAGCGGACTGTATCAAACAAATTGGATGCTATGTCTGATAAATGTCTATTTATTGGATACCCTAAGGAAACAAAGGGTTACCAATTCTATCATCCCTTGGAACAAAAGGTGTTTGTTTCAAGGCATGCTGTATTTCTGGAAAAAGAATTTCTTTTACAAGAAAACAGTGAGAGTGGCATTGAACTTGATGAAGTTTAAGAAACTCCAATAGACATTACAGAGACACCTAGTCTAGACCCACAACCAATAACTCATAATGATGAGCTATCAGTTGAACCTAAAACAACACCACTACTTCGTAGATCTAATAGGACACGCAATATTCCAGAGAAATACGGATTTCTCGTAAGTGAATCGAACGACGTGTTACTCGTTAGCGATGACGAACCTATCAGTTATGACGATGTTCTGAAAAGTTTAGAAAGGGACAAATGGCTTGAAGCCATGAAGTCGGAAATGGATTCCATGTACGAAAACCAAGTATGGGACTTGGTTAACCTGTTAGTGAGAGCCCTAGAGCCAATCATATGATGATTACTTTTTGGACTCATTGTACCATATTCTTGTATATATATTTTTTATATATAAAGGCATTTCTTATGGTTATTGTACTTATGTGTATTGGTGCCAAATAACTTAGTATAATAACGTCCTTGAGTAGAAGGTTCTTATCTATATCAATCGATTAGTTGAATCGATAGTGAGATGATATAGAGAATACTACTCTTAATTATTCCTAGTCAAGTATTAACATTCAAGGACAATGTTAATGCATAGAGACTAGCATGTAGGTCAACATGATGACTTGATCTCACAAGTCATGGATATGAGATATCAAGTTGACACATGGGTATACATTAGAGAATGTATACTGAATGGCCCGCCATGAGAAAGTATCATGGATCGTTATATGAGTGTCATATACTTTCTCATGTGACTATTAGTATGACTATTAGTCCTTAGACCTGAAGTCACCATAGTTCCCTACATAAGGAGTTATGTACTTTGGTTTCGTCAAACGTCACCCGTAACTGGGTGGACTATAAAGGCGATTACTGGGTATGTAACAAATTATGTGGAGGGATGTGAGTGATGTAGATGGGATCTATCCCTCCTATATGACGGGAGAGATATCATAGTCTTGATAGAGTGAGATCACTAAGTGCATGGTCATGCCCAAATAAGGCAATATGAGATATTGAGCTTATTTGATTATAATGAGTCTACTTAGAGTTCAAGACATATAGATTGATTTGAGGATGACACGGTCTATGCCTCATGAAAGATCAATCTAGATATCGAGGATAGAAGGACGTTGTCACATATTGTGATGGTCACAATTATTAGTCACAATGGTGATGTTGGATCTCGACATTCTTGTAACTTGGGTNTCGGCGATCGACGGCCGACGTCCGGCGACCGCCACTGCCTGGCCGACGACTTTACAAGCTGTAATGTAATCGGATTACATCGTTTTAGTTTTGTAATCGATATTACAAATCGTGAGCCACTTTTGTAATTGAGATTCCATTACATTACAATTTTAAAATTATTCCAAACAAATGAATCAAATTTGTAATGTAATCTTGATTATATTACAAGATAAATTACCCCTACCAAACGCTTATTGTAATCTTAAATTACAAAGTAATCAGTATTAGAGTTCTATGTTCTAGAGGCCCCATGTTTTTGGATCCGCAGCTGTGGTTGTATTTTTTTTTTTTTTTTTGGTTCTTGTTTCTCTATTAAGACGAGGTTGCTTTACTTATAGAAATTGAGAAAGAAAAAAAATTGACCGTTTTAATTAAATTCAAAAAAGTATTTAGAATAATAGTGTACAAAATCTTATATAATAAGATTAAGAAATCATAAATCCTACAATTAAAAAAAATTAAAATATCCTAAAAGCTAATAAGTATATATAATCTAATATTTTCCCTTGAACTCACGATGATGCAATTAGAAGGATTGAAATTCTGTATGACAAAAAAAAATAGAAGCACAAAACGGAATAAGCTTTGATAAACATATCAGCTATCAGTAGCGAAAAGGAATAAAAGGCAGCATAATTGTACCAAGCTGCACATGATGATAAGTGAGATGATAATCAATCTCAATATACTTTGTCCTCTCATAAAAAATTATATCTGATTATCACAATATAATCGAGTAGAGTGATGAAGAGAGATATTTATATTCACAAGCTGTTGGTGCCTCGGCTGGTTTTGATGTGATCAACTAGGTTAGTTAGGTCCTGTGTGTTTTTAATCCCTCTGCTAAGTGTGCAGGAGCTTAGGTACGGAGGAAGTCGAGTGTAAGACGTAGCGGACGAGAAGGATTGTGCGGGAAAGTGAGCCGACGGGCTCGGTACAATCCGAGGGACGCGGATGCTGCGGAAGAGTACACCGGTAGAGCAAGAAGGACGTGCGCGATGTCCGAGGGACGAAAAGCCGGGAAGAAGGACGCTCGAGGGGCGAAAGGCTGAAGTCGGGTTCGGGTGAGCCTACCTCCGGTTGGCCGGAAATCACCCAGAAGACGAAGAATCAAAAAGACTAGTCCAAGCGCCCAAAAGAAAAGAGAAAATTATTTGGTACCACGAAGGATCGAACCAGAGACCTCAACAACACACACTAACCCACTTATCATTTGGACTAAAGGGCGATGGTAGTAAAATGTTGCCGATATTACTACTTGGAGATTCCAACAGCCATCTCGAGGAAAGATAAAGTTTTAATTAAAACAATTAAAACTTAAAGGATAATGTTACATTATCCTTTAATCAAATCCAATGGATGCAGTTTAATCCCATCCAAGATCAACCATCAAGATCAAATCTGCAGATCAACTGATAAGAGAAATCCTATCAAAGATCTACGATCTGGATTTATTTTCCTAACCTATAAATAGGCTTGGAGTTTTAGAAGTTAATGCAATTAATTAAGTTGTAAACTCTCTTTCTCTCTAAGCTTTCTTTGTGTTACAACTGTAAAGGCTTCTCCGCCTTAAGGAGTTTCTGTTTGAGCATCAACTGCCTTGGAAGCAACGACTCTGTTGCAACCAAGTTTATTTCTTTTTAAAAACGAGTGTTAGTGCTTATTTTACATAAACCGTCTATTCACCCCCCTCTAGCCGGTCGACCCGATCCTACAAGTGGTATCAGAGCGGATTCGCTTTTGAAGGACTAATCGCCTGAGAAAGCAACAAGACGATGGCCGGCGCGCACATTCATCCACCTAAATTCGAAGGGGATTTCGCCGTCTGGAAGAAAAAAATGGAGGTATTTTTTCGTACAGATTTTGATATTCTTTTATCAATAAAATATGGTTTTGCAGTTCCTAAAGATGCGAACGGGGATGAAAAAGAAGAAAGCTTGTGGAATAAGAAGGAGCAGTCGGAATCTGTTGCCAATGGTAAGGCCGAGTTCCACCTCCTAACAGTCTTGCCTACTCAAGAGGTAAACCGGATCGGCAACTACCACTCCGCAAAAGAATTATGGGAGAAGTTCCTAGAACTTCATGAGGGTACCTCTGAAGCCAAATCAGCAAGAAAGGATCTCCTCCGGAACCAGCTGATAAACCTGCAAATGAAGGAAGGAGAAACAGTGGCTGAACTTCATGCCAAAATAAAGGAGCTAATCTCCGGACTCACCCAACTCGGCGAATCGGTAAGTAATCGCGACTCCATTTGATACGCCCTCAACGCCTTCCCAAGGACCCAGGAGTGGAGCTCAATCGTCGACGCTTATTACATCTCCAAAGATTTAGAGGTAAGTACATTAGATGAAATATTTTCCATTTTCAAATTACACGAATCTCGGTGGGCAGGATCTAGAAAGACGAAGAATCTGGCCCTAAACACAAGGAGAACGGAGAAGGAGTCAGAATCCTCGACGGACGACGAGACAACGCAAATAGTAAGTTCGTTTAAAAGTTTTTTTAAAGCTAATAACTTTTCGAGAATGCAGAAGAAAAGGCGGTCTCCGAAGAAACGAACTGTCCGATGCTACAACTGCAATGAGGAGGGACACCTAAAAGATCAGTGTCCCAAAATCAAAAACCAGCCAAAGAAAAAGAAGGCATTGAAGGCCACCTGGGACGAGACCTCGTCGGACGAATCAGAAGTTCAAGAGTACGCGGGACTTGCGCTGATGGCAAGTCATCAAGAGGGGAGCAGTGTTGAAGGGGGAGCGACATCAGAAAGCGACAACGAAGAAGGAACCTCGCTTTTCGAAAGCGATCCGGTAAGTGAGGTTTGTTTTCTTCCTCATGATCAATTGTATGCTGGTGTTAAAGCCTTGCTCAAATCTAATTGCAGATTAGAAAAAGAAAATTCTAAATTAAAAAATGAAAATATTGATCTGAAACATATAGTTGAGAAATTAGAATGTGATATTGTCTGTTTGCAACACAAGAAAAATAGTTATCCTGAAAAGTTGAATTGGTATTTTAAAAACCATAAAGGCCAATTTAAAAAGGTGCCAAAGAATTACATTCCATCCAAATTTTTAGTTAATCCTGTCGATAGAAATCTATTTTGGATACCAAAATCAATTTTGAATTAGTTTTCTACTACTGCATAATTTTTCTTGCAAAATTAGAAATAGATTAACACATTTTATGATTAAGTTTCTTTTGAAATTTTTTTTTTACCTAGACTTTCTTACAAAATTTAATTTCTATTTTTACATGATACAAGAGTATCTTATTTGTTTACTGTGAAATTTTGGAAATTTTTTTGATAAATTTTGAATTTCTATTATTTTTCATTTTGAAAAGTAAACTTTTAACTTTAAAAATAGAAAATTAATTTATTCTGCAAGAACCGATTTTTTTTTAGATCTACACATAGTCAATTAAACTTGGTAATTTTTTTTAAAATTTTTTATGAGATTTTTGAATTTTAAAAATATATCTTTGAATTTTTTATTCTGCCACTATATGATTTATTTTTGAATATACAAAATAGATTTTAATTTGGAAATTTTTGTAAAAAGCAATAATTTTATCTTTCACCTGTACAAAAAATTTTAAAATTTTCCAATGGACGAATTAATTTCTATAAATTTTTAATTGAAATTCATATTTTTTAATTTTAAAAAATATTTGAAAATTTTTTATTCAAAAATTAAATTTCGGTGATATGCACTTAATCTATTCACGGCTCAAAAAAAAATGTTTCACATTTTTCTAAGTTCTAATCATATTTTTTTCCTTTCCCTATTTTTTATGCCCCATTTTTGCTGTGATCAAAGGGGAAGAGTAGCTTAAGTTTAGGGGGAGGTTGTGGTTATTTTACATAAACCGTCTATTCACCCCCCTCTAGCCGGTCGACCCGATCCTACACAAGCAACCAACGCAATCAAACTATCTCACAAGTAGTTGAGGTCATGACACGATACTCAGCTTATGTGGAAGATCTAGAAATAACATCTTATTTCTTACTCTTCCAAGAAATAAGGGAATCACCAATAAAAATACAAAAATCAATGATAGATTTGTAATCCGTAGGATCACTAGCTCAATCAACATTAGAGTATGCACGCAACTCCAGAGATGAAGTAGAAGGAAATAAAAGAATTTGAAATTGAGTATCTCGAAGATACCTAAGAATATGAAAAATAGCAAACCAATGAATTGTAGTTGGTATAGTGACAAACTGCCAAACCACATGAACTACATGCGTAATATCTGAACAAGTCACGGTAGCATAAACCAAGTTCCCAACAATAGCTTGGTACAAACTAGGATCCGACAAAGGTGAGTCATCAGATGGAGAATACCGAACATTAATTTTAATAGGAGAATTAACATTATTATCAGTGAGACATGAATGCTCAAATAAATCAGATATATACTTAGACTGAGATAAAAGATAACCTTCTGGAGAATATGCAACCTCAATGCCTTCAAACTAGCGTAGTAAAAGATATAGGGGCCACCTAGATACAACTTCTTCATCACAATACTAGTCTAATCAGTCAGACATACTTCCTTCGATCATACTTGAAGGGAGGGACTTGTGATAGGATTGAGTACCCCGTGGCTAACACGTGGCCTGAAGAAGCTGTGTGGCAAGAGCTATCGAGTCGGAATGGCTTTCTGGTCGGGATGCCCGAGACCCTCTCAGGAAGGGGAATCCCAAGACTAACTCGAATAGGCGTAGCCCTGTAGATAGCTCCAGAAGGACAACCCCCCCCCCCCCCCCCCCCCCCGAGCTCACCTCGGAGGCAGGTCCCTGAGACTATCTCGAGAAGATGTACGCTCCCTGGGCCAAACAGTCGCGAGATCACCTCGGGGTAGCGGAGCCCAAGGAGCACTCAATTTCAAGTAGCGGTCCATTTTCCTCGGATCGATGGATCATCATCATCCATTATTATGGAGTAATCGCGACCCGGGATTCACGGCCATCAAAGCCTTAATCATCGCAACAGCCCCAGATTGAAGAGTCGTGAAGACCGTTACCAGGATGATCTAGTAACCGATAATCGGGGGGAACATGGCGAAGATCGTGGAGACGCTTGAGACAGCCACCGCGGTATAAAAGGTACTCCAACCCCTCCGGTAAAGAGGTTACGCTCTCTCTACTACTCGCATATTTTCTTGCCTTCTCTTTATCGTCTCCATCGAGGCACTGACTTGAGCGTCGAAGTGGGCTCCACCGAACAACCTCTGGTATGTGCCCCTAACGCTCGTGTTAATCTCGCAGGGTGTGAAGTTCCTCCTCTAGCGTTAACTTCCGCGTGGGCTGAGCCCTGGTGACTAGTCGTTGATGTCGATTCCTTCCGGAACAAGTATTTTATTACTTTTATAATAACTGCATGAGGTTTTGCTATGTCTTTTATTTAAAAACTAAAGATGTGTTAGGATGTATACTGTAAGTCTAGCTTTTGTATGAAGAGATATTTTGGAATAAGAATCACAGTAGTCATGTGTTTACATTTTTATATTTGTTATATATATGCAGTTGTCCATTACTTCACATTATAGATAACATGGTGTGTGGTGTCACACAGAAGATCATGTTATTGGTTCCTTGTAAAGTATAAGTAGTAGCTCACAACCAAGATGGATTTAGACAAACCATTAGAACGGTTGTAGTGTAATTTGGTATTAGTCTATCTTGACTATAGAATTACACTAGTGCACTTTGTGTGTATTGAGCAGGATCATTTTGAGGTTGTTCGATTTATACTGACTATATAATCGAACAAGACTTCTGTTATTATGGATGTACATGCTCTTAATCCCGATATAATAACGGGCACATATACTAAGTATTTATTTCTTTAATTTATCAATGGGTGAGATTTATTCGCTAAGTCAATAATGCTCGGTAAATTGGAAAATAATATTATTTATATGGTGTGTTGTTGATTATAGAAGTAAACCGTGTCCTAATTATTTAGGTTGATGATGTCCCCTTGAGGAGCTCATAAGGATTATCATGTAAATCCTGCAGGTGGACTTGGTCCGACATGATAATAAAGTTGAGTGGTACTATTCTTGGAGTTATATGTTAATTAATTGAATTGTCAGTAATTCAATTAATTAATGGATATGCAATATTTTAAACACGAGGAGATAATGTACTCATAATAGGAAGGAGCCCATATTTTAATATCGGGTTAGTGCGGTAGTTCAATAATAACCCTTTAGTGGATCGAGTTATTATTAACGGATTTAAGTTGGTTTTCGGGTTGAAAATAGAAAATATAAAATCCGTTAGGAGGCCATAACCAACTCCTCCTTTTGGTCCCTATTGTAGCTTATATAAACCCTCTTAAGCCGTGGTTTTTTTAAAGAAACCCTATTCTTCCCTTTGGTTTGAGTGTGTGGCACCTAGAGGCGGCACCTTGAGGCAAGGTAGTTTTGGCGTGCAGCGCATCCACCTTGAGGTAGCTAGGTCACACGACAAAGAAAGGAAGAAGAAGAAGGGTAAGAGGCGGCTGCGATTCTTGGAAGATCGTCACCCACACGACGTCCAAGAAGAGGATAGGAATACAATAGAAGATCGAGAGGTATATCTAGTATATGTTTTCTATTCCGCTGTAATTGTATTCTTATTCTTCCTGGATCCCGAATCAAACACAAGAACCGACAATCGAAAGGTTTCATCGAATAGAACCGTTGCCGATCGATCAACTGATCGATCATCGCAGGTTTTGATGAAGCAGGTCGTTTGGGATCTATTCTGTCCATGGAATTCAATCCGTGGAAATAGGATAGGAATCCCAACGCCATCAAATGGTATCAGAGTGAGTTTTTCCGGCTCTGTGTGTTTTGAATTCAGTTACTTTCATACTATTCATATATAATTTAGGCCGGATAATAGTAGGATATGTAGGACCGGTGCCGTCGATAGAGGGGGGGTGAATATCGATCGTGAAAAATCTTTCGGAATTCTTCGTAAAACTTTCGTTCGTTCTGGACTTGAATATTAGTAGCGCAGCGGAAAATAAATAGAACGAAAAGCAAAGCAGAGGACACAGCGGATTTTTACTTGGTTCCCGACCCCCCAGGGTCAGTACATCCAAGGCCTATGCACGGGTACGCCCGTCCACTATTGGTCTCCTTCCCGGACTTTTCGGAGGCGGAGAAACCCGACTTACAGTGCAGGATTACAAGCAATAATATAGAAATTTAAGTACGGTAATTAACTAAAAGCAAACCAACAAGACAAAGTCTGAAGCTCGGCCGATCTAGACCTCCGAAGTGCCGCGCACCTTCTCCTGGAGCCTCCCGATCGTAGAGCCTCGTTTCTAGCGTGTTGTCGTATGTCAGAATGCTTGGGATCGCTCTTGGAAGTTGTTGTTGAAGCAGAGGGGTCGAAGCCCCTTATATAGGCCCCCTGGGGGCGCCCTGGACGCTGGGGGCGCCCCGGAAGACTCGGTCAAACTTTATCCCTGCGCCTACCTCGCCGCAGTTGATAACAGCTTTGACCAGGGCACCCCGGACCTCCCGGGCGCTCTCATGATGGCTTATCTGTGTTTCGGATTCGAAACTGCAACTACAGCTTCGAACCAGGGCGCCCCGGACGCTCCGGGCGCCCCGCATGACACCTGTTCTGCTTACCAACCAAGACAGCCTTTTTTTTGCTTTGTCTGGGGGCGCCCTGGCTGTTGGGGGTGCCCTGGCTGATGGGGGTGCCCTCAACACTGGGGGCGCCCTGCTTAGGGCCTCCAGCAGCCTACTACTTCTTCCAGTCTTGGTACCTGCAAGATATACAAACACAAAGCATAGATACCTATAATATTAGCCTTAAGGACTTGGTTCAGACTTCGGATTTCCACGAACCCTAGGTCGAACCGGCACAAGTTCTCATACCCGAGAACTTGCCCTTCACCTACTCCTTTCAGGAGACGGTTGCCACCCAGCCCTTCGGGTGGACTTTTACTTAGCTTCCGATACCTCCGGACCTCGAGACGCCCAAACCCTGACCCGTCTCTTCTCCTGTCCTTAGTCATCGCTCAGCTAAGTTGCTCAGTCCCTTGGACCAAGACTTCATTCCCTAGCAATCCTTCGTCAGGTGCCTAGCAGTCCTTCGCCAGGTCTTCTATACCTAGCAACCCTTCGCTAGGTGCCTAGCAGCCCTTCGCTAGGTCTTCTATGCCTAGCATCCCTTCGCTAGGTGCCTAGCAGCCCTTCGCTAGGTCTTCTAAGCCTAGCAGCCCTTCGCTAGGTGCCCAGCAGTTCTTCGCCAGGTCTTAGGGTTTCGATACCTAGCAGCCCTTCGCTAGGTGCCTAGTAGCCCTTCGCTAGGACTTAGTGCCCAGCTTCACTCACCAGGTCTTAGTGCCTAGGTTAACTAGGACTTTTCTACAACTTAGGTTACTTCTCTTTTGCTCCCCTTTGTCTGTTCATTGTATCACTGACTTAAGTGTATTGTCAAACATTAAAATACTTAAAGAGGAACATCATTGATGCAACTTGCACCAACAGGATATACAATAGGCTAACTTTGTGGTTGCAGACATTAGTTCCAACTATTATGGTTGTGTGTTATGTGTGATTGTGTATTATTGTATATTTGAACCCTCGGGGTTGACGAGTTTATTTGTATTTAATTATAATTAAATATGACAATGTTAGCCGTCTAGTTTTAATTTACTATTCGATCTAGATTTTATGTAAACTCTTTCGTGAAGTATAGGATCGATGAATGTAAATTAAATTTTGTTAAGACTTGCATCCTTGCTTGCGTGGTGTTATTTGATGACCGGAGGCGCGGCTAAGAAGGAGGCGAGATGGCATGATCGACTGGAGGCGTATTGGAGAACAACAGAACCTACAAAGCCATAATAGATGGAAATTTTATATTTTCATATTTATTGTTGTGTTGTTTGATATGCTTATTGTGATTGCATGCTTGAAAATTGCTCATTTTAAATAACTAAGCGGGAGAGAGAATCTTTGAGTCCCGTGGCCTCCATTGTTGGTTTGAAAGTGAAGCATTCAAACTTGCGCGTTGACTCTGAGTGCTTTCCTCATCATCGGATGAGTTTGTTTTGCAGATCACTAGATCAAACTTCCTTATGGATGGTTTTAGGAAATTATTTAGGAGCATGTGATCTTCTCCATCTGAAGGGGCATAATCCTAGATAATGGACTTAGTATCAAGTAATGGTGTACACTTAGATGCAATTAATAGTATCCTCCCCATCGGAGTCACAGCTACTATTTGTATGGCCAAAAATAAACCAACTATTAATTTTATTTGTCAAAAAGTAAGGTTGAGAAGATAATAAAATTAATGGGTAAAACCTCCTCTTATAAATGTTTGAATTAGTATGCGTCCACACTATCGTGACATACGAAATTCACGGTATTTTAAGGTGTTGGTGAATTTAAAATTTTATTATTTGAGGAATCAATATTATTTTAAATTCTAATGTTTTGACCAATGTGATTCTCAGGATTTCATTATGGCTTTCAATTCCCTTGTTGTGATTTTAAAAGAAAATAAACTTACTGGTCCAAACTACATTGATTGGAAACGAAATCTGGATATTGTCTTGACTGCTGAGGAGTACAAATTTGTACTCTTTGAGATTTGTCCTGCTAAACCCAGTGATAATTCTAGTGAAGAGGAGAAAGAAAGTCATAGGAAATGGGTAAAGGCAGATGAGATGATGCGGTATTACATTTTGGCTTCCATGTCAAATGTACTGCAACATCGGCATCATACCTTCACTATTGCCTATGACATGATGTTCAATCTCAAGGAACTCTTCGGACACCAGAATCGGGCTGCTAGGCAAGAGGCCATGAGAAACTTGATGACGACCACCATGGCTGAGGGGACACCCGTGAGGGATCATGTTCTCAAGATGATGACTCATTTAAATGAAATGGAGTCCTTGGAGTTGAAATCAACGGGAAAACCCAGGTCGATATCATTTTCCAGACGCTACTCAAGAGTTTTGAGCAGTTCCGCCTGAATTACAACATGAACAAAAGGACGTATTCGTTGGCGGAACTTCTGACAGAACTCCAAGCGACAAAAGGGTTGTTTCGTCAAAGTGCTCAAGCTTATGTTGCTAAAAACGTTTCCGCTTCTAAGCCGAAAGGCGGAAAGAAGAAAAAGAAATAAGTTGGTTCAGCAAAGAAAGTGGCTGGATCTCAAGGACCACAAGGTGGAGTGAAGAAGCAGGTTGGACATTGGAAGGTGGACTGTCCCTGCAGAAAGGAGAATAATAGAGATATATCTTTTTCATTAGTTGTTGAAACATGTTTAGCGTTGTTATCTACCGGTACCTGGTGTGTAGATACGGGAGTCACTGATCATGTTTGCAATTTATTGCAGGGGTTCCAGAAGACTAGATGACTAAGTGAGGGCGAGATTACCATCTACATGGGAAATGCTACGAAGGTGACGGCCGGCTATTGCAGTGGGAGATGCTCATTTATTTTTTGGTAAGAATAAATCTTTGGTTTTGAGAAATTATTTTTACGTTCCTTGTTTTAGATAGAACTTGATTTCAGTTTCTGAATTATTTATGGATGGATATTCGGTTTCTTTTGATGACAGAGTTGTTATAAAAAAGAATAGGGTGATTATCTATTCTGGTGCATTGGTTGGCAATTTGCATACTCTTAATCCAATAACTCCCACATTGCAAATGGAAATTAATAACATATCTTCTAATTCTAATAAGAGAAAAGAACCTTCAAAAATAAACTAAACATATCTTTGGCATCTAAGGTTGGGTCATATTAACTTGAGTAGAATTCAAAGGTTGATAGCCGATGGACCTTTAGGTTCATTGGTGGTGGAAAATTTCTCTACCTGCGAATCTTGCTTGGAAGGGAAAATGACCAAGAGGCCTTTTAAAGCCAAGGGGTATAGAGCCAAAGAAGTGTTGGAATTGATTCATTCTGATTTATGCAGTCCTATGTCTATCCAGGCAAGAGGTGACTTCGAATATTTCATCTCATTTATAGACGACTGTTCGAGATATGAATACATTTACTTGATACGCCGCAAGTCTGAGTGCTTTGACAAGTTCAAAGAGTACAAGGCTGATGTGGAGAAACGTCATGGAAAAATATCAAGACACTGCGGTCTGATCGTGGTGGTGAGTACCTTTTGGGAGAGTTTAGGAGTTACTTATTAGAGGCTATGATTCAATCCCAATTATCCGCACCTGGTACACCCCAACAGAACGGTGTGGTGGAACGAAGGAATAGGACTCTTATGGAAATGGTTAGATCGATGATGAGTTATTCTGAATTACCGAATTCGTTCTGGGGGTATGCTCTGGAAACAACAGTGTATATTCTGAACTTGGTCCTTTCTAAATCAGTACCTTCTGTTGGATCGGGTTGGACCGGCTAGAGGGGGGTGAATAGATGGAAAATATATGAAAATGGAGGCACTCATCTAAAAAAAAAGAAACTTGGTCGCAACTGAGAACGTTGCTTCCAAGGCAGTGGATGCTTAATAAAAATCTCCTTGTGGCGGAGAAGCCTTACAAAAATAGCACGCTAGACTTTTAGAGAGTTTACAAGAATGAATTAATTGAATGATTAAAAAGGTTGAAACTCTAAGCCTATTTATAGCCTAAGAGAATAAATCTAGATTGTTAATTATTGAGGAATTTTCTCTTGGCCGTTGATCCATGGATGTAATCTGGATGGTTGATCTTGGATGGGATTAAACTGCATCAATTGGATCTGATTCAAGGATAAGGTTTTATCCTTTAAGGCTTTATCATCTACTTTAGACTTCGATGTTATCATCTTTAAGTAGAATCATCGACAACCTCTCAATATCATTAACTGCTATCCCAATTGATAACCATGGCAACATGGTCTAGAGTTCGAGTCCTCCTAGCAATAATTAAATTTTCTTTTTTTTCAAGCGCCTGGTTTGACATGGACAAACTGACCAGTCTTTTGGTTCATCTTCTGGGTGATTTCCGGCCAACCGAAGTTAGGCTCACCCGAACTCAACTCCGGCCTTTGGCCCCTCGAGCGTGCTTCCTCCCGATTTCTCGTCCCTCGGGCGTCGTGTGCGTTCTTCTCGATCCACCGGTGTACTCTTCTGCAGCTTCCGCGTCCCTCGGATTGTACCAAGCCCGTCGGCTCACTTTCCCGCACAATCCTTCTCGTCCGCTACGTTTTACTCTCAACTTCCTCCGTACCTAAGCTCCTGCACACTTAGCAGAGGGATTAAACATACCAGGACCTAACTTAAATCGGTTGATCACATCAAAATCAACCAGGGGTACCTACACCTTCTACTCCCACAGAATTGTGGAGTGGGTGTAAGCCTAGTCTAAGACATATTCGAATTTAGAATAGTCCAACACATGTGCTGAAGGGAGACGTTGATAAGTTGAAATCTCGTACGGAAGTTCGCTTGCTTGTGGGCTATCCTAGAGGAACGAAAGGTGGTTTGTTTTATAGTCCTAAAGATCAGAAGGTCATTGTTAGCACGAATGCCTGATTTTTAGAAGAGGACTATGTAATGAACCACAAGCCCATGAGTAAGGTTGTTTTAGAGGAAATAAGAGGGGAAACTCCTACTTCAGTACCAACAGTACAGGATGATATACCACAAGTGGCTGCACCGCGTGTCACAGATAATACACAAGTAGTACCTCATCGTAGTGGGAGGGTTATTAGACAACCTGACAGATTCATTTTTTTTGGGAGAGTCTTCAGACTTGGTCCTTGGTGAACATGAACCTGATCCTTAGACCTAGGACGAAGCACTCCAAGATAAAGATGCGATATCTTGGAAAAAGACGATGAACTCTAAGATAGAATCTATGGATTCTAATCAAGTATGGGAGCTTGTAGAACCACCAGATGGTGTAAAAGCCATTGGATGTAAATGGGTCTATAAAAGGAAGAGAGGATCAAACGTAAAGGTGGAAACCTTTAAAGCGAGGCTTGTTGCGAAGGGGTATACTCAGAAAGAGGGGATCGATTATGAGGAAACTTTTTTGTCGATAGTCATGCTTAAGTCTATCCAGATTCTCTTGTCTATTGTTGCTCATATAGATTATGAGGTTTGGCAAATGGATGTCAAGACAGCTTTCCTTAATGGAAGTCTTGAAAAAAACATCTATATGAAGCAACCAGAGGGATTCATTGAAAAGGGCAAAGAGCATCTTGTGTGCAAGCTTAATCGGTCCATTTTGGATTGAAACAAGCTTCAAGATCTTGGAACATCTGGTTTGATGAGGTAATCCCGTCTTATGGATTCATACAATGTTAGGATGAGTCTTGTGTATACAAGAGAAGTGATGGAAACGTAGTGGTATTTCTTGTGTTATACGTAGATGACATTTTGCTCATTGGCAACAATATCATAGTGTTGTTAGACGTAAGGGTATGGTTGTCCAAGAAGTTTGATATGAAGGACTTGGGAGAAACTGGGTATATCCTTGGGATCAAAGTTATAAGGGATCGTAAGAAAATGATGTTGTGTTTATCTCAAGCTTGGTATATTGATACTCTCCTAGCTCGTTTTAGCATGTAAACCTCCAAAAAAGGTTTTCTACTTTTTTGGCATGGAGTACTTTGATCTAAGGAGATGTGTCCTAAGACACCAAAAGAGATAGAGGAGATGAAGACAGTTCCTTATGCTTCGGCTGTAGAGAGCCTAATGTATGCTATGTTATGTACGAGACCGAATATCTGCTTTGTCGTGGGCATGATTAGTAGATATCAAAGTAATCCAGGGCAAGGACATTGGACTGCGGTAAAACACATATTAAAGTACCTGAAAATGACTAGAAATTATATGCTGGTTTACCGGGCAGATCATTTGCTCCTTGTGGGTTACACGGATTCTAATTTCTAATCAGATAAGGATAACAGTAGGTCTACCTCGGGGTTATGTGTTTACTTTGGGAGGTGGAGCTATAGTATGGAGGAGTATTAAGCAGAAATGCGTTGTGGGCTCCACCATGTAAGCTGAGTATGTGGCAGCCTCTGAGGCAGCCAAAGAAGCTATATGGCTCAGAAACTTCTTGATGGACTTAGAGGTGATTTCTGGTTTGCCCAAAGCTATCACAATTTATTGTGATAATAGTGGTGCAGTAGCAAACTCGAAGGAACCATGAGCCCATAAGGCAAGTAAACACATTTGAGCGCAAGTACCACCTGATACGAGATCGTAAAGCGAGGAGAAGTTGTTGTCTCCAAGATTGCATTAGCAGATAACCTAGCAGATCCTTTCACTAAAGCCCTTCCAACGAAAGCTTATGATAGGCATGTTGAGGGGATGGGAATCAGATGTATGGCTGTATTATTGGCAGCATAGTCTTTTAGTGTAAGTGGAAGATTGTTAGGATGTATACTATAAGCCTAGCTTTTGTATGAACATCTATTTTGGAATAAGAATCACAGTAGTCATGTGTTTGCATTTTTATATTTGTTATATATATGTAGTTATCCATTAGTTCACATTGTAGATAACATGGTGTGTGGTGTCACACAGAAGATCATGTTATCGATTTCTTGTACAGTATATATAGTGGCTCACAACCAAGATGGATTTGGACAAACCATTGGAACGGTTGTAGTGTAATTTGATATTAGTCTATCTTGACTATAAATTACACTAGTACATGCACTTTGTGTGTATTGAGCAGGACCGTTTTGAAGTTATTCGATTTATACTGACTATATAATCGAACAAGATAGGAAGGCCCTTGGTTCACAATGGGCAGAGGCGCGACAGTAGCCTCTGCCCTCCCGGGTGAAGCAAACTCATGGGTGTTGATGCAGTCTGGCCCGATTGTTGTTTTGGTGTTGACAATGATTTAAGTTTGGTTGAATGAATTTGGATTAAGTCCAGGTGGATTTAGGTTTGGTTGAATGAATTTAGATTAAGTCCAGGTGGATCTCGGAGATCACACGCTGACATGGGAAAAGACCTAGTGGGACTAGGTGAAATCCTAGTGACTGAAGCTAGGTTGAAATCCCGGTGAGTGAAGCCGGGTCCTGGTGAGTGAAGCCAGGTTGAAATCCTAGCGAGTAAAGCTAGGTTGAAATCCCGGTGAGTGAAGCCGGGTGACTGAAATCCTGGTGAGTGAAGCCAGGTCCTAGCTTGGGAAGCTAGGTTGAACGAAGTCCCGGTGAGTGAAGCTGGGCATGGAGTCTTGGTCCGGGGGACTGAGCACGAGTCAGAGAAGGCTGGGAGCCCGTTCTCTTGAGTTAGGGTGGAATTGGAAGCCTCTGGATCGATCTGGTGACCGATCAGGGAGAGTGGCACGAACTTCTGTTGTGGATCGGTCTGGTGACCGATCCAGAAAGGGCTGATCGGTCTGGTGACCGATCAGGGAGAGAACAGAAAGTTTGTTTGGCTACTGTTCGACTCCTGATCGGTCTGGTGACCGATCAGGGAGAGAACAGAAACTTTCGTTGGCTTCTGTTCGGTTCCTGATCGATCTGGTGACCGATCAGGGAGGAACCATGATCGGTCAGGTTGACCGATCAAATGTCGCGAGCTCCTCACTATGACCGATCAGGATGCATCCTGATCGGTCAGGGAGTGCCCTGATCGGTCCCCAGACCGATCAGACCACAACCTGATCGATCGGTCGGGTGACCGATTAGTAAGAGTTGGCCTGCGAAGGCTGGGAATCCCAGCACTGCCATGGATCAGTCCGGTTACCGATCCACCAACTGTGATCAGTCAGAGTGATCAATCATAAGGACTCCGTGATTCTTGGTTTCTCACGCTGGACCGATCAGGTTGGAGCCTGATCGGTCTGGGCCTATCTTGATCGGTCCGGTGACCGATCAGGGCCATCTCTGATCGGTCTGGTGACCGATCAGAAGCTGCAGCTTTAATTCAAATACGCTGTCAGACGCTTTGATCGCGTCTATTTCTTCAGCGTATTCTCTGCTACCTTGCTGATATTATTTGATATGCTTTGCTAAGTGACTGCTAAGTGTGCAGGTGATACAGGAGGATTAAAACACTCAAGGAGGGTTAATGGGAGGCTTTCCTTCGAGCAGGTTTGGTTGTTTCTTCTTCTCAGGTTACAACGGACGTTTGGCGTGGGCTGGCAACGACTGGAAGCTGACGAGCTAACCTGGGCTTGGCTAAAGAGAGTTCAGTGAGTCCAAAAGAGGTCAGGAGTAGCTGAGGCTGTTGAAGACAAGCTGGTGAGCAGCTGGGAGCTGCAGGCGCGCCTGTGACCTGGGTGGTTGGGCAGATACTTAAGTGCTGGTGGCAAAGAAGTCTCTGGGAAAAAGAATTGATCCATCTCTTTGAGCGATAACTCTGATCCTTGAAGCAACACTTGAGCATCATTCTTGAAGATACTGCAAATGTGTGCTTGGAAGAAGGCAGAGAACTTGGCGAGTCCATCAGCAAGCAGACACGAAGAGCAAGGAGTTCTTGCGTGAGAGTTGTGCTGGGTGGAGCTCGGTGAAGAGTTCTTGTGTTCTTTCTGTCCTAAGTGCTCTGTAAGCTTCCTTGCGTTCCTTTGTGCTTAACTTCATCATTCTGTTGAAACGCTGTGGAGAGGTTTCTCCACCGAGAAGGAGGTAACTGATATCCGGATTTTTCGGGGCTTGATCTGCCGACGATCAAGGGATCGCTCACCTCACGGGCACGCCAAGGAGTAGGGGCAGGTTATCCCCGAACCTAGTAAATCCTCTTTGTTAGCGTTTTGTGCTTGTGCTTAGTTTAGGGTTTTAGTTTCTGCATTTCTCTGTTTGTGTTTGCTTTGCTTCCGCTGCCTAACCATTCAAGTGCAGAAAGTTTAAAAGAGCTGAAAAATCTGTGTCTGGCTATATTCACCCCCCCCCCTCTCTAGCCATCCAAGCAACAACAAGTGATATCAGAGCTTGGGGCTCTGTTCAAGCGGCTTAACAACCGAGAGCTAACAAGTTGGCAATGGGAAGAGAAGGGTTTAGCAACAGCCGACCTCCATTCTTGGATGGAGCTGATTTTCCATATTGGAGGTCAAGGATGGTGTTCTACCTCAAAACCAACATCGGCATGTGGTTTGCTGTCAAGGAGGGTTTTTCCACTCCTAAAGATGCTGAGGGAAAAGAGTTGAATTTTTCAAAATGGTCGACAGAGCAAATCCGGAAAGGTGAGGCTGATGCAAAAGTTGTGGTCACCTTGCAATGCGGGATGACCAAGGAGGAGTTGATCAAGGTGAGTCCCTTCACAAGTGCTAAAGACCTATGGAGCAAGCTCATTGAGCTCCATGAAGGCACTCATGAAACCCGGACAGCTAAGAAGGACCTACTTCACAGCCAACTCCAAAATCTGTCCATGGAAGAGAATGAAACTGTAAGTATACTTCATGGTCAGTTTAAGGAGATCCTCAATGGTCTACACTCCATCAATGAAAAGGTAGAAAATCGAGACCTTGTGAGGTATGTGCTCAAAGCTTTCCCTAGGAATGCCTTGTGGTCATCCATGGTGGATGCTTATAAGGTTTCCAAGGATTTATCTTTTGTTAAGTTAGAAGATCTATTTTGTGAAATGGAACTTCATGAGATCTCTAACAAAAGTCCCAAGGAGAAGGGGATTGCTCTTGTGGCAGGGAAAAGACCAAGAAGAAGGAGAATAAGAAGGAGAAGGAAGTCTCTTCATCTTCATCCGAGTCCGAGTCCGAGGAGGATGGCAGCGAGTCCTCTTCCTCCGAGATGGCCAACTTCGTAAGGAGGATGATGAGGAAGAGTCGCCGCTACAAAGTGAAAGGTAACCCTAGTGAAGTTAAGATTGATAAAACTAATGTTACTTGGTTTAAGTGTAGTAAGAAAGGGCACTACAAGAATGAATGTCCAAAGTTAAAGAAGAAGGAGGAGAAATCAAAGAAGAAGAAGAAGATCTTGAAGGCCACATGGGATGAATCATCCTCTAATTCATCCGAAGAAGAGAAGGAGGAGAAGAGTACACGCCATGTGGCATTCATGGCACTAGAGGCCTCGAGAGAAGAAAGTGATAACGAATCAAGGAGCTACTCAACCGCGCCTTCATCATCTTCGAATGATGAAGAGGTAATCTCTCCAGAATTAGATAAATGCTATAGGACAATAGCTTGCTTGACAAACATGCTCAAAAAGTCTAAAAACAAGGTTAAGTCATTAAGATTAGAAGTAGAAGAATTGAAATCCTCTAAGGTTGAGGATATTAATGACTTTCATAATGAATCCCTTGAGAATGAGAATAAGATCTTGAAGAGCGAAGTTGAAAATCTCAAGAATATTCTTGAGAAGTTTTCAACTAGATCCAAAACCTTAGATATGATCTTAAATTCACAAAAGGCGGTTTACAACAAGGTTGGTTTGGGTTACCAACCTAAAGAACCTAGTGTCATATCATTAATGTCAAGAACCCAATTTAGATCACGAAATGATTTTAGGGTTCAAAAAGCTAGAAAGAAATTGACTAAGGCATGGGTGTCAAAGTCTTTCATTGTTGATGCATTAGGTCCCAAAATTTGGGTACTTAAAACTTCTATCTTTAGAATTATATAGCTTTGATTGAGGGGGAGCATCTATCAACATGGGTGGTTGATATTTGGTGCTCCAAACACATGATCATTCCTAGTTAGGAATGTGCTCACCATTTTCTCAAATTAATGAATGACCATGTACTACTCATGAGAAAGGTTTTTCTTTGACAATTTAGATGATTAGATTTAACTCAATGGAAAACTTGAATTTCCTACACAATGTAGATATTTTTTATTTGTGAGCAGCAAGAAAATTGTTATCCATGCACAAGGTTACGCTAGTTCCAAAATGGACCAACAAGTGTTAAAAATTTTTCACATGGATGGTTTAGAGTAACACATAACTTGCTCTTGTCATGGATTGCTTAGGATAAAGAGTTTTCTTGTTACAATTTATGTTTTCCTGTAAGTTATATGTCTTATCTCAAGCCTAAGGAGTCTATTTTCTTGTATGTATTATACAACATGAATGCATGCTAAGGAAAATATCATACATATTTTGTAATGATAAAGCATCAATAGACAAGAACATGAGCTTAAGGTTTATGCTTAAGTTTTTCTTAATAGTTTGGAGATGAACCTAATTGAGTATGTCATGACTTTGATGTATGTGTTGTTAATATTAATCTATGGCATGAAAATTTCGTTTAAGGACAAGATGAATACATTACAACTTCCTCATTGGTTTATTTGAACTGATCACTCATAAGACCTTGATAGACAAGAACATGAGCTTAATGACTTGGGAAAATGTGTTCTTTGATAATGCTTTCTTTGTTAATACCTAAATGGATACAAGTTGGTTTTAAAAAAAACTTAAATCACAAGGAAACGATTTTCTTTGATGACATGGGAAAATACATTTTTGATTAAGGGAAATGAACTGTGGTTAATGGAACTCTTTTAGGAAGGAAATCTGATTGTAGTAGGGATTAGGGTGATTAAAAGTTGGAGCAGACCTGGTTCTAAAACATAACAGTTTCAGAAAACTTTCTGTATTAGACCTGATCGGTCCACCGACCGATCAGGACTCACCCTGATCGGTCTGGTGATCGATTAGGGATCATTCTGATCGGTTTGGTGACCGATCAGATCAACTCTGATCAAGGAACTCCCAAATTGTTCCAAATGGTGTCAGACTACTCCTCAATCCGATCCCCTTTTATCAAATTGTATCAGATTAATGATCATACTGATACAAACAAATCTGATACAAACCAATTACAATTGGAATATGCTCATCATACTTGGAACAATTGTAATACTAATTCGATACAAACCCGTGTTGAAAATTTTGAAATTCATATGAACGAGTTGTTTGAATCAAGTCTCTTGTTCCTTGATCTCTTGATGAGAAATAATTTTCAGTCTAGAAATCCAAACCATAGTTCAGAAATTTTTCTGAAATATCGAATGTCGATGAAGTCTACACTTCTGTTATTGAATCTCAATTGTTAATGCAGTCTGATCTTGAATGAATCAGAATTACAGAAATTTTTCTGAAAACTGATCGTTCATAGATATATCAGAAATTTTTCTGTATCAATCATCAGTCTGATGAAGCTGCATTACTACTAGTCATATGAAACATATACATGTTTGACCATGATATAATTCTGTATATGTTTTCACGTGCAATTTACACTTATTGTCGTATGATGCATACACATTGTTGCCATGATACATTTTTGGTATATGCCTCTCATATGCAATTCAAAAATTATCCTTTGATTATTTTGGATTTTGGGAAAGACCTTTGATTAAGGGGGAGGTATGTTTAAACTTAATAACCATACCTTTTTCGATGTTTGACAAAGGGGGAGAGAATGGTTGATTAAGTTTAGAGTTCATCATTGTAGGTGGAGGATCTTGATTCCCTTATGAAAATTGAATGAACTTTAATTGATCATTAATACCTAAACTTAAATCGGGTTGTCAAACAACAAAAAGGGGAGATTGTTGATGCAGTCTGACCCGATTGTTGTTTTGGTGTTGACAATTATTTAAGTTTGGTTGAATGAATTTGGATTAAGTCTAAGTGGATTTAAGTTTGGTTGAATAAATTTGGATTAAGTCCAGGTGGATCTCGGAGATCGCACGCTGGCATGGTAAAAGACCTAGTGGGACTAGGTGAAATCCTAGTGAGTGAAGCTAGGTTGAAATCCCGGTGAGTGAAGCCGGGTCCTGGTGAGTGAAGCCAGGTTGAAATCCTAGTGAGTGAAGCTAGGTTGAAATCTCGGTGAGTGAAGCCGGGTCCTGGTGAGTGAAGCCAGGTGATTAAAATCCTAGTGAGTGAAGCTAGGTTGAAATCCCGGTGAGTGAAGTCGGGTCCTGGTGAGTGAAGCCAGGTGATTGAAATCCTAGTGAGTGAAGCTAGGTTGAAATCCCGGTGAGTGAAGCCGGGTCCTGGTGAGTGAAGCCAAGTTGAAATCCTAGCGAGTGAAGCTAGGTTGAAATCCCGGTGAGTGAAGCCGGGTCCCAGTGAGTGAAGTCGGGTGACTGAAATTCTGGTGAGTGAAGCAAGATCCTAGCTTGGGAAGCTAGGTTGAACGAAGTCCCGTTGAGTGAAGCTGGGCACGGAGTCTTGGTCCGGGGGACTGAGCACGAGTCAGAGAAGGCTGGGAGCTCGTTCTCTTGACTTAGGGTGGAATTGGAAGCCTCTGGATCGGTCTGGTGATCGATCAGGGAGAGTGGCACGAACTTCTGTTATGGATCGGTCTGGTGACCGATCCAGAAAGGGCTGATCGGTCTGGTGACCGATCAGGGAGAGAACAGAAAGTTTGTTTGGCTACTGTTCGACTCCTGATCGGTCTGGTGACCGATCAGGGAGAGAACATAAACTTTCGTTCGCTTCTGTTCGGCTCCTGATCGGTATGGTGACCGATCAGGGATGAACCATGATCGGTCAGGTTGACCGATCAAATGTCGCGAGCTCCTCACTATGACCGATCAGGATGCATCCTGATCGGTCAGGGAGTGCCCTGATCGGTCCCCAGACCGATCAGGCCATAACCTGATCGGTCGGGTGACCGATCAGTAAGAGTTGGCCTGCGAAGGCTGGGAATCCCAGCACTGCCATGGATCAGTCCGGTGATCAATCCACCATCTGTGATCGGTCAGAGTGATCGATCACAAGGACTCCACGATTCTTGGTTTCTCATGCTGGACCGATCAGGTCGGAGGTTGATAAGTCTGGGCCTATCCTAATCTGTCCGGTGACCGATCAGGGTCATCTCTGATCGGTCTGGTGACCGATCAGAAGCTGCAACTTTAATTCAAATACGCTGTCAGATGCTCTGATCGCGTCTGTTTCTTCAGCGTATTCTCTGCTACATTGCCGATATTATTTGATATGTTTTGCTAAGTGACTGCTAAGTGTGCTGGTGATACAGGAGGATTCAAACACTCAAGGAGGGTCAATGGGAGGCTTTCCTTCAAGCAGGTTTGGTTGTTTCTTCTTATCGGGTTACAACGGATGTCTGGCGTGGGCTGGCAATGACTGGAAGCTGACAAGATGACCTGGGCTTGGCTGAAGAGAGTTCAGTGAGTCCAGAAGAGGTCAGGAGTAGCTGAGGCTGTTGCAGACAAGCTGGTGAGCAGTTGGGAGCTGCAGGCGCGCCTGTGACCTGGGTGGTTGGGCAGAGACTTAAGTGTTGGTGGCAAAGAAGTCTCTGGGAAAAAGAATTGATCCATCTCTTTGAGCGATAATTCTGATCCTTGAAGCAACACTTGAGCATCATTCTTGATGACAGAGAACTTGGCGAGTCCATCAGCAAGCAGACACGAAGAGCAAGGAGTTCTTGCGTGAGAGTTGTGCTGGGTGGAGCTCGGTGAAGAGTTCTTGTGTTCTTTCTGTCCTAAGTGCTCTGTAAGCTTCCTTGCGTTTCTTTGTGCTTAACTTCATCATTATGTTGAAACGCTGTGGAGAAGTTTCTCCACCGAGAAGGAGGTAACTGATATCCAGATTTTCCGGGGCTTGATTGTTGGATCGAGAAGCCCGATAGAGGGGGGGTGAATATCGAAAAACTTTCAGATTTGTATAAGAGTAGGTACGCAGCGGAAATTAAAGAAAAGACACAGAGACGCAATCGATTTACTTGGTTCGGAGCCTGTGTCGACTCCTACTCCAAGGTCCACGGTCGTTGACCTTTTACTTTGGGCAATTCTATATTTGGCGCAAATAAGTTACAAAATTTGATTTACAAAATTAAATGCAATAAAGTATTAAATAAAAAATACGCTCTTCTTTTTACCGACGTCCGGAGTAGGTCGACTCTTTCGGGGCAGCAGGACGTCATCAGCTCGAGGTGAAGCGTTTCCGGAGCAAGGCGTGAGCACAAAAGAGCGTGGAAGCTTTGGAACGGAGTTGATGTTAAAGGCTTGGGCGTTGGGTGCTATTTATAGCACCCAGGGGCGCCCTGGACATTGGGGGCGCCCTGCCATGTGTCAAGTGATCCGCAGATCGTTCGGTCAACTTTTATCCCGCTCGAACAGGGATTAAGTTTGACCATGGAGGCGCCTTGGTCGTAGAGGGCGCCTTGGCTGACTTCTTCCGCGCAGAAATCTCGCTGTGGATAAGGCTGAGGCTTCGCAGTCCTGGGCCCAAGGCGCCTTGGCTGCTGAGGGCGCCCTGGCTGCTGAGGGCGCCCTGCCCAATAGGCAGCCGAAGCCCTTTTTGCTTCACTTGGTTCTGGTTCACCTTGGGGGCGCCCTGAACACTCAGGGCGCCCTGCTCAGCTGCTGCCTCACTCCTTTGAGGCTCTCTGAGTTGCAGACACACGTTCCTTCGGTCCTGCATCCAGGGTTAGTCCAAAACACAATAAAACAAATAATTATTAGTTTATACAGCCTTAGCTGTCTTGGTTCTGACTCTGGTCTCCAAAATGGAGCCCTAGGTCGAACCGACGCCTACTGTTCCCTCGACGGGGAACGCGTCCTCACCTACTCCTCTCGGGAGAATTTACCTGTTGCCAACCGCTCCTTTGGTTGGACTTTTGCCTGACGGTCCTTTGTCAGGGCTTGGATGCCGAGCTATCCCTCGCCCGGTGCCTATCAGTCCTTCGCTAGGTCTTCAGTCCCAGACTGTCCTTCGCCTGGTGCCTAGCAGTCCTTCGCTAGGGCTTTTAACTCTGGCACTCCTTCGCCAGTGCCTAGCGGTCCTTTGCTAGGGCTTTTAACTCTGGCACTCCTTCGCCAGTGCCTAGCGGTCCTTTGCTAGGGCTTTTAACTCTGGCACTCCTTCGCCAGTGCCTAGCGGTCCTTTGCTAGGGCTTTCACTGCACACTTGATTAACTTGTTAGAAAACAAGAAGGACTTAACTTTTGATCTATGTTGACATTATCAAAACACAGGTTTGACTTAGGTGCATTCTGTACCAACATTGATCTGCCGATGATCAAGGGATCACCCACCTCACGGACACGCCAAGGAGTAGGGGCAAATTATACCCGAACCTTGTAAATCCTCTTTGTTAGCGTTTTGTGCTTGTGCTTAGTTTAGGGTTTTAGTTTCTGCATTTCTCTGTTTGTGTTTGCTTTGCTTCCGCTGCCTAACCATTCAAGTGCAGAAAGTTTAAAAGAGCTGAAAAATCTGTGTCTGGCTATATTCACCCCCCCCCTTCTCTAGCCATCCAAGCACCAACAACGAGACGATTCGACGGTCCCCTCCGCGGATTCAGCAGGCACCGGGGGTGCATCAGGAGCCGCCGAGGGAGGGGTTAGCGCCTCCTGGTTGGCCTCCTCTCACTTGATAAGTCGACCCATCACCCTGGGGAACATGACTTCCTCTGCAATAGCCAGACAAGGAAACATCAGTTAGAACTAACAGACATTGATGGAAAAGACGAACATACCGAGGCTGGGGCTGATCTGGGTCACTTGGGCTAAGGTCCGCCCGATATATGAGCTCCTCACTCTGTACCAATCCAGGGCTACTAAACTCCATGCCGGATACTACGTTCCTAGTGCGCTGGTATGCGGGACTCTGGAGAAACTCCCCTAGTGAGGGAGGAGTTGGTAGAGCCTCTGTCCAACAAAGAGGACTGAAGGGCAGCACAGGCAGTTGGATGAAGAAAAACTTCTCCTTCCACCCTTTGTGTGAGGAAAGGAACACTCCTAAGAACCTATGACCCGGACACACCGAAAAGCTAAAGACTCCTCGTGAGCC
The DNA here is from genome assembly GCA_024364735.1 of Boesenbergia rotunda. Taxonomy (NCBI): domain Eukaryota; kingdom Viridiplantae; phylum Streptophyta; class Magnoliopsida; order Zingiberales; family Zingiberaceae; genus Boesenbergia; species Boesenbergia rotunda. The sequence continues at coordinate 302,413 of JAGFNQ010003524.1, read as the reverse complement.
GATCGGAACGAAGAAAGAATGAAAGAGACGAGGAGTCAGGGGAGGTCAAAAAGCTTGAAGATAATATACGCCCCCCCCCCCATCTGAGCAAAGGCATTGGGAGCCATCTGGTGAAGGGGGATATCGAAGCAGGAGGCTACATTCATGAAGAAAGGGGGAATGGGGAACGGAGCCTTGATTCTACTTGCCCCAAGAATAAGGTAGAAAAACCTACGAGAGGCTCCACTGGCGTCTGGTCTACCTTAGGGATAACCACCGCCAACTCGGTCGGGACGCCGTAGGCCTCAATGGCCGCCTGCAAAGCCTCCGGCCTCACTCTCGAAGAGGCGGACTTGTACCACTCCGCTCGATAACTTTCCATGGTTCCTAAAGGAAAAGAAGAGAAGGAGGCAAATTACTTATGAAGAGCCCTTAGAGAAGAAGAGGAAGACGAGGTGCACCCAGCCACAAAACCAGAAGTCGGCTGAACGTCTTCGTCTCCACTTCTTATACAGAGGAAGCCGCTGGCATGAATGCAATAGGAGCAAGGCACGTGGAAAGCAAGAAACCGCCACATCGGGGCAACACTCGAGAACAGTCGTCTAACGTGAGCCAGCTACAGCGGCGCACGTTAGTAAGAGGTCGTGAGGAGAGCAGTTGAAGAACGTGGCGATGGGGCATTCGCGAAAGGACCTTGTCGCCATCAAAGAGTGGCATGCGCCTTTATAACGGATGGACATGTATCATTGCGGTACCTCGAAAGCCATAAAAACTTCTTGGGAAGGACACAACCAAAAAGGGACTTCCTCGGGACCCGAGGCAACTGCCACAATCCTAGGACCCTGTATAATTACCAAAGGAGCAGTAACGGGTGCAAGGATCCACTGGGGCACAGCTTCTTCACCACCACACTAGTCTGATCAGTCAGCAACACTTCCTTCAATTAGACTTGAAGGGAGGGACTTGTAATGGGTTGAGTAGCCCTTAGCAGGACACGTGGCTGAAGAAGCTGGGTGACAAGATGTGGCGAGTCCGAGCGACTCCTATTCAGAGCTCCCGGGACCCTCTCGGGAAGAGGAGCCTCCAGGGCCCCCGTGGTAAACACTGTTGGTGCAATCTTGGTTAGGTCAGGGTTGACCTAGGTTGACTAGGCTCGGGTGAGTCGATGTCAGATAAGCTTGGTGAGCTTATGTTTAGATGTTTCGATGTTTGATAATTATGTTTGAATGTCGTATGATGTCAAGTGAGTCAAGGTTGACTGGAGACTTGACTAGGTGAAGTCCAGGTGGATCGGGGAGATCGCACGCTGGCATGGGAAAAAACCTAGTGGGACTAGGTGAAGTCCAGGTGGATCGGGGAGATCGCACACTGGCAATGGGAAAAGACCTAGTGGGACTAGGTGAAGTCCAGGTGAATCGGGTAGATTGCACGCTGGCAAGGTGGAAGTCTACCGAGAGACTAGACCTAACTCGAGGGTTAGGCAAACCTGGTTGGGAATCAGGTTAAGTCCTAGTTGAGAGCTAGGATGGAGAAATCCAAGTTGGTCAAAGAGGTTGACCGTGAAATTGAGATTGGTCAAAGGGGTTGACCGTGAAATTGAGGTTGGTCAAAGGGGTTGACCGTGAACACAAGTTAGGTTGGTCTCAATCGATTGGGTGATCGATTGGGTTGTTGTCTCGCGAGAACAAGAAGGATCTTAATCAATTGGGTAATTGATTAAGAAGGATGGTAATCAATTAGGTAATTGATTAAGGAGGATCTTAATCAATTAGGTAATTGATTAAGAAGAAAGTGAATCGATTGGGTAATCGATTAAGAGAGTTTGTTGCGAGAACAGAAGGTGGTTGAATCGATTGGGTAATCGATTCAGCCTTCCCTTAATCGATTGGTCAATCGATTAAGAGCAGTCTTAATCGATTGGCTAATCGATTCAGGTTCAAAAACTAGCCGTTGAACGGCTAGTATGACGTGGTAATCGATTAGGTAATCGATTAGGGAACCCTAGGCGTCGGGTATAAGGGCTTTCACGCAGGTTTTGAGGAATAGCTCTTCTCCCCTTTTTCCTCCTTCATTGGTGCCATCTCAAGGGAAGTCTTGGAGGTTTTTGCTGCTGCATTTCCAAGGTTCTAGAGGCAACCACAAGCTTGAAGATAGCAAGGAAAGCAAAGAGAGTTTATTCATTGTAAATCTTGTAAGATTTCATTTTGTGTTTGCTTTGATTCTTGTTGTATCTTTGTGAAAGCTTGTAAGAGGTTTCTCCACCTCAAGAAGGAGATCTTTCATAGTGTATGAGAGAGTGAGGAGAGTGGATCCTTGGATTAGTCACTCGACCGGGGTGGATACCAAGTAAATCCTTTGTGTTAGCGTTTGCTCGAGTCTTCCGCCGCGACAAATCATCACGGAGCAAATCGGAGCTAATCACCCCCCCTCTAGCTCGTCTACCGATCCCAACAAGTGGTATCAGAGCGAGGTTGCTCTTCTTTGGACTCATCGCCAAGAGGGCAAGAGCTAGAGGAAGAAGAAGAAGTTGGAAGAAACCCTAATTTCAAGAAGTCGTCATCAAGGGGTTTCAATTTCAAAAATGGAGTTTGGCTATGACACAAGGGCACCTCCACCATTCGACAAAGAAAATTTCAATCTTTGGAAGTCAAAGATTGAGAATTATTTCATGATGGAGATAGAGCAATGGTTTGCTCTAATGGAAGGCTTTGAAGCTCCAACAAGCTCGAAAGGAAAACTCCTCAAGAAAAGCAAATGGAATGAGGAACAAATCAAGAGATGCGAGACCAACTACAAAGTGATCAAGCTATTGGTCAATCTTTTGCCAAGCACCATCTTGGACATGATTGGAGAATTTCAAGACGCCAAAGAGCTATGGAGCAAATTGGCAAGGCTTCATGAAGATCCCTCCACTATACCAAATCAAGATAAATCTGAACAGGGAGATTCATTAAGTGAAGAGGACTCGGAAGTTGAGAGGTGCTCAACATCCGAAGATGAAGCTCAAGAAGCCTCTACCTCAAGGGTTGAAGAGGAAATTCAAGAAGCCTCCACCTCTAGGATTGAGGGGGAGCAAAATGTGTCATTGGCATCGGATCAAAGACAAGCTTCAACATCATATTCCAATGTCAATGAAGAAGAAGAAGAAAGTGTCACCTCTACACCACATGAAGGTATAAAAATTTCAAGTTGTAAAAACAAAAATCATATCATTTGTTTTGAGTGTAGGGAAAAAGGGCACTATAAGAGTAAGTGTCCAAAATTGGTCAAGAAGAAGGTGCAAATGACACCCAAGACCAAGGAGAAGGCAAAGGAGGTCGGCCCCGTGGTAAAGAAGGATAAGAAGCACATTGTGTGCTTCTCATGCAAGCAAAAGGGACATTATAGGAATCAATGTCCAAAGGGGAAGGATCCGACCAAAGTCAAAAGGAGGAGCTCAAATCAAGGGGGAGCCTGCAAGAGCAAGACTAAGGTACCATTAAGTAATGGTACTTATTTTTATCATGATAATATGCATGCTAGAGATAACTATTATCATTTTAATGCTATTTATCATGAAAATAGGAGGTATAAGAAACCTAAGGAAAACTATAGAGTTTTCCATGCTAGGACTACCACCTCTAAGGATAGGGAAAATATTAGATCATTTCATGGTAAACCTATCCAATCCAAGGCTAAGAAAAATAATCACCAAGGCTATACAAAACAACCAAGCCTTGAGAAGGTAATGATTGAAAATCAAGTTTTGAGGTCAAAACTTGATAAATTAGAAAAATCCCTTAAAAGAATAGAAAATCTATTTAAGGGATCCAAGGATCAAAACCTAGATTTAGGAAACCAAGGACCCTCTAGGAGCAAGAAAGGTTTGGGGTACAAACCTAAGATTAAGGATGATGGTCCATCCTATCATAGAGTCCCATACAAATATGGAACTAAATCTAGGTCTAGGAGTCAAGTCAAGGTCGCAAGGGAAGCCATCCCTAGAGTTGACCAAGACAAGACAAAGGTGACTAAGGCTTCGGAGAAGCCTAAGAAAGTCTTTAGGAAGGTATCAAGGGAAGTCATCCCTAGTGAATACCTAGAACACCCAAGGAGCACCAATAGGTTTTGGGTTCCTAAGAGTGTGTTCACCACACCCTAGATAGGTCTAGGGAGTGTCAACTCTAATTGGAAGGGTAGTTAACCCAACCTTGATGAAGTTGGCACCATAGGACATTTTCAAGGAATTACTACCCTTGAAAATGAAGGATTCATTTGTTTACTCTAGGAGGAGTAAATTTATGCCAAACTATATATTTTTTTTTGGAGGATTAACCTTGATAAAGTTGGCACAACTAGGTTAGAATCAAAAGATAGGCCAAGTTGGGGAGTTTTGGCATTATCTTGGAAATTAGGGCAAATTTAGGATTATCAATGGCTTAGCGATGAGTTATTGATACTTAGATAGGAAATCTAGGTATTTTCTTTTATGCTTATATGCCATGTTTTGTATACCCTATCACATGCCATGACATCATGTTTCATCATTCATACTTATTATGAAAATATTATATGCATGTCATACATGCATCATCTAGTTATAATTTCTTTTGAAAATCCTAATATGATGCATGTCATAGTCATTAATCATGCATAAATCAATTTTTATTGAAATTAAGGACATTGGCATTAATTGACATCCTAGCTGGATGATCAAGGTTTATAATGCCTAGATAGAAATGCATGAACCCTTAGATTAGGGAGAACATGACTTTCACATCTCACTAAAACCATAAGTTGACTTGTGTGTGTTTTTGAGACACATTAGAAACAAGTGAGATGTTAGGGTGATGAACAAAACTCAAGGTGTTGATAAAATACATCATATTTGAGTTTTAGTATCATCAAAACATGAGATTCAATGAACTCCAATCATTGGGAAAGCTAATGTACAAGTCATGTGCATTTAGCCCAAGGAACATGGTTGGATATTGTTTTTGAAAAACATTTTAAAATTATCTTGGAAAACCTTGGTGAAGACTATCTTTTGATAGCACTCATCATTGATGAAATGGATACAAAATAGAGTAAAACATTGAAATGTTTCAATGGTTTCTAATTTTGTGTAAATCTTTAAAAAAGAGGTTATTTTCATAGAAAACTATTTTTCCATGATAGTATATGTTATAAATAATGTCTACACAAAATTTTAGGATTTTTCAAATTTTGTAGAATTATTTAGGGGTTTCTGAAATTCAGACTGAAATTATTTTCAGAAATCAGAAACTCCCAATCGATCAAGTGATCGATTAGGCTACTTCAATCGATTGTTAGTCCTATCGGCGAGCACAGAAGCTCGCGTAATCGATCCGTTGATCGATTCAAGGCAGCTGTAATCGACCGGGTGATCGATTAGTGCATGTCTTAATCGATTGGTTCCCAACGCCAATCGATTGGTGAGACTGAAACTGTCTATTTTCAGTCTAATAACCTAATTTTGAGTAACCCACCAATCCCTAGCCCCTTGGAATACTTTTATAAGTATATTTGGGTAACTTTCAGTATGAAATCAAAAAGGGGAGATGGTTTGGTGAAAACTATAGGGTTAAGGAGAGATTTTGATTCAAGTTTTGATTCTCAAAATCTCATAAACCTCAAGTTGAGATTTCCTAAAGTTTTAGGAACTCAAAAATCATTGTTGGTGCAATGATGGAGGGATAGAGCATGTTTTGAGGGGGAGGTCTTCCTTAAAAGCATGTGTTTGAATTTTTATTTTTGGGATAAGTGAAAGAATGAAGATTGGAAATCTTTATTATGATGAATGCTCAAGGATGAGCATAAGTTCAAATGGAAGGTATGGGACTTTCATTGAGCAAACCTTTGACCATATAGACTCTCGGGGAGAGTTTTTGATGTATGTCAAAGGGGGAGAAATTGAAAGGCTAATAGGGATTAGTCTTTCTCAAACATATTGTCAAACATCAAAAAGGGGGAGATTGTTGGTGCAATCTTGGTTAGGTCAGGGTTGACCTAGGTTGACTAGGCTCGGGTGAGTCGATGTCAGATAAGCTTGGTGAGCTTATGTTTAGATGTTTCGATGTTTGATAATTATGTTTGAATGTCGTATGATGTCAAGTGAGTCAAGGTTGACTGGAGACTTGACTAGGTGAAGTCCAGGTGGATCGGGGAGATCGCACGCTGGCATGGGAAAAAACCTAGTGGGACTAGGTGAAGTCCAGGTGGATCGGGGAGATCGCACACTGGCAATGGGAAAAGGCCTAGTGGGACTAGGTGAAATCCAGGTGAATCGGGTAGATTGCACGCTGGCAAGGTGGAAGTCTACCGAGAGACTAGACCTAACTCGAGGGTTAGGCAAACCTGGTTGGGAATCAGGTTAAGTCCTAGTTGAGAGCTAGGATGGAGAAATCCAAGTTGGTCGAAGAGGTTGACCGTGAAATTGAGGTTGGTCAAAGGGGTTGACCGTGAACACAAGTTAGGTTGGTCTCAATCGATTGGGTGATCGATTGGGTTGTTGTCTCGCGAGAACAAGAAGGATCTTAATCAATTGGGTAATTGATTAAGAAGGATGGTAATCAATTAGGTAATTGATTAAGAAGAAAGTGAATCGATTGGGTAATCGATTAAGAGAGTTTGTTGCGAGAACAGAAGGTGGTTGAATCGATTGGGTAATCGATTCAGCCTTCCCTTAATCGATTGGTCAATCGATTAAGAGCAGTCTTAATCGATTGGCTAATCGATTCAGGTTCAAAAACTAGCCGTTGAACGGCTAGTATGACGTGGTAATCGATTGGGTAATCGATTAGGGAACCCTAGGCGTCGGGTATAAGGGCTTTCACGCAGGTTTTGAGGAATAGCTCTTCTCCCCTTTTTCCTCCTTCATTGGTGCCATCTCAAGGGAAGTCTTGGAGGTTTTTGCTGCTGCATTTCCAAGGTTCTAGAGGCAACCACAAGCTTGAAGATAGCAAGGAAAGCAAAGAGAGTTTATTCATTGTAAATCTTGTAAGATTTCATTTTGTGTTTGCTTTGATTCTTGTTGTATCTTTGTGAAAGCTTGTAAGAGGTTTCTCCACCTCAAGAAGGAGATCTTTCATAGTGTATGAGAGAGTGAGGAGAGTGGATCCTTGGATTAGTCACCCGACCGGGGTGGATACCAAGTAAATCCTTTGTGTTAGCGTTTGCTCGAGTCTTCCGCCGCGACAAATCATCACGGAGCAAATCGGAGCTAATCACCCCCCCCTCTACTCGTCTACCGGTCCCAACAAACACGCCTTGAAAATCAGATCAAAAAACTCCTCCCGGGATCACCCCGGGATGTCGGGTCCCGAGACCGCCTCGGGGAAGAGGAGCGTCCACGATCTCCCGGGTCAGAAGACCCCGAGATCACCTCGGGGAAGCGGAGCCCAAGCAGCATTCGACCTCATGTAACGACCCCCCCTTTTTCTCGGATCTATGGATAATCACCCCCACTATCGCGGAGTCATCATGACTCTTAAATATCGCAACGGGTCACACTTAATGACGGCGTGAACCATTTCAAAGACTATCCTGTAACCTACAAAGGGGGGACGTGGCATAGATCAGGGACGCACCAAGGCAGCCGCCGTAGGTATAAAAGGTAGTCCAACCCCTCCGGTAAAGGGGGCATGCATTCTCTACTACTCGTGCATTTTTCTGCCTTCTACTCTTTTCCATCGAGGCACTGACTTGAGCGTCGGAGTGGGCTCCGCCGGATAACCTCCGACGTGTTCCCCTAACGCTCGTGTTGATCTCGTAGGGCACGGAGTTATTCCCCTATCATCCACATCTATGTGGGTTGAACCTCGATGATTGACTGTCAACGTCGACCCCTTCCAGAACATTTCTAATGTTTTTTTTTGGTCTAACATTGTTGAGCTGAGCCATGTGCATGTTGATTCAGAAGTTGACAGTCTAATATAAGTTCAGCTTGTTTAATAATATCGTCATAATTGTGGTGTGATGGAAAAGTGTAGTTAAGAGTTCAAATAATACGATCAAAATTTAAATTTTAATAGAATTAATTTATATTAATTGGGCAAAATTTGTACATCTGAATTATAAAAAAAATAATACCAAATAACCTCTATATTTGGATTTAGGATTGGTTTTTTTAATTTACACGTCTGATCTTGTATAACATTCTAATTAACAAATAGTATTAGGATATTATTCTGAATCATTTTTTTTATTAATTAGTGATAGGGAGGTTAGTCCCGTACTATCACGTGGCCCGGAAGATGTTAAGTAACATGAGGATTCTCATGCAGATCTATCCGAGTAGTCGAGTGTTGCTCTTGGTCGAGAGTCAAATCATAAGCTCCCGGTCAGGAACCATAGCTCTCGGTCAAGATCCCGTGTGCGAGTTATTTTCGACTCGAAGTTCAAAGGAATGGCTACATGGGACGAGTATTAATCTGATTGGTGCAGTACGGGTGGCTCCCGGTCGGGAATGTCCGTATATTGGTCGGTCGATAGGGTTAGCTCCTCTTCGGTCGGGGTAAATTTCAGTGGCGCCTTGTGAAGGTTATCCATTAAGGAGAGGTCTAATACTTTTGGAGGAGTTGTCAATGCATTAAATGACGAAAAAGGAAAATTGTCGTACGCTTTAATAATCACTTACCGTTATTGGAATGCTAATATAATGACTACATTAAATGTTATTACGATCTAAGAAGAAAAACGGTCAGGAGACAGAATATAAAGATAATCAAGGACCATTGAAAAGATCAAAATTCTCTTATTCTTAAAAATATACTGTTTTCTCTTTCCTTGAGAGATGATTAACTTGAGTGTCGGAGTTCGATCATCGGAAACCCTTTTGGTGCCCTTCTAATGTTCCTTGGAGTTCATTTTTTAGATTATTCTCCTCGTCAACTCATTTGTCGCATCACCGGGCATCGCCCTCCCACCTATCAGCCTCCAGATCAATCAATTATTCAGATATAGAGGTCCAATTAATCCTGAAAGTGAGCGATCTTTTCCCAATTTGCTCATTGGAGAAATCTGAAAACGCGTGCCACAATACACATAGCGGTCGATCTCCACAACCTTAGTCTCTATAGCCGAAAATCTATTATAAAATCTATCCTTACCCCAACTTAATTTCGAAACATGGTGCTATGTGAATTTATCAAACACTTTACCATCGCATTATGCCTAGGGCATTTTGAATCTTACTATTTTTTTTATAACTCGGTATTCAATTTTTGCGAGTTACCTAATCCCGGGATAGATGGTCCAGCTTCAACATTTCACCCACCAAATAAACCTAGGAAGCATGATAACTCTTAACATGGTGATCCATCGTCACATAGTTTAATCGTCGTAGATATGAATTGAACCATGATTGCTTGATAATGCATCTTGTCTCTTACCACCACACTATGCTCAAGCCTCAGGGCATTTTGAATCTTACTAGTGAGAAGAGAGAAAGTGAAAGCCCGTCTGTCTAGCTATTTTTATCTTTTATATTTGATGGGGTCGAGCACCTCGTGATTGATACATGGACTCAAGAAGCTATGTGACGAGATCTACCAAGCCTGGATGATTCTCTTTCCTCAACTCCCGAGACCTCGTCGGGAGGAGGATTCCCGACACCACCTCGGGTAGACATACTTTTGAGATTGCTCTAGGAGGACACACGCCTTAGATCACCTCGGGAAATCAGGTCCCCGAGATCACCTCGAGAAGGCAAACGCCCGGGACCCCCCCCCCCGGCCAAAAGACCCCGAGACCATCACCGTTCCCTTTCTTCGGATCTACGGATAACCATCACCCATTATCGCGAAGTCATCATGACCCATAATTATCGCAACGGACCAAACTTAATGACGGCGTGAACCGTTACAAAGATTATCTAGTAACCGACAATTAAGGGGACGTGACAAAGATCGTGGAGACTCGTGAGACAACCGCCGCAAGTATAAAAGATACTTCAATCCCTCCGGTAAGGGGGTTACGCTCTCTCTACTTCACGCATACCCTTTTTTCCTTCTTTTCATCTCCTGGATCAAGGCACTGACTTGAGCGTCGGAGTGGGCTCCGCCGGACAACCTCCGGAGTATTCCCCTAACGCTCGTGTTAATCTCGCAGGGTATAGAATTCCTCCTTTAGCGTCAACATTCGCGTGGGCTAAACCCTGGTGACTGATCGTGGACGTCGATTCCTTCCAGAACAATATTCACCTAGATGTGATGAGTTCAATCCTAGCAAAGTTCCACACCGACCACAAGTAAATACGGAAAGCAGATGGACCATGAGGATGACCTAATACCACGAGTGATTCAAGCCTCGTAGGCAATTTGTAGTGTTTAAGAATGAACTATCATTACTTAGAAAACTTATTAATCTGTTTATCATTGCATCAAGCTAGAAGTAAATTTTGAATCTTACTAGTGAAATAAAAAAGTGATAATATTTACCTAGATAAATCATATCATTGGCCTCCCGATTAAATATAGATAGAATAAATCATGAGAAATACTTAATCTTACCATAATGACCTTTTAGACTAAGAGATCAGGTATCTAACTATGTATTTAGTGCAGTGAATCATATGTTGCATGAAATTTTACGAATGGAAACATATTACTTCTAGAAAAAAATAACGTCCTCGCCATGCATTTAGGACTGACTTACATTATTGGAAACATATTAAATGAAAAAGTGACCCCAATTAATAAACATGCCTACGAAGAAAATTTAATATATTCTATATATATATATATATAATATAAATATGACAAGAATCAATCATTCACCAATAAATTTAATATTCAACTCAATAAAATAATATTTATATTTATTTAACATATATAAATTAATTAAATAAATAAATTTAAATCATTTATTAAATTAAATGTTCAATTTATTAATATTTATGAATAAACATTATAAACTATTTATACACAATGTTCATAAATTATATAACTTAAATCAACCTCAAACTTATAAAAATAAATAAATCAATTTTAAATTTTATTTGAATAACATAAAACTTGACTAGTTACCACCCTAAACAGGGTAACAATTCAGCTAGCTGTTATATTATCAAATATCGAAGAATCCATTTAATTTCATAGGGACCATAAACAAATCTAATGATTTTAATTCTTCCTTGGTACAAGATTTATTCGTGAACAAGATACAAAGTTGCCAAGCATATATAGATAGATGACTTCATTATTGGACTAGTAAGTTTTATGAATTGCAACCGGCAGTTTGGTGGTAGTAGGGTAGAGGGGATAGCGATGGATGCAAAGGGCCCAAGGGTTGTCGGAGTCCATGGTCGAGTCTCTTAGAGCTCGCCACACCACACTACACGCCTTAAACCCTGTGCCGAACGATAACATCCACACTCGATCGCCTTTCTTTATCCTCCCCTTGGCCTCGAAGTAGGCCAACTCGTAAAACACAAAACTACTTGATGTATTACCGAACCGATGCAAGCACATTCGCGCTGGTTCGACCACCTCCTCCTCGAACCTAGCTAATACAACAATAAGTTATGAGGAATTATCAAAATAATTCGAATGTATTAAATTCGACTAGTGTAAAAATGTCCCCTAATATTTACATTTTATTATCAAAATCTACTTTTAAACATTGGAATATTTAGTTTAGAGGATATCAATAAAATTTTAGGGTATTTTAGAAAGATGGTAAACTTTAGGGGGGTATTGCACAAAATAATCTTAAATTGCCCTGCCCTACAGCAAGTAGGCCGTACCTCATCAGCCGCCGGACGGTGTCGATCACTGCCTTCCCACCGGCATGGAGGCACATGTGCTCGAACGCGCTTTTGAAGTCCGGCACGTGCGCCTTCGCCGCCTTCTGGTCGTCGCCCAAGTACAGCCTGGCCACGCGGCACGCGTAGCGGATCATCTCCGCCACCGGCAGGACGCTGGGAGCGAGGGTGGTGATGTGGGACCTGAGACCGGCGCCGGCGACGCGGATGAGGTCCTTGGTGAGAGCGACGCCCACTTGGCCGGCCTCGTCCTCCATCTGGATGGCGGCGTTGTAAGCCGCGTCGTCGGCCCCGTGGTGCGTCCGCAGCGACTGCACCAGCTCCATCTTGGCGCGCTGCCGCACCGCCGGGTCGCTGCTCACCAGCGCCGCCGCCGTGCCCACGCGGAAGATGCAGTTGGTCACCAGCATGTGCCGGTTGTCGCCGAAATACCTGCTCGATATATATAGATCTCAATATATTAATGAAAACAGTAGGAGCTAGCTAGAGCATGCATGGGCATATATATAATTAGTACAAATTGAGGCTGATGCTCTCGGTGACGACGATGAGGCCGTAGCCCTTCATCTTCCGGAGCACCTTCGCGGCGAGATCAAACGCCACGGTGCCGGCGCTGCACCCCATCCCGGACAAGTTGAAGGTCTTGACCCCCTCCGGCATGCCGAAGCGGCGGACGAGCATGGAAGAGAAGGACGGCGCGGGGGTGAACATGCTGCAGGCGGTGATGACGAGGGCGATCTGCGACGGGTGGACGTCGGTCTTGGCGAGCAGGTGCTCGACGGCGCCGAACATGCCCTCCTCCGCCTCCTGGATGGCGCACTGCAACTTGGCGCGGAGGTCGTCGGAGTGGAAGACGAAGGGCGGCGCGTAGGTCTCGTCGCCGAGGCCGGACTTGCTGAAGATGGCGCGCATGAAGTCCTCGCTCTCCGACGAGTGACTCCGGCTGCGGCGGCCGAAGTACTCGCACATCTCGTAGCTGCCGCGGTAGTCGGCGTCGGGCTTGTGGCAGCTGTAGTCGACGAGGAAGACGGGGAGGGGGCGGCGGATGAGGAATGCGGCGAGGGAGACGAGAGAACACCAGAAGAGGCAAAGGAGCAGAGGATGGCGGGAGACGAGGAGGAGGAGGAGTTGTTTGAACTGGAGAGAGAGGGGGGAAGAGATGAAGGCGAAGGCTATGACTGAGAGGAGGAAAACGACGGCGAACCGCCACCGACTGCCGGTGCCCCTCATCTTTGTAGTTTCCTATATGATATGACTACTGTAGGAGCTTAATTAGCTTGCTGCTTCACCGTTGAGCGACATCCATTATATGCACAATCTATATAAGGGGAAAAAACATCGGGCTGCTGTTTAAAAAAATCCCTCGTGCGTGGGTGTCTTAATCTGCCCAGCATTCATCATGATTTATCCCCTCTGGACACTTGTAGGACAGAGATCAGGGGGCCGCTAGGTTGACGGTTCCAACCTTTTGAAATATATAAGGGGGAAAAAAAAGGGAAATCAATTCCGCTTTGCTTTAAGGTAGTTAAATCTGCATTTTAACCGAGGTACGTTAATTATTTTTATATTCATTAAAACAATACTACCTATGTATTTTTCTCATCATATTGATAAAATTAATTATTTTCTCCACTATTTTTTTTCCACTATTGTTTCCTTTCTTCTCTTCTCGATTTACCTACATACATATCATAGGCCCACAACATTTAAAGTTTAGCTAAATCTTAATATGACCTGTAGGTATGATAGGATGCCTATCATATCCACGTTAAATTAATTCTTTCAATGATATTTTAATACCTCTAAAAAAGTCGATATAAGTAATGAATGACATCATTAAACTCCTTATAACCTCATAAATTTATAAGATTTGAAATGAATGTAATCTGACCTGCATGGGTCCATAAGTGATTTCGATCAAAACTCACTAATCGACCAAAATATCTCATATGAATTTATGAGGTAAGAAGTCCAACAATATTTTCTATTGCTTATTTCAATTTTTCTAGAAGTGTTAAAATGTTATCATAACAATCAGCCTAATGTGAGTCTTATATACATCATATCAGGTCTAATATGGACATATCAAGCCCAATATGACCCTGATATGATATCAGGCACATAGTTCATATCAAATTGAAAACTTAGCTAAATCTTAAGGCTATATTTGATTAGGAATAATATTTTATATATTATTTACTTTTTAATTCAGGTTATAAAATTTTATTAATTTTTAAACTCAGATTAAATTATAATTTTAAAATTATACAAAATAAAATAATTAATTTTATAAAATAATCTTGATTATATTATATTTTAAATTATCTCTTACCAAATATAACTTAAAATATTGTGAGATTCATATTATGCATATAAAAGAGATGAAAAAAGAAAAGTGATAAAAAATAATATAAAAAATTGAAAAATATATAATTAAAATTAAATGTGTTCTTTAATAAATATAAAAACAGTACACTACAGTTGTTATCAATTTAAAAATTAATGTGCGTTATAAAAACCGTAATTAAATGCTTCAGATCCAAACTATTTACCGTTCAATTATATTGCGTAACGTGCGAGTATGCTTTAGATTCGAAACTAGTTACCGTTCAATTTGGGAAACGTGCGAATTTCGAGGTAGCTTCATGGGAGTTAAGGCGGCAATAGGAGCATGCAAATTTGGAAGAGTGAAAAAAAGGTAAAATTAAAAAAAGAAGCCGTTATTAATTTTTATTACAAAAATAAAGTTAAAATAGTAATCCAATATATTTCTCATTTAAAAATATAATGTACCTACAATGATATGTAATAAAATTACTTAAATTTAATTTATTATAGTAGCTACAATGATATATAATAAAATTACTTAAATTTAATCAATATTAGTATATATGAAATATATTATACAAAAATACTTTTTACTAATTTAATTAAAATTATATCAAAATCATTTGAACTTGATCAAATCACTATAGTAGTAATTGACAATAGTTAATTATTATAACAATTATAGCAACTATGTTATAATAAGCTATAACATAATTTTGAATTGACTTGAACTAAGATTGAGTTATTTTGATTAAATTTAAATAATTTTAATTAAAAAATATTTTGATATGACAATGAAAATAGGAAAAATTATCCTAAACTTCATGCATGCAAACTCAACTTTTTCCTCGGTCCCTGCGTCAGAAAAAATTTATTTCCACCCCCTACATGTAATGTTTCATGTGTTTCAACTACAGATGTATCGAATTATCCCTTAATTTTTTTATATTCAAAAAGTTTGAAATCAAGTATAATTCTTTTTAAATTCAACATCATTTAATTAAAATTTAGTATACTTTATATCAAATTGAGTATAATCTAATCAATTCATCTTAAGTTAAACAATTGGTATGAACTCCTAATCAATTGGTACAGTGGAAAAAGAATTGTGCTCAATTTGATAGAATGTATACTAAATTCTAATTGAAATATACTGAATTTAGGAAGAATTATCCTTATTTTTTAGACTTTTTATACGTATAAAAAGTGTGGTACTTAATTTGAAAGAAAATATACTAGATTTTAATTATATGATACTGAATTTAAGAGGAACTATACCTTATTTTGGACCTTTTCTACATAAAAATAATAAAGGCAATTAGGTATAAACTCCTAATCAATTGGTCCAGTGGAAAAAAAAAAGTGTGCTCAATTTGATAAAACATATACTAAATTCTAATTGAAATATATTAAATTTAGGAAGAATTATATTTCTTCCTGACATATAAAAAGTATGGTACTTAATTTGATAGAAAATATACTAGATTTTAATTATATGATACTGAATTTAGAAGGAACTATACCTCATTTTGGATATTTTGTACCTAAAAATAATAAGAGCAATTAGGTATGAACTTCTAATCAATTGGTTCGGTGGAAAAAAAATTGTGCTCAATTTGATAGAACACATACTAAATTCTAATTGAAATATACAGAATTTAGGAAAAATTATACTTCTTCCTGAAATTTTTATACGTATAAAAAGTGTGGTACTTAATTTGATAGAAAATATACTAGATTTTAATTATATGATACTGAATTTAGGAAGAACTATACCTTAGTTTGTAGTTTTTGTACCTAAAAATAATAAAGGCAATTACGTAAAGCAATATTTATTAAGGAGCTGAAGTAAATGAAACTTTGTATGTATAAAATAGAAATAAATTTTTTCTGACATAGAGACTGAGGATAAAGTTTAAGATTCAATTGAGGATTTAAAGACAATTTACAAATGAAAATATGCTAAGGTACTATTTTAACATTTAAAAAAAAATGCACTTTTGACACACACAAAAACAAAAAAGATGATGATGGGCATAGGGTAGTAAATGAGCCAAGTCCAAGTTTTGTGTGGTTCAATATGGCAAAAAAGATTTTGGTCGCCTCAAATAATTCATGATCGTTGGTCCCAGAACGAGATCTAGGTAAGTAAATAACAATAATGCAGCAGCTCCTAAGTGGGTGGGAATTTCATCCCAGATTTGTCATGTTCAAACTTGTTGATAAGGTGTAGTCAAATCAAGGCAAGTTGAGTTTGGTTCGTTAGATTTTATCGAGTTTTTAATTTAAATCTGTTTGTTGGTTTAAAACTTTTATATTTTAAATTTATCTAGTTGATTATTGAACTTGATGATACCATTTTATTTGCTCATTTTGATTTTTTATTTAATTTGTTGATAAAAATTTTATTGATAAACATAATTCATATAAATATTAATGAGCTGAATACAGATGCGTTCAAATTTATTCGTTTAATTTAATGATTTATTTAAACTTATTTATTTATTTAATTTTGTATATTAAACGAACGTAAATAAACACTTATCAAATTAAATATCAAATTTATTCAAGAAGGTTCAATTCATTTAGGCGTCCTTTTGATTATGAGATTCCACACCATATTGAAATAATAGCTTCAACCATCTTGCAATTTGATTACAGATAGGCATCAGGGAGACAGGAGATGGCCCAAGGATAATTAATCTCGTGGGGTGTAGCAGAGATAGTAAACGGGTTGTAGAGTTATAGCACAAGGATAATTAATCTCCCACAAATCATTTATGTAGGATATGGAGCTCCACAAGTCTGCCATCTCGATAGTATGCCATACAGCTTGCTAGTTGACTAAGCGAGAAAGATTTAACTTAGGAAATTACGCGTTGAGATTTTAGACAAAGTTTTGTGTGAAAATCTCTTCCTGAATCAAAGGGTAGATCAATACAAACCATTAATTGTATTAGTTCCGCACTTAATCTCTTCAATCCAATCTCTAAAAGATTCACATAAAAAAAATGATTAACGAAGTTTTTTCAACCTCGGACGACCGGCCCGATCCCATGGAAATTTCTCACCGGTCGCTAGGATAAATTGGAAAGTGTTCACAGCAGGTGGTCCAGAAGTCCAGCGTCCTGGATTCGCCCTCCATTTAGAGAAAAAATTTCTACAAATACGCCGTAACTGAGGATCAAACCGTGAATACTTGAGATAATAATTAGTCACCCTTCCGCTACACCATAGTCGCGGAGCTCTAAAAGATTCACACAAGTTAATGTTTAAAGTGTCTATGCAACATAATTTATACAATTTGTATATGTTTTAAGTGTGTGCGCGCGCACAGACACACTTAAAAGATGTTTTGTGCTTTATTTAAGATTATATTTGTTTTAATTTAAATATTTACACTTAAACTCTCTTATCTAAGTATGAAATAGTATTATGTGTCCTATACTTGAACACATAAAAACAAGACCTGTTTTTTTTTTTTTTAAACTGAGTGAACCAGAGAGATACACGTAGGAATCACAAAGCAAAGTTTGATGCGAAAGAACTAATTGCTAAAGCCGTACAAACATAATGAGAGGACAAGAAAAAGGGCAAACCATCGTCAGATAGCTTTCGGTAATGAACTACACCGAAATTGTAGAAGCTGTTTAACGTAACAGCTGGGAAAGCAACCAATCAGATGTAATAAATATGATGGGCAATCTAACGACTTTAACCACCCACTGCAGCAAAGCAATTAATCGATCCACCATTCCACCGGCGTGATCATGAAAGAAAAAGGCCACTTCCAGTAAACCAGAGGTGATCGAGCGACAAGAGTCTAAGAGGGATGGATGCATTTTTAACTGAGCATTTGAGGAGATCAAAGTTGGATTAAAGTGAAGTTCTAAGAACACTTATTGGGCATATAAATGCAGATATGGTAGCCGTGGTGAATAAGAGGATCACAAAAGTCGGTCTCATTATACCCCCTAGTAATTCCTTTAGTTCTTAAGCATTTTTTTATCACAAGTGTTTGATGATCATATACTCTTAGCTATAAGTGTTTGATGGTCAACAACTGATTAGAATCACACATCCAATTGGCTATTGGCTGGGTAGAAATGTGTCGGATGAACTGGGTTGGACGAAGGCACCTTTAGGGAACATGTGTGCCCTAGGATGCAACCTTTCGGTATGCAATTTAGTTAGGTGTGTTGTTTGATAAAACGCTAAAAGTTCAATAGTTGTGAGACAGTTTTGGATCATTTCTCTAACCCCGGTTAGCTAATTGAAGTATTCTAGACCCTCAAATGCAAATAATCCCTTGCTACTCGACAAAATATATTTTCTTCCTGTTTTCCTTCTGTTATAAATGACAGACAATTTCCATTCTTCAAAAGAGTTAATTTTTATAACAAACAATTTCCATTCTTCAAAAGAGTTAATGCGTGATGTCCTATTTTAAAGAATGGCTGTTCATGCTAAAACCAACATGTTTACAATCAGGAACAAGAGCAATTAAAACCATTAAAGAATTATTAGAAGAGATGATATTTTCTTCAGTAGACTTTACAGTCAGTGCATTAATTTACCAAATAGGTAGCTCTAGTCATAGTATAAAAGTTTTACTACTAGGAAATAAGGGTAGTGATAGACGGGGTATTATGAAAGTTAAGAAGCACAAGGTGGAACCGCCACCTTAGCGGCCCCCCGGCCCAGGCCCCATAGGAATCCAGAGGCAGACAAACCACGGTTATCACTGGTGTGGTGACAGATTATGAAAGTTAAGAGCATTCTTAGTAATTATCATTCGATGGAAAGATTAAAAAAAATGCTGAATATTTAAAAGAGTGCAATAAGATTATTTTTTTTCGGACTGTCCAGGAAGAAAATAGATTCCATGGGCATGCGGTTTCCATTTCACTGTCATTCTCATTTATTAGTACCTACGACAGATTATGATCATTATATTAGTATGGCTACTGATGTCAGGCACCATTTAGTTTTTGACATGGAATAAAGCTGCTAGCTAACAAATGTACCTCACTCACCGGCCTTGACTGATTAGCATTGTAAATTTAGAAAGAAAAAAAAAACAAGATCGTAATATTACATGATCAAGATCTGAGATTTGCACATGCTGCACCTAGTTCCTGTGGAGATTCAACTTTCTATTTGCTATGTGTATTACTCGAAGTTTGAATTTATATCAGACAACTAGACGTCATGCATCATCCTGAAAACTACTCTCTTCTTTGAGTTATTTTCCAGTCTGTGGTTACCTAATGAGGACCACACTGCCAGTTAAGCAGGTCCCAAGTATTCAAATCCTTAATCTTTATACATTTCCAAAACATTCTTGGAATACTATGATTGACGGGCACATGGATTTAACGATTTAACTTTCATGCTGATGATACCTTCCATAACCAATACTTTAAAGAAAAGTAGATAAAGCAGATTTAAATAAATAAAAACTGAAAATAGAGAGAGAATAAGTTGAGAACTTACTGAGTACACAGATAGTACATTGGAGAAGCACCATGCCTTGTTTCCCTCTCCTTAGATCACATCATGAGTCCTAATAATTTTCCAAGATAGGAACTCTGTTCAGAGTCAGCGAAACTCCATGGGACCAATCACAACAGAGTTCTTCCAAGATTGATACTGGCAAAGGAGATGACAGTATCCAGGCCAGGTTTGTCATAGCAGCAGTCAGCGTACTCCTAGCCATCAGAACAAATCATCAACAATATGAAAGGATAGCAACTGTAAAGGTTTTTGCTAGTTCTCAAGTTTAGCAACATATGTTTCAGGTTATTTATGCTAATTCTCAATTTAGCAACCTATGATTTAAATTCACAAATTCAATTTAAAATGAGAGATAACACACTTCTGTAGAGGAAAACAAAAGTCATAAAGCAACACAACCATGGAAGAGGATGGCATTTCAATTTTGATCATTGATGCTTGGATTATAAACAAAAGAAGAAAAAATCTTGGTCTCCTGCAGGATCCAAAATCCTATCCCTTCTGCTCAAAATCAAAAGAAAACAAAAGTGAAAATGGGGAAACAGTAACAAAAATGTCTAATCCACTCCTCTCCCCAAAATAACACACATGAACCAATAAACCCTCACCAATTGCCACTCATGACATCTCCCCACCTGGAACTCAAATTTCATTCATCGTGCTACATCATCGCAACTAAGGAATCAACAAAAGGGATTCAAAGTAAAGAATTCTTCATCTGCTATCATTATCCCAAGTAATGAAGTCTTTAAATCTTTTATTTTGTCTTTCTTCCACTCGCTCGTCCACCTACCTCCCCTCTAGTTCCCTGCCTTCCAAGTAAGCATAGCCTAAATAATGTGAGTGATTTATGTGGTTTTGTAAAGCAACAACAATAGACAAAAGATGGAGAGAAGGGCATTCTAACAGCATATTTATTAGTATTTTAAAATGTAGCCACCAACGTATTTTAGACAATGGACCACACTACAAATGCAACCTTTGGCAGCCTAGATGGGCCACTACGAGGTAAAAAAAATGGTTTGATCCAGTCAATTATCGATAACTTAATGAATGATGTGAAATTATGAATCGGATAGATTGCTTAATATACATTATTCAATATATAAGTTAGTCATTTTTATGAATCTACCAATTACATTTTTTTTTTGATATTGATCCCATATGGCCTTTACATATTTTTGTGCAGTGAATCAATACTTTAATCACTGAAAACTCCTTTCAAAATTTTGAAATATCTACTTATAAACCAATTTATTTTGGAAATAGTACAACACCAATCACATTGTTATAACTAAATGTGGTAGAAATGAAAAGCTAAATTCCCACCTCACCCCGTCCCAGACAATGCCATCGATGAATAGGGCTTTTCCTTCCTTAAATTTCTGTAAATCAAGCAATTGCGCAAGCTATCTAGGGATCCTGAGATTGTTAAGCAAATAGACAGTCTCCAAAAGTCATTTCAATCATTAATGTGGGACTGACATGGAAAAAAAATAGGGAACTTTTATTTCAAATTGAATATATCTGCGCAGAGAATTATCTTCTCCAACCTATTCACCGGATGATTAAGGAAGAATGCGACAAAAAAAGGGAATCAAGTAATATTTACCTGGAGTGGAGTATTGTGAAACCGTGATAATTCGAACGATATAAGCCTTCGGTTGTCGACTTGGGTACCATTCAGCTCTCTTCTTCCGGCCAAAGAGAAGCCAGAAGCACAGAATGGACCTCTTCGACTTCGGCTACCCCCATTGATGTGGACGGGTCGGTATCGAGAGAGGTAGAGAAAGAGATCCCGAAAACGTCTAGAGGAAGAGGGAGATGGTCCGATGGAAGACGATGGTCGGAGTTGCGATAGCCCGCAGCCGGCCACGGAGGAAGAGAGTTGAGCCGACGAATTCGATAGTTTGAAGGGCTTTGTTTGATGGGCCTTTACTTGGAGAAGGCCCTTCCGTTTTATAGGCCTCTGGGAGTAGTGACTTCGGGGAGATTAATTTGTAGTTAATTATTATATTTTATGCATTGCATTTAATAATAATTGATCTACAAATCATTACCGTCAAGCCCTTTCATAAAAAATCCTCAACAAAATTACCAATAAAATTTGCAATGGAATTAGTAAAAATATTAATAATTTAAAAAAAAATTGAGTCAAATCCAAACATAAATGATAATTTTTAAAGATTTAGATATTTTGGAGGTTGGATGGGAAGATTATTGTAATCTTGTCCCAAATTATTTTGTTTTTAAAAAATAATTCAGGTGTTCAAGTTTAGCCTGATTATTTCTAACGGTAGTTGTTTTTTCTTCTGATTCATCTATCGAATAAATTTAGAGTATGATTTATGTAAACTTAGATGTCATCCCTATAAAGATTCGAATTATGATTTTCCTATTTGTTTTCATAAATATTTTATCATTGCATCATACTCATTACAAAAATATTACTCATTTTTTTAGTTGACATTAGGTATCAGCTCTTCGAATCGACTAATCCTGAAAATGATCGATTCAACTTCACGGAAGTTTTTCATCATCACAAAAATAAATCGAAAAATACTTATAGGGACCCATCCAAATGATCGACATTTTTAAATTTGCTTCTCACTAAAGGAAAAAATTCCTTGTAGGCCTACAATATGCTACATTTGAGATTCAAGCTTTAGATCCTTTGATTATCTATTAGAGGATCTAACTATTACACCATTATCCTAGGAGCAATATTAATTACTTATTGAACCTTAAGAATATTGTATAATCCAAATTTAGAGGATCAAAATGTTTTATTGAATTTAAATTGATTTATTTATGTACATAGTCAGGTCATTCCTATTAAGAGGTAAAAGAGTCATCCGAATCAATCAAGTTCATTTTCTTGGAGGCCCATAACTAAAAAAAAACTATTATATAGTAGTGTAAATTGGACTAATATAATCCCTCGCACTTTAATCCTCCTCATAAAAAGTGAGGAAAGATTGGCAGATAGAATTATTTTTTAGTAGTTGGAAGTTTTGATTTATTCTTTCTCTTGATTTTTTCGATTATTAGTTTAGGGCATCCGTAATGGCTCGTTAATCGAGCGTTATAACGCTCGATTAACGAGCGTCGCGCGTTAAAATCATTGTGGATGCCGCGTTAATGTGGGCCCGCGATGAACGCGTTCAGAGCGATGAACGCGTTCAGATGTTTGAACGCGTTCATCGCGCATGACCTGGCATCCTGATTGGTCTGGAGTCTAGCTCCTGCCTGATTGGTCTGGTGACCGATCAGGCAGGAGCCTGATCGGTCACCAGACCGATCAGGATGCTGATCAGATTGGTTTTAGAGACACAACGGTCACCCAAACGTTCACCCAAACGGTCACAAACAAACGGTCATAAACAAATGGCTATTTTAATTAAAAAAATAAATTTTCATCTATAAATACTCATCAACTCTCATTCCAATCTTCAAACACATCCCTTCCAATCACTCTCATTTCAATCTTCAAAACCTTCCTTCCTCCTAAAAATCTCATCTCTAGTATTTTCTTTCGAAATGGATGAAAATAATCGTGGTTTTTTTTAGAAAATACTTCTTCCCAAAATTCCCAAACTCTACCAAATTATCCATATTTTCCATATCCACCAAATTACCCACATAATCCATACCCACTAAATAATCCATATGGTTCATATCCACCTAATTATCCATATAATCCATATCCATAAAATTATCCATCCAATCCACCTACAACCGGCATGCCTTTTACATCTCCGACGGAAAGTGATCCATTTACTCCGACTTTTGTTCCAGAGACTCAAGTGTCCGACCGTGAATCTCCAATCGAAGTTGTTAATTTAGAGAAGGCGGATGCTGGCGCTGTGAGCAGAAGAAAACGATCAACATGGAGTAAGTCTGAAGATAAAATTTTGGCGAGATCATTTGTCACTATCAGCGACGATCCAATCATCGGCAATGATCAAAAGATGGATGCTTTCTGGGGTCGTGTTGCTAGCTACTACAACGAGAATCGTCCTCAAGGTACACCCAACAGAAATCCAAGTATAATACGATCGCACTGGCACAATACCATACAAAAAAGGTATATCACTTCAACGCAAATTACAATAGCATTTATAGTGCATATCGTAGGCGGCCACAGTGATGAGGATATATTGCGGTTTGCTTACGAAAAATATCGTGAAGAAAATAATGACGTTGTATTTAATCTTGAGCATGTGTGGAGGATAGTAAAAGACCGTCCAATGTTTACTCCACAATCTGTTGATCACATTGTTAGCACAAAGAAGGCAAGAACCTCAGAGTCGGGAGCAAGCAACACGTCATCTAGCCAAGATTCTAGTCTACATGTAGACCTAAATGAAAAAGAAGTTCGTCCAATGGGTTAGAAGGCAGCAAAAAGAAAAGGAAAAGGCAAAATGAAATCAGACATTGAAGGTATGACAACAAATTTGGGTAATATGTTTGCAAAATTTTCAGAATATACAAGCATCAAAAAGACTGAAGTTGGAATGAAACAAAAACAACTCGAAATTGAAGAGATGAAAGCAAAGGCTGCCTTAGCTAAAGTTCAATTGAAGGAATATGCAATCCTTTCAAAAGACACCTCACAAATGACACAAGAGCAATTTATCATTCATCAACATTTATGTTAAGAGATTAAGAAGAGATGGAATCTGTAATTTTCATTTGTTGTTATTTAATTATTGTACTTTTCAATTAATGTAATTTTCGAACATTTTCCTTTTAAATTAATGTAATTTCCTATTATTTTACTTTCTTAACTTGATTTATAATTTCTGGTTAATTAATATAACCGTTGCAAACTAGCCATTGGAACATAGCTGTTATAATATGGCATTTGGAATATAGCTGTTGTAATATGGCAGTTGGAATATATCTGTTGTAATATGACAGTTGGAATATAGCCGTTGTAATATAGCTGTTGTAATATGGCAGTTGGAATATGACCGTTGTAATATGACTGTTAGAATATAGCCGTTGACAAGAACAAATAAATAGACACCTTGTGCTCTACAATTTTTCATTCTCCAAGTAGCTGACGAATTCGTTTCCTCTTCATTCTTCATTCTTCATTCTTCATTCTTCCTCCAATTATGTCTCAATCTTCAAGTAACACCACGTCCGACTCGACAAGTGAAAATGAAGTCCATGTTGAAGATGTTGATGAAGGTTATGATCCAGGGAATGAGATAATGTCATTGATACTTCAATAAAGACGAGAAATAGTTGAAGCACATCAAAGTAATAACGAGATACGGCGAAGAAGAAGGTTTATTCAAAGAAATCGTGAAGCCGGGCATGTGGGACTCTTCAATGATTATTTCTCTACAAATCCAGTGTATCCAGATCAAATATTTCGAAAACGATTTCGCATGCGAAGAGATTTATTTTGTCGCATAGTGAATGCACTTGAGAGTCGTTCATCATTTTTTCAGCAAAGGGATGATGCTGCGAGTAGACAAGGCTTGACACCACTACAAAAATGCACAGCTGTGATTCGTCAATTAGCTTATGGAGTCCCAGCCGACCATCTTGACGAGTATCTACGCATGGGTGAATCAACCGCCATTCAATGTCTTTTCAAGTTTTGCGTTTATGTGGTTGAACTATTTGGAGATCAATACTTGAGAAGACCAAATGCTGATGATGTTCAACGTCTTCTTCAATTGCATGATGAGAGGCACGGCTTCCCCGGAATGTTAGGCAGCCTTGATTGCATGCATTGGGAATGGAAAAATTGTCCAGTTGCTTGGAAAGGACAATTTACAAGAGGGCATGGATCACCAACAATCGTGCTTGAAGCGGTCGCGTCTCAAGATTTGTGGATATGACATGCATTCTTTGGTGTCGCAGGTTCACATAATGATCTTAATGTGTTATATGAATCTCCCATATTCAATAACATCTTGCAAGGAAATGCCCCGGAGATTAATTTCACGGTCAACGGCACTCAATACAAGAAGGGGTATTATCTAACAGATGGAATATATCCGGAATGGGCTACTTTCGTGAAGGCTTTTCCTTATCCGGAAGATCCCAAGAGGAGATTGTTTAAGGAAAGACAAGAGGCTGCAAGGAAAAATGTTGAACGAGCATTTGGGGTGCTTCAAGCTCGATGGGCAATTGTCAGAGGTTCAGCTCGTTATTGGTATAGAAAAAAGTTAAAACATATTATGTTAGCGTGCATTATTTTGCACAACATGATTGTAGAAGATGAGGGGGATCACGTGACAAATTGGTACAACGATGAAGGTGACGAACCAGCACAACCTGTCCAAGGCTCAAACCGAGGATTTCATGATTATTTCCAGATAAATTCTCAACTACGTGACAGTCATGTACATCACCAATTTCGTGCCGACTTAGTTGAACATATTTGGTCACAATATAACACCCCCTGAATTTGTATTTTATTATTTCACTTTATGTTAATTTATATGTTATCTTTTAATTATATGCAAGTATATTTTTTTTTGATATTGTTCTCTATCATTTCAAATTTTTAATAATAATTTAAATTTTAAATAATGATAAAAATATTTTAAAAATATTATTATTATTTATTTAAAATAATAATTATTTAAATTAGCAAATAAAATTAAAAATAAAAAATAAGTAGACAAGAGAATAAATATGTGAAAGAATATGTATTTGAGAGAATGTATATGTGAGATAATGTGTATGTGGCATGTGAGTCCCATAAATAATGGGGGTTGAATGTTAAACGATTGTGAGAGAATGAAGATGTTAATGTTAATGTGTATATGACATGTGGATCCCATGCTTTTTGATGAGATGATAGATATTGTAACGTTAATGAAATTAAACCAATACGGATGCCTTTAGAGTTTTTTTTTTTAAGTAGGACAAACTTCTCGACTTGCTTAATAATGAAACGAGATTTGTATATCTTCTTTAAGATATTAAATTAAAAAGAAAAAATATTTCATATTTGTAAATCAATTAATTTTGTACACCTGAATCCAACCGACAATAGAGTGAGCTTTTAGTTTGAGTCTTTATTATTTTCACTATTTTATGATAATATTAAGAATTATATTAATCTAGTGTAAAAAAACTTCATTAAGGTAAGTGTGGATTCACATGCTTACTAAATATTTGAATAAATATCTCACAAAATTACAACATAAGCAAAAGTGTATGTGATATTCCTCTGATTTATTTATTTATTTTTTAGGTTAATCATGTCTTATAAGTACATGTCCCGGTCTGAAAAAGAAAAAGATAGTTAATGATTAAAGAAATAATTTAAAGTCAAATTGGAGATATCAATTAAGTACTTTGAATTGTGTCAAACAAAAAAAATAGTTGCAGATGCAAAAAAAAAACACAACGTAGTTGATAATTCAACTAATTGAGAAAGAGATGAGAATGAAAATGATATTAAAGAAGTTTTTGAATAGGTCAATATGAATAAATTCAATAATAATGAGAAAGATAATAAATATGTTCAACATGAGAACTTATATTACACGCCACAAATATATATAGAGAAAGAGAGAGAGAAAATTATATCTTGCTCGATGCTTTATGAGCGATCGTGAGTGACGTGCTCACGTGGCATTGCCAACTTAATTTTTTATATTAAAAAACTCTTTCGTTCTCTTTCTCCCGTTCACTCTTTTTAGTATTAAAATTATCCTTTTTCTCTCTCCCCTACCTCCCTCCATTATAAAAACTCTCACTCTCTCTTCACTTTCCCAAATTCAAAATTTCCCTCACTCTCGTGCCCTTTTCCTTCGCTGGCATCTTTTGTCACTCTTGCTTCTACCTTCACCATCGTCTTCCGTCGATCTTGCTCCTACCTTCGTCGTCGTCTTTTGTCATTGTCACTCATTCCTTTGTCGAACGCAAACAAAGTTATTTCAAAGCTCTTCTCGCTGGCCGATGAAGATCTTCAAACTCAAACAAAACCTGACACCGTCGCCCCCACCGCTTTCATTCTGATTTGCGATTTTTTAATTAGGATTTTTCAACTTCAACATCAGCTACTACAGTAATATGGTGATACACATTATAGCATGTTACTACCTTAAAGTTGCTGCTACAATCTTATTGTTGCTATAACCTTGAAACTGTTAAAACCTTGGAACTGCTACAACGAGAAAATTGTTGTAATTTGTTTAGTTATCTTATTTGCAGGAAACTTGGCAAACGTCTAAATTGCGAAATTTTACATGATGTTACAACATAGAAGTCATGTTGGAGCAATCTAAATACCTTGAGTTTTAATGTTTGGGCAAAGGTTAATTTAAGTTATGTTTATTGTTGTATTTGATGTTAAATCCGACACTTTTGATTAGGTTCCGAAAATTTTCGGAGAATTACCAGATAGATTCCGGGGTTCCGAGTCCTTGGATATAAAATTAGGGACTAAATGTACTACAACAAATAGTTACAAGGGCTATATCGGATATAACATTAAGCCCTAGGGGTGTTCTTGCGAATAGGCTGAAAGTGGCTGGACTAAAGTGCAAAATGCCACAGCTTATTAACCTAGCTCTTCCCCCGGTTGTCGCGACAATCCCCGCAGCCGCAACCCTTTTTTTTTTCCCTTCGCGCGCGTGCCCTAGCCGACTCCACACCCGATCGAGAAGCAACGACAACGCCAACTTCCTTCTCCCGAACCCTAGCCGCCGGCGACTTTTCCGACGCTTTCTCCTTCTCTTCTCCTGTAGCCGCAGCCAAGCTCCAACTCGATCCCCTCTTCTCTTTTCATTCTTAAGCGAGCCTAATCACAGCAGAATACTATCCGCAGGCCACTGGGATTAGCTTCTCGCCAGGGATTGTTAGGATGCTGGGAATCGAATAGGGCGCCTACGAATCGGAGATTGGGCTTCAGTCCCTCACCTTCTGCTTGCGGTGAGGATCTACCACTAGGATTTGAGGTAAGGAGGGTGGCTTACTATCCTGTAAAGAGGCTTAGGTTATTTTAGATCAGTGGTTGTGAATCGATTGTTCAATTTCCCATTGATTGGATTTTTGATGTGGAATTTACGCATATGTTAGGTGACAGTGTCTTCATCTGAATCGGGCTGTGCGGAGGAATTGAAGTAATCCTGTTTGATCGGGAATTGTTGGGCTTAGCTCTGTTTCGGTGATTGGAGTGGTCGTGAGCCTGAGGAATTCCGGCCGTGTAAGGTGAGCCTTAATCCACATGCCAGTTTTTGATCTTTTGGTAAAGAGATAGCTGTAGATCTTAAGATGGGAAATTGATATGGTTGGCTAGTTCAATTCAGTAGATCAGTTGTTGATTTGAATGGATGAACTGG
Source organism: Boesenbergia rotunda (assembly GCA_024364735.1). Lineage (NCBI taxonomy): Eukaryota > Viridiplantae > Streptophyta > Magnoliopsida > Zingiberales > Zingiberaceae > Boesenbergia > Boesenbergia rotunda. The sequence continues at coordinate 273,502 of JAGFNQ010003524.1, read as the reverse complement.
GTTGCAACTTAGGATTTGATGGGGTTTGATTGGATTAGCGATCAAATTGAAGTTAAGTAAATTTGAACTTATAAGGTGATTAATTGTAGGCTAAACCTAAATTAGAAAATCTAATCCCAAACAAACGAGGATTAATCATTTAATTAGGGTTAATTAAATGAAGAGGGATGGATTAGGTTAACCCTAAAATGGATTAGGTTAACCCTAAAATGGATTAGGGATTAATTAGCTAGTTGTTATTTGTGTAATAGCTAATTAAATTAAATCCATGATACAGGAGCTTGACTTGGATTATATTTTTGACGGGTGGTTCTGTCTCGTTGATACGGACTTCACCTATTCGGAGGCGGGTACCCTTTGACTTATCTATCTTGATATTGTCATTTTGTTATGCATAGAATGTTATAGATAGCAGTAAGATCCTACGCTATCCCTGGTTATTATGTTTGATCTGGATATTATGGTTTACCCCTGTTTATTATGTCAGTTCTGGATACCTGTTGTTTATCCTTGAGTTATTATGCTGTTAGTTCCATACGGTCTCTAGTATTGTCATCCCTACATGTATGCTTAGATATCGTAGTGTATCTCTTGCATTTGACCTTGAGGGATCTGTATTTCAGTTCAGTATACCTTGTAGGATACCTGTATTTCCTGTTATAGGATTTCAGACTGAGACTTAGTATACCGAGGACTTGGGAGGGAGGTATGTGTATCTATCATACACCATCCTTGCACTGTTGCATGCCGGCGATCAGCGACTCCCTTGTGGTTGAGCCTAATCGTTTTCCGGTACATGACGGGCACACACCGCCACTCATGGGTTAGTGGATACCGTAGATGTGTGCATTTGCCCTGTATTGCTCCGTTCGGCCACTATTTGGAGGGTGAGCGCGGGCGTGGTAGCAAGCAGGGATCCCTTCTCGTACTGAGCCACGAGGAGATGAGAGCTTGACTCCCCCATTGCTTGGGGTCGGAGCGGAGTCTCCACCAGCATCCTGTCCACCCGGTCACTCAGGAGCAGTGATGGCAGAGTGTACAGTTGTCAGAGCCCTACCCGTTCAGACGTCCCTATGACAGGTGTACGATGATTCTGTCTGGTGTCAGGGGTGACACATGTCATTGCACCATGTGCATATTTTGCATCGTGCATTGTTTGCTGCACTTGATTCTTGCACTTGTTTGACATTGCATATTCTGGAGCCTTGTTATCTGAGCTTATATGTCTATTGGTTTTCCTTTGGTATTTCTTACCCTCTATACAGGTTAGATGGATTCAGGTATGTATCTATTTCGGTATGTTCAGTACTAGTCTTTCCCTACTGTTGCTATGAGACTGTAGTAGCTGAACTCTTATTGTTAGTATAACCTCCTATGCATATCTGTGGGTATTCGCTGAGTTATGGACTCACCCCGTTGCCATATATGTTTATTTCAGGTTGATGTCTGCGAGGAGATCCCGAGCCGCCAGTCCCCAGCTCCAGAGGAGCTCTTTTTGATTTTGGTTTTCCGTTGTTTCATTTATGGACCCTGTAGTATTTACTATGCTTCCGCTATTATGTTTTAAACATGTATGCACGTTTTATTTGATGGCATTGTACTTTTGAGTCCTATGTTGGACTTCGTTTGATTTTGGTTTTGTTCCTGCCCCCTGGCAGCTCAGGTGAGTTCGGATTTGGTCTTTCGATAGTTAAAATCATATAACTGTTGTTCTGCATATATCTGAGGCCTGAGGCCCTTTAAACTGCGTGGTTGTGTTATATTATCTGTGTGTATGTGTAAATTGTCCGCCGGACAGGGGAGGTGCTGTCCGATTTTCTATTGGATCAGCGGCTCCTGGGTCTCGGGGCGTGACAATTTATTTTGGTATCAGAGCGTAGGTTTCGATGCCTACGTGTTTTACGGGATTTTCGGGTTTATCTGATACCGATTTATTTTTGGTATTTTTGGTATCAAGCCCAGGATGCGGGATACCATCGATTCGTGGATTTCTCGGAATTTAAATCTGACACTGAACTGGTAGGTGTCGGAGCTCGGGTTTGATGTTATTCATCCGAGTACATTACGGATTTTTAAAGCCGTGGTTGCGATGCGACGGCAATTTGGGGACTTGGCAGCGACAGGACTTCTCCAGGCAGCAAATAGGTAAATTAAGGTTAGCCTCTTGGTTTTGGGTTTTAATACTCGTTAATAATGTAACAGGTATGACGCGAGATGCTCATATTCCTGTACTGAGACGTGGTCGGGGACGGCCACGTAAGGAGACTTTAGAGCCTTCGGCTGTAGAGCCAGCAGAGAGAGAGTCTGATAGCCGAGGTCAGACGTTGCAGGACATCCAGAGAGGTCAGGGTTCCCCGACTCAGAGGGTCCCTACTCCTTTTCCATCAGCAGTACCTACTGCCCCTCCTGCTGGGTCTACTCCGGTAGTATTTACTGTGTCAGCAGCCGTACCACTGCCGACCTATTCAGTACCTGTAGGTTCTGCACCGATGTTCCCGGCAGTTCCATCAGAGGCACCCATTCCGAGGCAGCCTGCAGTTACCGCGGTGGTACCTGCCCCGGTTATTCCCCCTACACCATCGGAGACGCCTATACTTGCTCCGATGTACTCTACAGTTCCCCCAGCAGCACCGGGTCTATACTATCAGACTGTGCCATCAGCCGTACCGGCACCGTCATATGCTACTGCACCCCCGGCTATGACTACTGCAGCGTATTCCACTATGCCGACTACGATGCAGGCCCCGGTGCTCCCTTCAGTTCCACCGGCATTTGTTGCCCCGGGATTTCCTACTGTACCTGTGGCACCACCTGTGGTGTCCACTCCGGCTATGCCTGCGGCTCCTTCTATGATTTCTGCCCCAGGATGTTCCACCGTGCCCCCTGCAGCAGTTGCTCTTACCGACGGCATTCGAGATCGAGCCCGGATTCCGATATTGGCAGCGTCCGTAAAGGGCCGATTCACACTATTCCAGGGAGGACCAGATCCAGCTGCGGCCCGAGAGTGGATCAGGACACTGGAGAGTACTTTCCGTTATCTGACGTGTTCAGAGTGGGAGAAGGCTGAGTTGGCTGTTTATCATCTGCGAGATCAGGCGTACGCCTGGTGGTCTACGCAGCAGACCGTTATTGGCGAGGAGTTTGTCACCTGGGACACCTTCCGGGAGGCATTTGAGGCGAGGTACCTTCCCGTATCGTTCCGCATGGCTAGACGACAGGATTTCGTACTTCTCAAGCAGGGAGATTTATCAGTACTAGAGTATGAGGCGGAGTTTACCCGCCTATCAGAGTATTGCCCTCACCTAGTGGCAAATGACATGGAGAGGATGACTCAGTTCCATCAGGGTCTAGCGGCATATATTCAGACCCGTATGTCAGGATTTATCCCGACTTCTTATCGAGAGGCATTAGAGCGTGCGCTCGTTATTGAGATGACTCAACACAGATTATTTGGGGGTAAGAAGAAGGGGAAACAGGCTACGACGGACTCAGCTCAGCCACAGCAGCCGCAGACTACTGGACAGAAGCGCGGCCGCCACACTCAGGCAGCTTCTGGCACTTCTGGGGCATCCTCTGGGCCCCAGAAGTCGAGACGCTCTTCTACCGGATCCTTCCAGTCTTCTCAGCAGGACCGGAAGAAGACTATACAGCCTCTTACTGTACCCGTTGCGGATCCCGAGAGCACGTAGTAGCAAACTGTCGCCTGGAGCAGGCCGTTTGCTACTACTGCAGATTACCAGGACATTTGAGCAGGGACTGTGCCTTGAAGGCACAGAATGAGGGGACGGGAGCCACTAGCCAGACTGGACATTCAGGACAGTCAGGAGCTCAGAGAGGCGGACGGAGGACTCAGCCTTCATTCCGCCAGCCGTATGCGCCCCACCAGCACCTGCTTACGGTATGCTAGGACATGAGGCCAGTTACACCCCAGCCTTATCCCAGAGCTCAGCTGCAGGACCTCCACAGCAGACCTATCCAGTTTATCAGCCTGTGATGCAGCAGCCTCAGTACTCGGTGGGAGGGTCAGTTCAGTAGCATCAGTCTCAGTTGCAGATCCCACCTCAGCATTACCCAGCCGGCCCATCACAGCAGTACCCAGCGGTGCCACCACCACCACCACCGCCTGAGACTGGACGGATATATGCTGTCACGCGGGAGGAGGCCCAGCGAGCTGACGGATCGGTATTCCACGGTACTATTTCTCTTTATGCTTTTCCTGCTGAGCTATTAGTTGATACAGGTAGTTCTTACTCCTTCATATCGCGGATATTCATGAGTAGGATTGGTAGATTGGCTACCGCTAGACTGCAGGGGTTATCTGTATCCTTACCCTCAGGAGAGATCTTGAGTATCACCCAGGAGGTCAGAGCATGTCCATTAGATTTCGGTAGTATTACCCTCACGGTTAACTTGTTAGTTCTGGAGATGGTGGACTTCGATATTATTATTGGTATGGACATCCTTACAGCGTATCATGCCACAGTCGATTGCCAGATGAGGGTGGTCACCTTCCGGCCTCCGGACCAACCCTCGTGGGATTTCACTGGCATCAGGGATGAGGGCTTATCGGTTATTTCTGCGCTTCAGGCACAGAGACTACTATCTCGAGGATGTCAGGGTCTCTTACTGTCATTTATTAGCACCGATGACAGCAGTAGCCCTCCGCTCTCGGACGTTCCAGTGGTCCGAGAATACCAGGACGTATTTCCAGAGGAGCTACCAGGTTTGCCTCCCAGGAGGCAAGTGGAGTTTACTATTGAGCTGTTACCGAGGACTCAGCGAGGACACGATGCGATTTGGGTGATCGTTGATCGATTAACCAAATCTGCACACTTTTTGGCCATTCGGAGGACAGACTCCTTGGACAGACTAGCAGAGTTATATTGTAGAGAGATTGTTCGGCTGCATGGTGTTCCGATGAGCATTATATCAGATCGAGACCCTCGCTTCACATCACGTTTTTGGCAGAGTCTGCAGCGGGCCATGGGTACCGAGTTGAGGTTCAGTACCGCTTTCCATCCGCAGACCGACGGGCAGTCAGAGCGGACTATTCAGACTCTAGAGGACCTATTGAGAGCTTGTGTTGTGGATTTCGGAGGCAGCTGGGAGGATCATCTACACCTGGTTGAGTTTGCCTACAACAACAGCTATCATGCGGCTATACAGATGGCACCGTATGAGGCGTTGTATGGTAGGCCTTGTCGGACACCCACCCTCTGGGAGGAGGTTGGAGAGTCCCAGTTGCTAGGACCTCAGAGAGCACAGTTTGAGGCGGAGTTAGTCCGTACTATTAGACGACGGATGTCCGAGGCACAGGATCGACAGAAGAGTTATGCGGATCGGAGACGGAGACCTCTGGAGTTCTCCATTGGCGATCATGTGTTCCTTCGTGTTTCACCCACGAAAGGGGTGAAGAGATTCGGTCTTCGAGGTAAGCTTACTCCGCGATACATTGGTCCTTTCGTGATTTTGGAGAGGATTGGAGCAGTAGCTTACCGTCTGGCATTACCACCTGCCCTATCTGGAGTGCACGATGTATTTCATGTATCGATGCTGAGACGGTATGTACCAGACCCTACGCATGTGCTGTCAGACGTATCTGTTCCCCTTCAGCCGGATACGACGTATGAGGAGGTTCCGACACGGATTTTGGGCTACAGGGAGCGCCAGTTGCGAAACAAGACCATCCGGTTGGTTAGAGTCGGATGGCAGCATCACTCAGATGAGGAGGCTACCTGGGAGCTTGAGGATGTCATCCGAACTCGTTACCCTCACCTGTTCACTTGAGGTATGTGTGGTTAGTTACTGTTCAGTATTTATATCAGCATACTTCTTGATAGTGGTACTATAGTGAATAACGAAATTTGGGGACCAAATTTTTATTAGTGGGGGAGGATGTTAAATCCGACACTTTTGATTAGGTTCCGGAAATTTTCGGAGAATTACCAGATAGATTCCGGGGTTCCGAGTCCTTGGATATAAAATTAGGGACTAAATGTACTACAACAAATAGTTACAAGGGCTATATCGGATATAACATTAAGCCCTAGGGGTGTTCTTGCGAATAGGCTGAAAGTGGCTGGACTAAAGTGCAAAATGCCACAGCTTATTAACCTAGCTCTTCCCCCGGTTGTCGCGACAATCCCCGCAGCCGCAACCCTTTTTTTTTTCCCTTCGCGCGCGTGCCCTAGCCGACTCCACACCCGATCGAGAAGCAACGCCAACGCCAACTTCCTTCTCCCGAACCCTAGCCGTCGGCGACTTTTCCGACGCTTTCTCCTTCTCTTCTCCTGTAGCCATAGCCAAGCTCCAACTCGATCCCCTCTTCTCTTTTCATTCTTAAGCGAGCCTAATCACAGCAGAATACTATCCGCAGGCCACTGGGATTAGCTTCTCGCCAGGGATTGTTAGGATGCTGGGAATCGAATAGGGCGCCTACGAATCGGAGATTGGGCTTCAGTCCCTCACCTTCTGCTTGCGGTGAGGATCTACCACTAGGATTTGAGGTAAGGAGGGTGGCTTACTATCCTGTAAAGAGGCTTAGGTTATTTTAGATCAGTGGTTGTGAATCGATTGTTCAATTTCCCATTGATTGGATTTTTGATGTGGAATTTACGCATATGTTAGGTGACAGTGTCTTCATCTGAATCGGGCTGTGCGGAGGAATTGAAGTAATCCTGTTTGATCGGGAATTGTTGGGCTTAGCTCTGTTTCGGTGATTGGAGTGGTCGTGAGCCTGAGGAATTCCGGCCGTGTAAGGTGAGCCTTAATCCACATGCCAGTTTTTGATCTTTTGGTAAAGAGATAGCTGTAGATCTTAAGATGGGAAATTGATATGGTTGGCTAGTTCAATTCAGTAGATCAGTTGTTGATTTGAATGGATGAACTGGGTTGCAACTTAGGATTTGATGGGGTTTGATTGGATTAGCGATCAAATTGAAGTTAAGTAAATTTGAACTTATAAGGTGATTAATTGTAGGCTAAACCTAAATTAGAAAATCTAATCCCAAACAAACGAGGATTAATCATTTAATTAGGGTTAATTAAATGAAGAGGGATGGATTAGGTTAACCCTAAAATGGATTAGGTTAACCCTAAAATGGATTAGGGATTAATTAGCTAGTTGTTATTTGTGTAATAGCTAATTAAATTAAATCCATGATACAGGAGCTTGACTTGGATTATATTTTTGACGGGTGGTTCTGTCTCGTTGATACGGACTTCACCTATTCGGAGGCGGGTACCCTTTGACTTATCTATCTTGATATTGTCATTTTGTTATGCATAGAATGTTATAGATAGCAGTAAGATCCTACGCTATCCCTGGTTATTATGTTTGATCTGGATATTATGGTTTACCCCTGTTTATTATGTCAGTTCTGGATACCTGTTGTTTATCCTTGAGTTATTATGCTGTTAGTTCCATACGGTCTCTAGTATTGTCATCCCTACATGTATGCTTAGATATCGTAGTGTATCTCTTGCATTTGACCTTGAGGGATCTGTATTTCAGTTCAGTATACCTTGTAGGATACCTGTATTTCCTGTTATAGGATTTCAGACTGAGACTTAGTATACCGAGGACTTGGGAGGGAGGTATGTGTATCTATCATACACCATCCTTGCACTGTTGCATGCCGGCGATCAGCGACTCCCTTGTGGTTGAGCCTAATCGTTTTCCGGTACATGACGGGCACACACCGCCACTAATGGGTTAGTGGATACCGTAGATGTGTGCATTTGCCCTGTATTGCTCCGTTCGGCCACTATTTGGAGGGTGAGCGCGGGCGTGGTAGCAAGCAGGGATCCCTTCTCGTACTGAGCCACGAGGAGATGAGAGCTTGACTCCCCCATTGCTTGGGGTCGGAGCGGAGTCTCCGCCAGCATCCTGTCCACCCGGTCACTCAGGAGCAGTGATGGCAGAGTGTACAGTTGTCAGAGCCCTACCCGTTCAGACGTCCCTATGACAGGTGTACGATGATTCTGTCTGGTGTCAGGGGTGACACATGTCCTTTCACCATGTGCATATTTTGCATCGTGCATTGTTTGCTGCACTTGATTCTTGCACTTGTTTGACATTGCATATTCTGGAGCCTTGTTATCTGAGCTTATATATCTATTGGTTTTCCTTTGGTATTTCTTACCCTCTATACAGGTTAGATGGATTCAGGTATGTATCTATTTCGGTATGTTCAGTACTAGTCTTTCCCTACTGTTGCTATGAGACTGTAGTAGCTGAACTCTTATTGTTAGTATAACCTCCTATGCATATCTGTGGGTATTCGCTGAGTTATGGACTCACCCCGTTGCCATATATGTTTATTTCAGGTTGATGTCTGCGAGGAGATCCCGAGCCGCCAGTCCCCAGCTCCAGAGGAGCTCTTTTTGATTTTGGTTTTCCGTTGTTTCATTTATGGACCCTGTAGTATTTACTATACTTCCGCTATTATGCTTTTAAACATGTATGCACGTTTTATTTGATGGCATTGTACTTTTGAGTCCTATGTTGGACTTCGTTTGATTTTGGTTTTGTTCCTGCCCCCTGGCAGCTCAGGTGAGTTCGGATTTGGTCTTTCGATAGTTAAAACATATAACTGTTATTCTGCATATATCTGAGGCCTGAGGCCCTTTAAACTGCGTGGTTGTGTTATATTATCTGTGTGTTTGTGTAAATTGTCCGCCGGACAGGGGAGGTGCTGCCCGATTTTCTATTGGATCAGCGGCTCCTGGGTCTCGGGGCGTGACATTCGATATGCATTGTGAATATGCAGAATATAAGTATAATAGAAGAAAAGTTCAAGTGGGATCTTGGCAAATGAAGAAGACCCGACAACAATAACCGAGCCGAAGGAAGCTCTAGAAAGTAAGACATGAAGGATAGAGAGGCATCTGAGAGATGCAAGGCTGATAGAGGAGCTAGAAGGCTAGGTCTAGGTTGGTCGGGTGAGGACAAGTGCTGCGAGATTGTACTGGGGAAGGGAAATCCTAAGTTTAGGATTTGGGCAGTCTACTGTGTAGATGCAATCATGCCCTAAATGAGAAGTTTCAATGATTGACAGTTATTTAAGTTTAAGCTAATACATTGGATCTAACATTGAGGTTTAGTGTGCAGTAATGCAAGAAGTCCAAGGAATGGTCGAGGACCGAATTCTTGGCATGAAGGCCCGGAGTTGAGGAAGCTCCAGGCAAGAAGTCCAAGGGATGGTCGGGGACGGAACTCTTGGCATGAAGACCCGGAGTTGAGGAGGCTCTAGGCGTGAAGTCCAGGAAACGAGAGGTTTTGCTGGCACAAGGTAATTGGATCGATTGAAAACAATGCAAAATATTTAGGGTTGAGAATCCTAAATATTTGAGCGTATCAATCGATCAGGAAATCGATTGGAAGATGACCAATCGATTACTGAATCGATTCAGGGCGATTCTGTGTGAAAACAAAATGCTCCCTAATCGATCAGTGAATCGATTAGAAGCTCTTTAATTAATTGATGAATCGATTCAGGGCGATTCTGTGTGTAAACAGAATGATCTGTAATCGATTAGTCAATCGATTCAGAAGTCCTGTAATCGATTGGTGAATCGATTACGAGCGATTCTGTGCGCCAACAGAATGCTCCGTGATCGTCAATCAATCGATTCAGAAGCTCTGTAATCGATTGGTGAATCGATTAGAAGCTAGTCTGTGCACAGACAGAACGCTTCGTAATCAATCGTTCAATCGATTCAAGACACTAATAGATCAGTCAATCGATTCAAGTTCAAAATGGCGTAATCCCAGTCGTTCATCCAACATTTGTACTGTTCAACGACTACTCGGTAATCGATTGGGGTTTTTCGCCAATCGATTCATAATGCAGAGAAGACCGTTATAAGTGGGCAACCAAGCACAAAACACGTCACTGTTCCATTGCAATCTCTGCTAGGGTTTTGGTGCTCCAAGTTCTCTGCTCAAGCTCAAGTTTCCAACACCTTCTTCAAGCAACCAAAGGAAGGAGAAGCAAGCCTATTGTGTAATACTTCTTTCTCTTCTTCTTCCTTGTGTTGTTCTTTGTGAAAGCTTTCAAGGGTGTTGTAAAAGGGTTTCTCCACCCTCGGTGTTGTTCCGAGAAGGAGGTTTCATAGTGAAATCTGTGATCGTTGGTGTGGACCCTTGGATTAGTCACCTCAAGAAGGTGGAGACCAAGTAAACCAAAGTGTTAGCATTGGATTTGGTGGTGTGTGGTTTTTGATCTCTTCTTGGAAGAAGAAGAATTAACTGAAGCGAGCTATTCATCCCCCCCCCCCCTCTAGCTCTACTGATCCTCAACAAGTGGTATCAGAGCGAGGTTGCTTCGGAGGACTCACACCCAAAGAAGCAAGCGGTTGAGCTGCGAGGATGTCTTTGAAAGAGGGCCACAGTACTACACAACCACCTTACTATGAAGGGAACAACTTCGCATATTGGAAGAGTCGCATGGAAAATTATCTCATGACTGAAATTGACAACTGGTTTTCTGTTACGGAGGGTTTTGTTGCACCAACACAAGATGGAAAAATTCTGGAATCATCCAAATGGACGGCTGAGCAAAAGATGAAGGCGCAAGCAAATGCTAAAGCCATGGTAACTCTTCAATGTGGATTGAGCTCGGAACAACTAAACAAGGTCGGTTCATTCAAGAGTGCTAAAGAGTTGTGGGATAAACTAATTGAGCTAAATGAAGGCACAAAAGATTCAAGAATTGTCAAAAGGGACCTTCTTATAAATCAACTATAAAATTTTGTAATGAAGGAAGGAGAAACTGTAAGTCAGTTACATGGAAGATTCAAGGAGCTTTTAAATGGTCTTCATTCAGTTGGAGAAAGTGTGAAAAATCAGGACCTCATCAGGTATGCACTAAAATCCTTCCCAAGAAACTCCTTATGGTCATCAATGGTTGATGCTTATAAGGTTTTAAGGGATTTATCAATTGTTAAGTTAGATGAACTATTTTATGAACTAGAATTGCATGAACAAGCTAATATAAGTCATAAGGAGAAAGGTATAGTTTTGGTTGCAGGTGAAAGAAGCAAGAAGAAAAATAAAGAGAAGAAGAAGGAGAAGAAGGATGAATCCTCCTCATCCGAGTCCGAGCAAGATAGTGATAGTGATAGCGATGAGGAGCTATCATCAAGTGAAATGGCAAACTTTGTCCGAAAGATGATGAAACGATCTAGAAAGTTCAACAAGAAGGATGTCAAGAAGATGTTCCTTGATGACAAGAAAAAGTGTAAGTCTCAAGCTAAATCAAAAGCAAAGACTGATGCAATTTTTTTTGAGTGCAGTAAAAAGGGTCATATCAAAGCCGATTGTCCTGAGCTAAAATGAAAGGATGATAAGACAAAGAAAAAGAAGGCTTTGAAAGCTACATGGGATGATACTTCATCTAGTTCATCAGATGAAGAAATTGGAAGAAAGACTTCAAGACATGTGGCTCTCATGACCTTGAATGATGTTGAAAGTAGTGAAGATGAGAAAAATCGTGAAAATGAAGTTGAGTCTTCAAGCGAGTCATCATCTAGTGAGGATGAGGTAATTTCTCCTAAATTAGATAAACTCTATGCTGCTATTGCATGCTTGATAAATGCTTTATCTAGATCAAAAGTTAAAGTTAAAGAACTACAAACTAAGATGAAATTACTTGAAAATGATACTATGCCATGTGAAGCATGTACACATCATGAAGTTGCAAATTCTAGAGGTGATAATCTTAAAAAGGATAATGCATCATTGAAATTGCAAGTAGAGGGTCTTAGAAGTGCTTTGGAAAAATTTACCTTAAGCTCTAAATATTTGGACATGATATTAGGAAGTCAACGGGCAATTTATAACAAGGCAGGATTAGGATATAAACCAAAGGATAAGGAAGTTAACTTCATGTCTCTTGTTAGTAGAAATCATATTTCAAAAGTGAAAACTGCTCAAGCTTGGGTACCCAAGCAATTTGTTATAGATGCTATTGACCCAACATTTGAGTACCAAAAATTTAGTTCATCATTTGAACAAGCATGCGTCGAGGGGGAGCATCCANTAAAATTTTTGAACAATTTATAATTAGGAATGTTCTATTAGTGAAAGGTATGGTTTTCAATCTACTAAGTGATAGTCAACTATGTGACTCGGGATATAGAGTTGAGTTTGACTCAACTCAATGTCTAATTAAGCATAGTGAACTAAACACTATCATGCTTATTGGCCATAGGAAGGAAAACATTTATCAAGTTGAACTATTTGGTGCTACTAATATGTTTGGTAAGTGTTTAATGTCTAAAGAGGAAGAGACTTGGCTTTGGTATCGGAGACTTGCTCACACCAACATGAGACACATCAAGAAACTATCAAAGAATGAGTTGGTGCAAGGATTGCCAAAATTGAAGTTTCAAAAGGACAAACTATGTGATGCATGTCAAATGGGTAAGCAAACCAAGGCTACCCACAAAGGTAAAACGAATTTAAGTACGTCTACAGCATTGGAACTATTGCATATGGATTTGTTTGATAGTAGCAAGCATGTTTCCTTGAATGATAGTAGATATTGTTTAGTCTGAATAGATGACTTCACTAGATACATTTGGGTGTTTTTCTTGAAGCATATGGATCATACCTTAGAAACTTTGATTGCTTTTTGTAGAAGAGTAGAAAATGATAAAAATCTGAAAAACAATAGATTAAGAAGTGATCATGGAGGCGAATTTGAAAATGAAAGATTTGAAAATTTTTGCTCACAAAATCGATATAAGCATGAATTCTCTACCTTTAGGACACCACAACAAAATGGGGTGGTTGAGAGAAAAAATAGAGTCTTACAAGAGGCCGCTAGGAGTATGTTAAATGAATACTCACTTCATAGTTATCTATGGGCCGAAGCAATTAATATGGCATGTTATGTGCCAAATAGGACTTTAATACATAGGTTTTTGAACAAAACACCTCATGAGTTGTGGTTTGGTAATCCTCCTACAATAAAACATCTTAGAGTGTTTAGATGTAAAGTATATATTTTAAACACCAAAGATCACCTAGGAAAATTTTCCACCAAGGCGGATGAAGGTATTCTTGTAGGGTATTCCACTCATAGCAAAGCCTATAGAGTTTACAATAAGAGATCCAAAATAGTTGAAGAGTCTTTAAATGTGGGTTTCGAAGAAAATCCAAGCTCAAGTTCAAATAAAGCAATAGAGGAGGAAATACAATTTGAATTGGAGAAATTGACATTAGAGGAGGAAAATAATCTTGAGAAAGAAGAAAGTGAAACGGAAGGTATTGTTGAGTTACCACTTGAGAATGTAATCACTACAACTCAAGAACCACAACCCACAAGGACAAGTGCAAACCATGCCTTGGAGAAAGTAGTGGGTGACATTACACATGGGGTATGAACTCGATCATATTTTCGAAATGAAGGGAGTCAAGTGGCTCTAATTTCACAAATTGAGCCAAGCCGTAGGTGATGCGTTGCTTGATCCCGATTGGATTTTGGCAATGCAAGATGAATTATTTCAATTTGAGAGAAGTCAAGTTTGAGAGTTAGTTCCTAGAACCAAAGGAAAATCAATTATTGATACAAAATGGGTTTTTAGGAACAAACTTGACGATAAAGGAATGGTTGGGAGAAATAAAGCTAGATTGGTCGCTAGAGGCTTTAATCAAGTCGAAGGATTGGACTATGATGAAACTTATGCACCGGTAGCTCGGTTAGAGTCTATTAGGATGATGTTGGCATTTACCGCTCATAAAGGATTTAAGTTGTATCAAATGGATGTAAAATCAACATTTTAAAATGGTTTTATCAAAGAAGAAGTATATGTTGAGCAATCTCCGGGATTTGAAGATTTAGAATTTCCAAACCATGTATACAAGTTTAAGAAGGCATTGTATAGACTAAAACAAGCACCTCGTGCTTGGTATGAACGGTTGTCAACATTCTTAGTGTCAAAAGGTTTTCATAGAGGAAAAATTGATCCTACATTATTTTTAAAAACTAGTGGGGAAGATATTTTTGTGGCCCAAGTCTATGTAGATGACATTATTTGTGGGTCCAGAAACAAAGACTATCTAAATGAGTTCATAAATCACATGGAAAGTGAATTTGAAATGAGCTTAGTTGGTGAATTAACATTTTTCTTAGGTTTACAAATTAAACAAATGAAAGATGACATATATATACATCAATCCAAATATGTAAAAGAAATCATTAAGAAATTTGGGATGAAGAGTGCAAAAGAACTATCTACCCCTATGACAACTAACACTAAGTTAGACAATGATATTGAAGGTAAAGAAGTTGATCCCAAAATGTATCGTAGTGCCATAGGTAGTCTCCTCTATCTCATGGCTAGTAGACCCGACATATTGTTTGCCATGGGTATGTGTGCAAAGTATCAAGCTTGTGCCAAGAAATCACATCTATGTGCAATCAAACGGATCCTTCGCTATCTTAAAGGGACTCCAAGGGTGGGTTTGTGGTACCCTAGAACCGAAACGTTTGATCTTGTAGGATACTCCTATTCGGATTACGCCGGGTGTAAATTGGATCGAAAAAGCACTAGTGGTGGGTGCCAATTTTTGGGATCTTCTTTGGTGAGTTGGTCAAGTAGAAAACAATATTGTGTAGCACTCTCCACAACCGAAGCCGAATATATAGCTATGGGTGAATGTGTGTCACAATTATTATGAATGACTCATACCTTAGAAGATTATAAACTCATCTATAAAAATGTGCAAGTTTTTTGTGACAATGTGAGTACCATCAACTTGACAAAAAATCCGGTTCATCATTCACGAACCAACCATATTGAAATTAAACATCATTTTATTAGAGATCATGAGTCTAGTGGGGATATTGTTCTTAAATATGTTGAGTCAAAATCAAATCTTGCGGATCTTTTCACCAAACCTCTTCCGGAATATGAATTTAGTTACTTGCGAAGAGAATTAGGAATGTGCCATATTGAATAATCCTCCATGATCACTTCAAGATACTCAACTCACTTGCCTCAACATGCATCTCACAAGAACATAGATCTTCCCTTGCTTGTGCCTTTCTAGATGGGAGTGAGATGTTAGGATTCATCCTCTTGTTCATAATACTTGTTATGATTTATTACTTTGAACAAGAAGATGAAAAATTCACCATAAATCATTTACTTGACCAATCATGGGGAAGACTAGTGCGCCATTAATGTGTACTTAGTCTGAAGATCATGATTGGATATTTTAAGGAAAGAAACCAATATCCTAGTCTTTGGAGACCATGTGATCTTACTTGAACTCTTAGGAATTAGAGGATGCCACGATTAAGTCCAATTCTAGACATTTATCAGTTATTCCAATCGATTGATTACAGTTATCAATTGATTGGTGGGTCTGCATCATTCGGCAGAACCTCTCTGAATCGATTCCCTAATCTATTCGAGCATTTTCTCTCGGGCACAGAATGCTTCTTAATCGATCATTTGATCGATTAAGACCAATCGTAATCGATCGGTTAATCGATTACACACTCCCGTAATCGATCATTCGATCGATTACACACTCTTGTGATCAATCAAATGGATGATTCAACAAGGTCGTCATCCATTGCTCAATCGATTATGGGCATTAAAGTGATTCACCTAACCTGTCCTGTCACTCGCCTCATGCCCTAAAAGCTTCCGCCGTCCCGAAATCTTCCAAAAGCCTCTCTCCCGCGTGCCCTCACTCTAAAACCCTAGCCGTTTCTTTCCTTCCTCAACGTGCCTCCTCTTCTCTCGACACTCGGTCGCTGCCCTCTCGCGACTCACAGGCGCTCGGAGCACTTGTGCGGTGACTTCTCACCCTGTTCTAACTTTTTCTTCACCGATGGCACCAAAGTAAACCCTAACCTTACTTCTTCTTCTTTTCCCTACTTATTTGTCTTGGGTTTTTGGCTAATCTAGTTGTTTATTTTTGCTATTTCTTGTGTTCATTTGGTTGCGTTGTCTTCCATCAACTGCATGGATTCATCATTTCACCTTGTGCCTCCCTTACCCTAACCCTAAACTCATGATTGCCTGTCTATGTGTATTCACATTGCATTCATCTCTTGGTTTCATTTGGTTGATCATATTAGGAAGAAATAGCGGGGAGATGAGGCGGGTGCCGGGTCTTCGCGCCCTCAGCTGCCTACGGATGCCCGCTTTCTAAATGTCGCGTATCAACAGGCATTTGGTCGAAACATGTTCAAATTAATAGCCCCTAGATCTCTTGACCGTCAATACTTTCATGATCACTGTTTTGATGTATTTCGGATTATTGAAAGCTATAAATTAGAGTCCATTGTCTATTGTGAACGAGGAGTCAATCTAGGTTTGGTTTTTGAGTTTTACAACAACCTACACACCACGGATGGTGTTAGTTATAAAACTACGGTGGCGAAACAAAATTTAGATTTTAATTGTGAGGTTCTTAAGGAGTTCCTTGATTGTCGCCCGTCTACTAATGACGTTGTCTTCTTTCCCACATTTCTTGAGCCACTGCCTCCACCTTTTGAGCATATCTCGATCGACTTTATGTATCAACATTTTTTTCATCGTCCTCGTCCGGATAGCCCTCACGCCAATCTTACTACTTTTTCTGCTCTTGAGCTCTCAGCTTCGGATTATGCTCTTTATAAAGTCGTAATAAACTGTCTTTTGCCTATCGTGTCTCGGGCCTTGGCGACTATTAGACCCTCTCAGTTTTTCTTGACCTATGCACTTCAACAGGGTCTTGATGTCAATATTCCCCTAAACATCTTTCATTCCATTGTGCATTTTACTCAGCTCGTGCATGGTACCGTCCACATGCCCTTTGGTCATATTATTACAGAGTGGCTGGCCTCCATGCGGATTGACATCTCCCAGGGGAAGGTGGAACCTATGACGGTAAAATATTCCAGAATTTCAGCATGATCTTTCTCCAAGTCAGGGATGACAGGTGACTTTGGAGCCATTAGATGGATTGATGGTCGGCACATCAGAGAGGGGTCGCGAGCACGACCCGGGGCTGGACATGCTGCTGCAACTGCCCCTGAGGATGACGAGGAGGAGGACCTTCGGGCTAGGGTCCTTGCTTTTGAGGAGACCGTGGACACCCATTTTGAGGAGATGTGTTTGGAGGGCGACCTTCGTCACTTCGAGGTGCAGACACGCCTCACAGCCATTGAGCGCACCCAGCTGGAGATGCACGATATACTATGCTCCTGGATGCGCGGTCAGCCTCCTCCTCAGCCGTCTTCTGATGCTCCACCTTCGACGGTTGGCACCACTTCGGGGGGTTCTAGTCTGGCCGATGTTGCGGGGACCCCGGCTGCGGATCCTGCCTCTGACTTAGTGGAGTTCCTTTTTCAACCCTGACTTGTGTATTCCTTTCATAGTTGAATTGTTTATGTTGGTAGTTTCCTGTCATGTATTTCGTATATGGATAATGTCAACATTTGATGGTTGTATGCTATGTTCACATCTTATGCTTTATTTGTGTGTGCTTGAGTTTTGCCTCGAAATTACTTGCTTGTGCGATTTTCTATCTTGTATGTTGCTTACATTGAGGGGGAGCTCTTGTATGTTTCTTTATCATTTTTGATATTTGGCAAAGGGGGAGACTTGCAGATATTTAAGTTTATATTCAAGATTATGCTTGAAATGACTTCATTATATGCTTATTGAATTAATATCATTGATATTATGTTGAAAGTTAGCTTAAACTTAAATAGATTGTCAAACATCAAAAAGAGGGAGATTATAGATGCAATCATGCCCTAAATGAGAAGTTTCGATGATTGACAGTTGTTTTAAGTTTAAGCTAATACATTGGATCTAACATTGAGGTTTAGTGTGCAGTAAGGCAAGAAGTCCAAGGAATGGTCGGGGACCGGATTCTTGGCATGAAGACCCGGAGTTGAGGAAGCTCCTGGTAAAAAGTCCAAGGGATGGTCGGTGGCAAAACTCTTGGCATGAAGACCCGGAGTTGAGGAGGCTCCAGGCATGAAGCCCAGGAAACGAGAGGTTTCGCTGGCACAAGGTTGGATTAGTCACCTCAAGGAGGTGGAGACCAAGTAAACCAAAGTGTTAGCATTGGATTTGGAGGTGTTTGGCTTTTAATCTCTGTTGTGAAGAAGGAAAATTAACTGAAGCGAGCTATTCACCCCCCCCCCCCTCTAGCTCTACCAATCCTCAACACTTTTTCCCATCTTCTCAAGTGCTTAATCTTCTTGAGCTCTCCTTTTCTAGGACACTTGGTATGATAGTGCCCTAGCTCCTCACATGTAAAACATCTAATATGCTTTCTTCTCTTTTGGGCTTCCTTATTTCTACAACCCATGTTAGAATCTAAATGAAATGAATTGGGTTTAGGATTTATCTTCTTTTTACCTAATGGACACTTATCATTGTAGCGTCCCTTCTTGTTGCATCCAAAGCAAATTATATGATCTTTTGTCCTTGCTTTGGTGGTCATAAGAGCTTCTTCTTGCTTCAGTATTGATGAGGGTCTCTCCTCCCCCCCCCCCCCCCCCCCCCCCCCGCCTCAATCCTTGATGTGGAGGCTTTTTCAATTTCCTCCTCACTTGAAGATATGGACCCTTCTTCCTTGTCTCGCTCTTCGGATGGTGAACTCGACTCAACCTTCGGTTGGTCCTTTTTCTCCTCTTCTTCTTGTCCTTGTGTCGGATTCTCATGTAGAGCTATCACTTGTTTCCATAGCTCATATGCATTCTTGTACTCTCCTACATTTAACAAAATATGTGAAGGTAATCATTTTAATACAATTCTAGTTACCTTCCTATCCGCCGCTGCTTCTTCCGTTTGACTTTTGGTCCAATATCGAGGTCGGAGGCGCTTCCCCTTCATGTCCGTTGGAGCTTCGAATGGAATTTCTAGTGTCATCCAACGGTCCCAATCCATTTGAAAATACGTCTCCAATCGCTTCCTCTAATAGTTGAAGTCGACTCGGTCGTATAGAGGTGGAATCCGGATATCCCATCCTAATGGACCTTTCGATTCCATCTTCCTCAAGCACCTTTAGCTCTCCCGGCGATTAGTCCGTAGACGAGCGACCTTGCTCTGATACCACTTGTAAGATCATTATGTCATGCTAGAGGGGGGGTGAATAGCAATTTTCTTGATCTTTCTCTTCAAAAGGGTTAGCACAATACAAATATACAATGAACAATAAGAAACCCAATACTAACAAGAAGAGTTTACTTGGTAACCACCCCTAAAGGTGACTAATCCTAGAATCCTTCGGTGGATCACTCCCCGAATACCCCTCCGGCTAGCCCTTGTCGCTACTTATGGGTGGAGAAACCTTGCCACAACACCTCGACAATATCTGAGCTCTTAGACTACTATTTGGCTCTTACCCAAAGCCAAATTCGTCAAGAGTTCCAGCCAAAACGAAGCCCTCTTAAATAGAGCTTACCCCTGTTCTGGCTGCCACCAGTCGACTGCCCCCACTTAAATTCGACCGTTGACACCCAACGTTTGAATTCTAGGAGCTACCAGTCGATTGCTCCCAGAGCAGTCGACTGGCCCAGGGTCAGAAGGCTACTGTGAGTTTCAGAACTTGCTGGCAGTCGACTGCTATATTACCAGTCGATTGCCCAGCTTACAAAAGCTCTCTTCCTCACTCCAACGACCCTCTTCGACATGTGCCTTCAAACATACTCCCTTGGCTTGCTCCTTGAAGTCCTCTTCCACCGGCTATAGTCCTTCGGATGCGCACGCAATTCCTCGACTTGCCTCCATGCCACCCTTCACGTGTGCCCCTTGAAGTCCACTTCCCGGCTTGCCCTTGGAGTCATCTTCCCTCGACTCTCATCCCTTC
Source organism: Boesenbergia rotunda (assembly GCA_024364735.1). Taxonomy (NCBI): domain Eukaryota; kingdom Viridiplantae; phylum Streptophyta; class Magnoliopsida; order Zingiberales; family Zingiberaceae; genus Boesenbergia; species Boesenbergia rotunda. The sequence continues at coordinate 253,668 of JAGFNQ010003524.1, read as the reverse complement.
ATGACTCAGCTGACTCTTCACCAGCAGCCTTGACTATTGCCTTCGCGCCCTCTTTGTCTTCGGCTCCCGTCCCTCGGATGCACACAAGTCTCTATCTTGTCTCCATGCCATCCTTCACACATGCCTCGATGTCCATGCCCCTCGGCTCATCATCCCTACTATCCAAGATCCGTCGGGTGCACACAAGCCTCCAGCTTGTCTCCATGCCACTCTTCACTGTACCGAAGTCGTCCAGCAAAGCCAATATGTGTAACCTGCACATCCTGCACACACACATACACATATCAAATACATAAGGGTAAACCTAACTTAAACCCTTTGCTCAAACATCAAAACACATGGTCCCTCCAGACCATAGATTGCCTCAACATCGATGTCATCACCCAAATAGAAGTCTTACCAAATGATTGTGCAAAAATAGCTTGGATGGGACTTAGGCTGGAGAAGTGCAGTACGCCTTCCTCGAGCAAGGAATTGCTATCAAAGCTCAGGCCCGCGAGCTATGCATGGGCTCTAGAGTACCCTCTCTCTTGATGAATATCCCTTGTAGAAGGTTGGGTCGACAACTCCTTCTACCATTGATGAGGGCCCAACAGGCCCTGGGGAAGCCAAATGTAAAAGAACTATGGTTTCCACCCCTTGCACGAGAATGACATACCCTTGAGCAACCCTTGGCTTGTGTGGGCTGAAAAATAGAAAACATCCTCTTCCACCCGCTTGGGGTAGAAGAAGTTGTGGAAGAGACGAGGTGAGAGGAGAAGGGGATACAAGTGAGAGAGTATAACCATCTTAAAAATAATTTGAAAATAATTAGGGCCCAATTAAGAGAGGTGGATGTAGAAATAGGTATCAATGCCCAGGAAGAAAGGATGGATAGGGAAGCGGAGGCCACTAAGCAAATGGTTCTGGAAGAAAGTCACACATTTTGACATTCTGGAAGAAAGTCACACATTTTGACAATGGGCAGTTTGGGCCATCATTCCTGTTAGGCACAATTAGAATGTGGTCGTTGATAGGTATCATTTTGTTGATTATTTTAGTTGCTAAAATCTAAGTTTGACCCATATTTTACTTGCTTAATTGTGAATTTATCCTAGGTTCTAAGATTTGCTTTTATTTTGGACTTAATTACAAATCTTTACACATTTGAATTATTTGGCCACTAAATTTTTGATCTATTTTTGTAGGCATGAAAGGATCATGGACCTAGGGCAGGCTAGGTCAAGCTTGAGTCGGAAGTGGACCCAGATCAAGTGATCAAGCTTCAGATTAATTTGGGCCGTCCGATTCAAAAATGGCTAGATCTGAGCCATCTGGGAACTTCTGAGGCGATCCGAGCTAGGGTTAAGGCTGATCAAGCACTCAGGTCAAGATCTGAGATTTTTATCCAAATCAGAGATCATTCAACCGTTGGATCGAGCTCAGAGGGTTCTAGACTATCCATTTATAGATCAGGTCTATCTGGGGCATCCATTGCAAATCTGGAGGATCCGAGCTACTGGGAGGTAGATCCTGACCCTTGATCAACATCATCAATGTTTGGTTCAGATTGGAGAAGATCCGACTGTTGGATTCATCCAAAATGATCTCAGCCGTTGAATTCAAAGTATTTAATCAAATTCTCTACGCAGGGCACAGTGTCGCGTCTTCGCCACTACTTCATCTTCTTCAGCGTTTTCTTCATCGTTTCTTCAGTTTTCTTCAATCCAAGGGCGCGACCACCTCAATTCCTCCATTAGATCAAGTTCTAGATCCTTGGGAAGCTGTTGCCGCGAAGATTCCAGCTCCGAATTGGCCAAAAACATAGCCGAGTGAGGGTTTCCTCGGTTCTGCCATTGATTGCTTCGATCTTGGTTTTGTTCCATCCTTCATCCATCTGAGCTATCTGGAGGGATTCTCTGGAGTGCTTAGTTCATCCCCACACCATCAACGCGATTGGACAAGGCGAGATTAAGGAAATCGAATGGGTTTTCAGCTTGGATCAGAGTGGAAGCTGGATTGATTCGCAGAGGCTGTTTTCCATTGATTTGTTGAGCTTAGGGGTTCGAGGCTCACCCTTGTGTGACGAGCAAGGAGTACTTGAGCTAAGGGAGTGATTGAGGCTTAGTTTCTTATTTCATTTCTGTTTTTAGCTGTAATTTTCATTTCTGCAGTTCATTTTCAATTTGAATCTTGTATCAGCTGCTGTAATTTTCATTTCTGAATTGTTTCTGCAGTAATTAAGCTTCAATTCTGCAAGTAGTTAGCTAATGAGTTTGTTTAGTGCATAGTTGCTTTTAATTTTAGTTAATTCCTGTTTAATTTCCGGCTTATCAGCTTCTCCCTTGCGTATCAGACTCTTGTTCTATTTTTCTACATTTTGTGTCTGAAATTGATCCATTTCTGCACATCAGTTTGGGGCTCGGAGTTGTTGCTTCACATTAATTTGCTTTTGAATTTCGCATTTGATTGTTTGCTTCAATTTCATTTGCTTTACATCAGTTTATAGTGTAGCATTTCGCATCATTTTCAGCATATTCAGTCTTTCTTTTCTGCATGCCAAGTTGCTGAATTTTCTACATATTGTATCTAGGTAAGTTTCAGCAATGATTTGTATCAGGTTTCAATCTATCTTTTAGTGAATTGTTGAGCTCGAATCTAGTTTAATTTGCATTTGGTTTGTTTCTGAACCGTAGCCTCATCTCTACTTCATGTTCTGATATTTTGCATTCGAATTCTGCCCTAAGTCCATTTCTGAATTGCTGCATTCAACTCTGAATTTCTTCCTTAATTCATGTACAGCACTTCACTAGGAGCTTGATTTCCAAGTTAAATCGATTAGTTTCACTTTGGAATGGTCAGTTTAAAGTTCTGCGTTTAGTTTTGCACTTCACTATCAAGTTTTGGCACATAAGCATCTCTTTTGCGTATCAAGCTTGTTTCATTGTTGCATTGTGTATCAAGTAAAGTTTCGGTTGAGTGGTAATTCTTGGAGTTAAATGCAATTTGTAGTGTACACTTGCACTTGAGTTCAGATTATTTACTCCTTGCATTCAGCTAAGTGCATTGGTTGATTAAGTTTTACATTAGTTGAGCTCATTGGTTGCCATACCTAGTTTAAGTTTGCTTGGTTCAGTTTACTCCTTTTCATTGCGATTTTATTTCTAATTGAAACCAAACCCAAATTTTATTTGAAACCCAAAAATATCAACGACATATAAACTCGAGCTCAAATCAAACACTCTCAACTAGCCCTAGGAAAAATATGACCTATGGCCCATTTACTACGCTTTTATTCTCTGTTAGCAAAAAGGGTTTCCAGCTTTACACATATCTAAATTTTGAGACCCACATTTGTGACACCTAGTTCGGGTCCATCAGTCGTCTGACACTTGATAAGTCAAACGCAACCTCTCTAGCGAAGCACTTATAAAACTCGAGTTTACAGTGCGATACCAAGAAAGAGATGAGGATCCCGTGGCCATTCTTCTCAATAGAGACAGACAAATTTTACCCAAAGGGAGAAAAGGAACAAAGGCTTACTTGCAAAACTTAAAATGGGGATGCAGCAGAAATAGAACCTAGGAGAAGATGAAGACGACGACACTCAAAAGGATGCTCATAGAAGGCAAGTGAGGATGAAGGGCTATGCTTCCCCAAAGTTAAATACCCTAGCGAGATATAGACAAGTCGTCTGATCTAGATTCTCCTATCAAGATGTCGTGCCACATGCGTTCGATCTTGGATAAAAAAGATTACCAACCTCTATGTGATCATGGCTACAAAAAAGATTACCAACTCTGGATGACGCCTCGTATTCTGACTCACCATCTTATCACCATTAAGGAAACATGGCCTCAATGGATAAAGTGTAACTTAGGTACAATAAACAAAGACAGCAGATCATCCCGCAATTAAGAAAGTGTAGGCAGCCATTAAAGCACCAATCCTAACAAAATCCAGAAACCACCACAAGTTACCGACACATGGCCACATTAGCTGTATTTGAAGAAATCTGGTCAGTCACACTCGATAAGCTTCCTTCGACTAGACTAAAGGGTAGGTTAGTGATGTTGGGTCAAGGTGTGCTAAGCCATCTAAAGAGGCTACGTCACTAGGAGTAGAAAAACTTCATCCAGAGGATCATCCCCCAAAAGACCCTGACCCGAGTTTAGGCCTCGAGCTCAGGTCAGGTTCAAACTGAGATCCCGAGCTGAACTCAGGTCGAGATCAGGTCGAGAAGGTCTGGGTGAGCTCCTGACTAGGAATTCGACATCTAAGTTCACAAGAATCCTTGAACCAATAGAGGACCAGTGCCCAACTTGGCTATTCAGGTCGACCCCCGAGCTCAGGCCCCCAACGACCCGTAAGGAAAGAGCACTTGAGCTGCTACTCTCCCTGCTGTCGAGTGCATCCTTACTCTCATCACGAGAATGGTAAATACACACCCTCAGGAAAGTAACAACGACTATGAGGAAGTGGGCTAAAATAGTTCAAAAAGACATGCATCATTGTGAAACGCCCGTCATAAACACGTTTAACTACACTATAAATCCTGTCCTTATAAGGCAACCTGGGCGAAACCTACATATCATAGGACAAGTATCCGCCACCCCCCCCCCCCTTATAAAAAGATATTCACCCATTTTATAGAAAGGTATGCGCAAATAACTCTACTCTAATTCTACTACACTCGCTCTTGATTTCACCTGTAACTTTAGCGTTGGAGTGACTACGCCAGAAACCCTTCAACCGTCCTCCTAACTCGTGTTCATCTTCTCAAGCACTTCTCTCGTGGAGCCTCGTCAGCTTTCACATCATGACCCGTCTTCCTCTTACCCGACATATTCACTGGTGTGTCCGTCCAGAAGCTTGGATAGCATCAATCATCAATTCAATTCAGTCAAAAAAATTTATATAAGAAACATTTTTATATAATTTTTAAACAAAATTTAGTTATTTTAAAAAGTTTTAATTAAAATAATTTTAGAATGATCAAAATCATCGAAAAAGTAGTGTAGCGGTGTGACTGCTACAATAGTTATATTAACTATTTTAAGTGATTTTTATATTTTTATGATAATTTTGATTTTTTAAGAGTGATTTTAATTAAGATTATGTTAAATACGACAACTCAAAATTGTGACCAGAAAATTTTCCAGAGAGTTATCGAGTAGGTTTTAGGGTTTCGAGGCCTATGGATGAAGCTATGGGAGATTAACTAAGTTAAGCTCGATACTTATAGGGGCTAAAGGTACAGGAAACCCATAAAATTAAGGACCTAGTTGGGTTTAACTAAAGGCTAAGGGACTAATAGCAAATTGCCCTAGCTTTTGAGGGTTGCTATGATTTTTAAAGGTTGAAGGGGGCTTTTTGCAAAAGTTGCCCTCACTTAAATATTTTTCCTCCCGATGCTTCACCCAAATCGACCATTGCCTTCTCCTTCCTCCTCGCGCAATCCTCGCCGAACTAAGTTGCCTGAGAGGAGCTTTTCTTGTGCAAACCGGCCATCTGACCACCGGATCCGCTTTTGGGGTCCTCGTTCCATGACTTCAGTTTTGCCACCTCTCAAGTGTGGATGGCCAGAGTGGTTGCACGACGGCCGCTATGGGGCAATGAGTTGGTGCTGAAATCACCAGATTAAGCCTGGTTTTAATAATAGCAAAAGATTCAAAGTTAAGTTTGTGTTGTGATCTAACGTATTTGCTATGTGTGCAAGAAAGTCCTAGTTTGTCTAGCATTAAGTCTTGATCTGCAGGGATGAGTATGAAGTCCTGGTCAAGGACTGAGCATGAAGTTCTAACCAAGGGTTGGGCATTAAAGACATGACCGCGGGTTGGGCACGAAGACATGGCCGGGGACTGGGGACGAAGACCTGATCCGAAAGATCGGGCAGAAGATTTAGCTGAGTAAGGACTACAGACAGAAGTAGGGAAGGGTCGAGGTACGAACGTCTCGAGATCTGGGAGCTTTGGAGGCCGACCAAAAGTTCAACTAGAGGTGTCGGTTGGCAAAAGGTAACTTCTCCATAGTGGAGTAGGCGAGGACGCGCTCCCCGAAAGAGGAAGTAGTAGATGTCGGTCCAACCTAGGATTTCATTTGAAATCCAAAGTTAGGATCAGACAGCTCTAGCTGTCAAATATTCATGCATTCTTTACATATTATTGTTTTTCTAAACTAACCTTGATTGCATGCTAAGATTAGCAGTTGGCCACATTGGGGGTGCCTGAGATAACTCAGGTGCTCGAGAAGCCAGGCACCCGAGAGGTCTCAGGTGCCCTAGTTGGAGTTTGCTCAGCATTGGCAAAGTTGAGTTGGTGGCTGCTGATTGGACGCGCCACATTAGCACTCAAACGCCTCAGTGCAGTCAGGCGCCCTGGAGTGGATCGAATTTGGCTGAGTTAGCGGATAATGATGCGGTCGAATCGATGACGTGGAGGCTGTTGGTGCAGACAGCACCCAAGTCGAACCTGGGTTTTGATAATGGCAAAGGGTTCAAAAGTTAAGATGTTATGTTTATCTAACATGCTACTTGAGTGTGCAGATTGAAGTCCTAGCGAAGGACTGCTAGGCACCTAGCGAAGGACTGCTATGTATCGGAACCCTAAGACCCAGCGAAGGACTGCTGGGCACCTAGCGAAAGGCTGCTAGGAGTCGAAGACCTAGCGAAGGACTGCTAGGAACCAGGCGAAGGACTGCTTGGAACTGAAGCCCTAGCAAAGGACAGCTAGGCACCAGGCGAAGGACTGCTTGGAAACGAAGACCTGGCGAAGGACTGCTGGGCACCTGGCAAAGGACTGCTGGGCAAAAGTCAAACCGGAGGAGCCGGTTGGCAACAGGTAAATTATCCTGAGAGGAGAAGGTGAGGACGTGTTCCCCGTTGAGGGAACAGTAGGCGTCGGTTCGACCTAGGGCTCCATTTAGGAGACCCAAAGTCAGAACCAAGACAACTAAGGCTGTATAAACCTAATATTTTATTGCTTTGTGTTGTTTTGGACTAACCTTGGATGCAGGACCGAAGGAATGTATGTCTGCAGCTCAGAATGCCCCAAAGGAGAGGGGCAAGCAGCTGGGCAGGGCGCCCCCAAGGTCAAGGCAAAACAAGTTAAGCAAGAAAACGCTTCGGAAGCTCACTGGGGGGACGCCCCCATGCTCCCGGGCGCCCTTGTGCTCCCGGGCGCCCCGGGCTCAAGCCAACGAAGCGGATAGAGTCAAGCCAGCGAGAAGCCAGTGGATAGAGTCAACCCGGGCGCCCCCTACGTCCTGGGCGCTCCTGGTCAAACCTCAGCCCGATCCTGAAGGGATAACGGCTGACCGAGACATGTCCGGATCGACTGACACGTGGGTGGGGCTGTAACGCCTGCCCTTCTCACACTAGGGCGGGGTTACGCGAACATAATTTTCGTTTTAGCGGAAGCGTTTGAAACTTGAAACTTGAACATGTAAGCATGACACCTTTTAAACATCTTAGACATTGAGGAGAGCATGCTAGGTACCTTTACATTCTTACTTGCATAATAGAAGCATGCCACATAACCATTTCTTAAGACAGAGTAGTAAGTATGAGGAAGGATAACATAATACTAAAGTTCTTTAGTAAGTCTTAACTAAGTACTTAGCATATGAGCGAGAGTGAGCATGAAATATCCATATGAGTCTAAATATCAGCAAGTAGCAACTTAGTAAGTATGTTTCAACATTTAACATGCAAAACTCAGCATATGCATAAACTAAATAAAACATGAGTAGATCTTCTTTCAACATGCCACCACCACACACATCTTTGCCCCTCCTGCTGCTCCCTTTAGTTTAGCCATTCCTTACCCTTTTCTGCAGTACAAGGGAAACATGGAAACTATAAGCATATAGCTTAGTAAGATCCCTTCCTACTCACAAAATCATACGTTCCATCAAGTAGAGAAAGCATCACGTCATAATAGTGCATAACATTAAAACACTTACTTAACATAGCATAAGGGAGCATATGCACTTATCATAAGAAGCATACTTGAACTTAACATAATTCACCTTTATAGCATAATAGTCATATAGTCATTACAAAAATGCGAATGCAAGATGCTCTTTTGAAACCATGCATAGGATGAGTACATGCATATGCTTTTCTTAAAATCATACATATAGGTACTTAAACATACATCCATCATCATTTGAGGGATCCCGACTTGTACCACTTACATATATACATAATGCGCACATCCCTAATAGGCCGAGGTAGCTAGTCTCTAACCTACTAGGGAAACTAGGTCCGTTCATAGTCCGTCGACCTAGGGGCGTCTCGGGAGCCCATCCCCTTACTAGGTCCGTTCATAGTCCGTCAACCTAGGGGCTACATCCGGAGCCCACCCGTGGACCTTGCTAGGATCCGGTACAAGCCATACAAAGTAAAATAGCATACATTGATTTTATCATATCATAAGCATAGTACATTCTTGTTTCTTACTAGGTCCGTTCATAGTCCGTCGACCTAGGGGTTGCATAACACATTCTTATCATATCATAAGCATATCATCATAACCTATCACATCATTGTCATATCATGAGCATGGCATGCCTCTTATCTTATCATGAAGAGTGCTCTTAGTCCCGACTTACAGGGAAGCATTTCTTAGGCATTTCATCATACATAAGCCATGCATAAAATAAGGGTGCTTAAAGAGCTTAAACATAGACATGTACATCATGATTCTTAGAGCATGAAAAAGCATGGGAGAAGACATGTTATCACCTATACTACTCATAGCATATCATGGGCATCCTTGGCGTGCCTAATTGGGGTTGTAGCTTCCCCCTTAGCCCAAATTCTTATTTAATCAGAAAATTCTAGCATATAAACTCTAAGTTTAGAGCATGATAAACCATGAAAAACATTACACTAACATCATACATTAAGGTAGACATCATAGAGGAGATATTAGAAGGCATGTTGGGGTTATTACCCCTTCTTAAGTCCTACTTATCATTCTTTACAGAAAATTCCAGCATACATACCTTAGTTTCCAAGCATATTAAAATTATGAATAAACATCATATTAACATCATTAAGTGCATAGCATGTCATGGAGATCATTCATAAGCATAGTTGGGAAATATTACATGCAACCTCATTATACAATGTAATGTATGTTATAGGGAAGGACATTTGCATGCTTATGGGGAGTTTTGGACTTTACAAGTCCAAGAGTCTTATCTTAGCCGAAATTCACATCAACCATATCCTAGGTTTTTTTTTGACAATATAATACCATGAATAACACCATATTTACATCACATATCATCTTATATATCATAGGGAGGGTCATTATCAAGCATACTAGGAGTTTAAACCTCTCTAAGCCCTAAAAGAGGTCCTTGGCCGAAAATTCCAGCAAGCCTACTCTGGGTTTTTGGGGGCTTAAGGACAAGGAAAACATCATATTATCATCATCTATTTAGTCACACATCATGAGGAAAAACATATGCATGTATAGGAGTAGTTTAAACACTCGCAAGCCCTAAAAACCTTCTTGGCCGAAAACATCAAGAGCTTCATCCTATGTTTAAACCATTTTAGGCACTCGAAACTATTATAATGCAGGTGAGGGGATTACTTACATCCTCTCGCTTGAATCTCCACCAAGAAGTCCTTGAAGAGGAGGAGAGGAGAGCCCTTCTTGCGCTTCTTTTCCTTAGCCTTGCTTTAGTAGAAGGTAGTCTCTCTATAGGGCCCTCTTGGGAGTTTTTCTTATGGAGGAAACCTAGGGTTGGAGTTTCGAAAATTTGAGAAGGGGAGGGGAGAGTTTTCGGTTTTGAAGAGGGAAGAGTGAGGAAGAAGAAGAGAGGAAGTTATTCCAACTTCTTCTTCTCTTATTTATACTTTTCTCATGAAGAGACATGTCTCTTCACTTCCCTAGCTTTAACAAGCATGTTTCTTATTCTCTCAACATGAAACATGGCTTGGTGTGTTGGTTATGACATGATTAGTGCAACTAGGAGGTTCAAGGTTCAATCATTGCTTCCTCCTTTCTACCTCTTCTTTTTATCACATTTTGCACTAATCCATATCAAAGCCCATTAAGCCAAGCCTATCATGAAATTTCATAATAATGATAATGTTTCATGAATTTACAATATTTCATAATAATGATAATGTTTCATGAATTCATAATATTTCATAATAATAATAATGTTTCATGAATTCATAATATTTCATATGGGAAAATTTTGGGGTGTTACAGGGGCGCCCCCAACGTTCAGGACGCCCAAGGAGGCTATAAAAAGCCCCTCGACCCCAAGGCTTCGATAACAACTGCTTTCAACGCCAATACGCTCTTCTACTCAAGCACTCTGCTCCGGAAACCTCCCAACTCAAGATACAAGCGCCGACGACGTCCCTCCGCTCTGAGATACATTCCACAGCGGACGTCGGTAACGAAGAGCTGCCCTTTTATGTTTACTGTACTACAATTGTAATATTTGTTTGTAAACCTTTTTGCGCACATATAGAATTGCCCGCAGTAAACGGTCAACGACCGTGGGCCTTGGAGTAGGAGCCAACCGCGACTCCGAACCAAGTAACTCCCTGTGTTCGCATTTGGTTTCTCGCGTTAATTTTTTCGTTGTGCATTCTCAATCTATATCCGAAAACGTTTAACGATATTCACCCCCCTCTATCGTTCTTCTCGATCCAACAAGTGGTATCAGAGCGGGGAAGCTCAAATTTGGTGCAACCACTAATTTGAGAGTTTTTTTTGGATTTCTTTTTTATTATTTTTTTTAATTTTCATCGTTAATCGAGGTTGGTGCAACACCCCTCGATAAATATTTTTTTCTTCCCGCACTACTAATCTAAGACCATGTCTTGGGATATTTCCTTTCTTTTTTTCTATTTATTTCAGATAAATGGCCATGCAAGAAGGATTCAGCACAGCCAAACCACCGCTTTTCAGTGGAGAGGACTTCTCCTACTGGAAAAGTCGGATGGAGGTCCACCTGAAAACTCAGGTGGACATGTGGATAATCATCCAGTATGGACTGGAGATTCCAAGGAATGCTGAAGGAGTGCCACAGTCTTACATTGAGTGGGATACCGCTCTGAAAAGAAAAATAGAAGCTGATGCCAACGCAACCCAGACCCTTCAATGTGGCCTGACCAAGGATGAGTTGAATCGGGTAGGACATTCAACAGTGCCAACGAGCTGTGGGGTAAGCTGATGGAGCTGCACGAAGGAACTTCAGATACTCGAATCAGCAAGAGAGATCTCCTCCTGAACAAGTTATACACGATTAAGATGAACGACAATGAAACAGCAACCCAGTTCCATGCCAGAATTCAGGAGTTAATGAACGGACTACACACAATCGGACACAAGGTAGAAAACTGTGACATGATAAGGTACGCTCTCAACTCTTTCCTGAGAAATACCTCGTGGGCATCTATAGTAGATGCATACAAGGTTTCAAGGGACCTTTCAAAAATTAAGTTAGATGAACTATTTTCTGAATTAGAATTGCATGAGCAGACTAACTGCAACCTGGCCGAGAAAGGGATCGCTTTTGTTGCAGGTAAAGCTGGAAAGACATCCAAGAAGAAGCCTCAACCTGCACCCGAGTCTGATTCAGACTCAGAATCAGAAGACAGCGAGGGAAATCGACCGAAGCTGGTTCAGCTAGCCCGAGACTACTACAAAGAACTAAAGAACCAGACCAACAGAAGGAAAACCAGCCTAAGAAAGGAAGAACCAACTGAACCCTCAAATGACAAGAACAAACCAAACGTGACCTGCTACAAGTGCAAGAAGAAGGGTCACTACAAGACGGAGTGTCCTAACCTAAAGGAGACCAAGAAGACAAGAAGGAAGAAAGGACTCCAAGCAACGTGGGATGAGTCCTCCTCCTCCGAAGAAGAAGAGGTCCCACAATCGAACCTGCTCACACTAACCGCCTCAGAAGAAATCGAAACCGAGTCAGAATCGGAGCCGGACGACGGCAAACTTACATTCTCAGACGACGGCGAAATAACTGTAAGTGGGTTATCAAGAAATCAGTTAAATGAGTTAATTTCCTATCTTTCTCGAGATTTGGCGAAAGCTAAACTCCGAGTCGAATCTCTCCGACAGGAAGTAAAACTCCTGAAAGAGAGAGCTGACTCTAGATCCTTAACTGAGAATGTTCAAGAAGGAACCTCTACTCAAGTTGAAAAACTTGAGAAAGAGAACTCCTTCTTGAAAACTCAAGTCAAGGACCTTAGATCGGCCTTAGAACGGTTCACTTCTGGTTCTAAGGGTCTTGACATGATTCTTGGGAAACCGAAGTCGGTTCTAAATCGATCCGGACTAGGCTATAGAACCAAATCTAGACAAAGATCCTACTATGCTGTACTGAACCAGTCCAGACCTAAAGTTCAGGCATGGGTACCCAAACTGTGTCTGAACAAACAAACAGGATCAAATCAATATTGGATCCCCAAGGACAAGATTCACATCTTGCCTAATCACTACCGAGGCTTTAGTCTAGGGGGAGCCAAATTAAAAACAATATTTATAGTTAGATAAATTTCAATTCTTGTTTTCTAGTTACATGATTGCTTGCTTATTTAATTTCTATAATTTACCATACTTAGACTTAAGAATGGTTAGTTTAAGGACTGAACCAACTTAACTGAAATTTGAACAACATGGTATTGGGTGACGGTGAGATAATAGTACGTTAGGGAAGCCAATTCTAATAAGGTCAAGTATACTCTACTTGGTCTCTTTAGACTGGTGAAACTAGCCGAAGCTACCGATCCAAGACCCAAACTACTTAGACCAGAATTTACCAAAAAGTAATTTTGAAGATGAAATTTCACTAAAAGGCTTTGTCTAGGAAAGGGTTGATGATCCAATAAGGCTACGGCCAAAGGCCTTGTGCCTCACCAGGACCTGGAAGCCAATTTTTGAAATTCAAATTCAATTTACTCTTTGTTAAATTCGAATCTAACACAAATTTTCAGTTAATTTTAGATTCAAATATCACTTTTCAAAATAAATTTAAATTGGGTTTAAAAATTAATTTAAGTCTTTCAAAATAAATCATAATTTTTTTAAAATAATTCTATATACCAAAACTTGTCTCACAAAACCTATAAGGCTAACGTGATTGATAACCCTAGAATTGGGTGAGATAGACTAGACTGTGAAAATCAATTTAGGTTATTCCTAATTCTAATTGGATCCAAATCAACAAAACTCTTTATGTGTAGGAACATAAAGATTTGGACCAATAGATGTTGGATAGCGGGTGCTCTAGACACATGACTGGAGATAAATTGAAATTCACCAAACTCAAGTTCAAGAACCTAGGCTCAGTAGCATCTGGCAACAATGCTACGCTCAAGGTAATTGGGTCAGGTAATATTGAACTTAAATCTGACTTTGTGATTAAGAAAGTTCTGTTGGTTGAAAATTTTAAATTTAACTTGCTTAGCATAAGTCAATTATGTGATACCGGTTATGTAGTTACCTTTACCAATTCTAACTGCCTGATTAGAAACCTGCAAGACTCAGAAATCATGCTTAAGGGCACTAGGACAAATAATGTTTACACTATAAATGTACCCCTAGTACCCAAATGCATGTTAACTCAGTTAGAATAATCAAACCTCTGGCATAGGAGATTAGGTCACACTAATCTAAGAATTATTTCAAAAATCACCCAACTTGGCCTAATTAAAGGTATCCCTAAAATTAAGGACCATGAAAACATAATATGCACATCATGTAATCAACGTAAGCAAACCAGGTCTAATCACAAACTAATTCAGTCTGACCTAACTCAGACAACACTTGAGCTCCTACACCTTGACCTATTTGATTCACATGGAGCCAAGTCACTAAGCTGAAACCGGTACTGCTTAGTAATAGTTGATGATTACTCTAGGTTTACTTGGGTTAGATTTCTAATGACCAAAGATGAAACCCTAAACCTATTCAATGACTTTTGTAAGTTAATTGAAAATCAAAATGATACCAAAATCAAAAGACATAGGAGTGACCACGGGGGAGAGTTTGAAAATCAACGGTTCGAGGAATTTTGTAAGGTAAATGGGTATACACATGAATTTTCGTGTCCTAGAACCCCCCAGCAAAATAGGATAGTTGAGAGGAAAAATAGAACCCTACAGGAAGCCGCTAGGGCTATGCTCAAGGAATTTAACCTAGCTAACCAATATTGGGCAGAAGCAATTAGTACAGCTTGCTACATCCAAAATAAAGTGCTAATAAACAAACGACACAATAAAACACCTTATGAATTATACTACCATAGACTTCCTAATCTACACTACCTAAGGCTCTTTGGGTGCAAAGTCCATATCCTAAACACCAAGGACTATCTAGGTAAATTCCAGTCTAAGTCAACTCCAAGCATCTTCCTAGGATATTCAACAACAAGCATAGCCTATAGGGTTTACAACAAACAATCTAAGAAAATTGAAGAAACAACAAATTTAATATTTGATGAAGAAATCAACTCAAAAAATGATAATCCAGATCTAACTTCATCAAATACTGATCAAGAAGATAATGAACAAGCTGTTGAATCTTTAATTGAGCCCATAAATGAACTAACTATTGAACCAACTAATGAATCAATTGAACCAACTATTGAATCAACTCGAGTAGTCGAACCAAATAGGGAACCAAACCGACCAGCCGGACCTGAGGCTGAACCAAGTTCTAGAAAAACCAAGAAACCCAGACTCAGTCACCCAACTGATCAAATTGTGGGTGATCCAACTTTAGGAGTCAGAACTAGATCCTCCTATAGAAACCTTAGTCAGATAGCAATGATCTCAAAAATCGAACCTAAAACTATAGAGGAAGTCCTACCTGATCCTGATTGGATTATAGCTATGCAAGAAGAGTTAGCCCAATTTGAGAGAAACCAAGTCTGGGAACTAGTACCTAAACCTAAGGGCAAATCTATCATTGACACTAAGTGGGTTTTTAGGAATAAGCTAAATGATCAAGGAGAAATAGTTAGAAATAAATCCCGCTTAGTAGCAAAAGGATTCAGTCAAATAGAAGGGTTAGATTATGACGAAACATATGCCCCAGTAGCCAGACTTGAGTCTATTAGGATGTTATTAGCCTTTGCATCCCATAAAGGATTTAAATTATACCAAATGGATGTAAAGTTAGCTTTTCTAAATGGATTTATTAAGGAAGAAGTTTATGTAGGACAACCCCCAGTTTTGAGGACTTAGAAAAACCTGACCATGTCTACAAACTCACTAAAGTACTTTATGGACTAAAACAAGCACCTAGGGCCTGGTATGAACACTTATCAACTTACCTAACTTCTAAAGAATTTAAACAAGGACAAATCGATTCAACCCTGTTTATTAAAACCTTAGGAAAAGAAATCTTTATTACCTAAATCTACGTCGATGACATAATCTTTGGGTCTACTAACTCAAATTTCTTAAAAAAATTTGTTAAAATAATGGAAAATGAATTTGAAATGAGCTTAGTTGGTGAGCTCAACTTTTTCCTAGGGTTACAAATTAAACAAACTAGGGATGGAAACTATGTCCATCAATCTAAGTATGCTAAGGAATTAATAAAGAAATTTAAAATGGATAACTCTAAAAGTATAAGTACCCCCATGACCACAAATGTAAAAATAGATAGTGACCCTGATGGTAAACCAGTAGACCTTAAACTCTATAGAAGCATGATTGGAAGTCTACTATACCTTATAGCAAGCAGACCTGATATCCTTTTTTCTGTAGGAATGTGTGCTAGGTACCAAACTTGTGCTAAGGAAATGCACTTAGCAGCCCTAAGAAGAATATTGAGATATATTAAGGGCACCCTAAATGTAGGGATTTGGTATTCTAAGACCTCAACTTTTAAACTATCAGGATATTCAGACTCTGACTATGCTGGTTGTAAGCTAGATAGAAAAAGTACCAGTGGAAGCTGCCAACTTTTAGGAAACAGTCTAGTAAGTTGGTGCAGCAGAAAGCAACACTGTGTAGCTTTATCCACAACTGAAGCTGAGTATGTTGCTTTAGGAGAGTGTGTAGTACAACTCTTATGGATGATGCACACACTTAAGTACTTCCAGCTTGACTACAATCAAACCCAAGTCTTCATTGATAATATAAGCTCAATTAATCTAACTAAGAACCTAATCCAACACTCCAGAACTAAACACATAGAAGTCAAACACCACTTTGTAAGAGATCACGTAGCCAGGGGTGAGATAGTCCTTAAGCATGTAGACTCTAAATCTAACTTAGCTGACTTATTCACTAAACCCCTACCTGAGTTTGAGTTCAGCTCACTAAGAAGGCAATTAGGATTATACTTGGTAGAATAGGTTTACTCTACTTTTGGGGTTCTTACTGTTTTTTGAAAAATCAGTTTCTAAAATAATTTTACTTGATTTCAAAATCAGCCTTTAATTAATTTGAAAATCTTTTTAGCCTTTCTTTTTAATAATTCTTTCGACTTAGTTTTTTTTTGAAAAACTACCCCCTTCAAAACTAGGACTTTTTCGCAAATGGACTTAGCCTAGGCCCTAACCCTAGAACTGCATGCACCTATAGATCTAGAAGCCAGCATCTCACAAGCACCATAGGATACTGTTGATTGATAACCTAGAATGGGTTGAGATGCTTAGGTCTTTGTCTTAATTCAAGATGCTTTAAGTCAGTGCATCTGCAATAATTAGGGCACTAAATACAACTTAAACAGTAATCAAGTTATGTGTCAAGCTTAGATCTAACTTGAACAGAACACTTAACTTGACTAACCCTAGCGAAAACTACTGCTTATAATAGTTAGTAAGTAGCTAATTGGGTTAGACAGAACCCTAAAGAGATAATTGAAATTGGTCCAGTTCAATTTATATCTTGATTTGGTTCAGTACAGCACATTATTCTGTTATATCATTATGTAGTTTATTTTTATTTGCTATATTGCTTTGTTTTTTGATATATGGCAAAGGGGGAGAGATTGGAAAGGAGAGAAGCATTAAAAAATTTTTTTCAAAAGTTTTCAAAAATTTATCCTTTCTTCAAAAAGCTAAGTTCTTTTCAAAACCGTTTTGAAAGTACTAAAGCTAAGTGTTTTTCAAAACTATTTTCAAAGTACTTAATCTATTTTTTTCTCTCTCAAAACTACTTCAAAAATACTTTATCTAAATTGGTTTCAAAATTGATTCTAAGTACTTGACCCAAGCAGTTTTCAAAAGCATTTTCTAAGTACTTAAAACTCAAGCTATGTTCAAAACTTGTCTGGATACTTTAACCAAGCTATGTTCAAAATTCTCTAAGTACTTATCTCAAATAGAAAAGTTTCAAAAGTACTAAAGAGATTCAAACTTTTCTTAAACTTTAGAAAATTTTCCGCTAAGTTATTAACTTAAAAATTTTTTTATGGAAAATGTTTTCTAAAAACCTCTTTCAAAATGTTCTAAGTATTGAAAAATTAATTCCATTATTTTGACTTAGAAATTTTTCAAACCCCATGAATCTTTGAAAAACCTAGGGGGAGATTCCTTCCAGGGGGAGGAAACTAAACTGTTATATCAATTGTCTTGATTAAAACTTAACTTTTTGAATCGGGTTGCCATAAATCAAAAAGGGGGAGATTGTTGGTGCAGACAGCGCCCAAGTCGAACCTGGGTTTTGATAATGGCAAAGGGTTCAAAAGTTAAGATGCTATGTTTATCTATCATGCTACTTGAGTGTGCAGATTGAAGTCCTAGCGAAGGACTACTAGGCACCTAGCGAAGGACTGCTAGGCATCGGAACCCTAAGACCCAGCCAAAGACTGCTGGGCACCTAGCGAAGGGTTGCTAGGAGTCGAAGACCTAGCGAAGGACTGCTAGGAACCAGGCGAAGGACTGCTTGGAACTGAAGCCCTAGCGAAGGACAACTAGGCACCAGGCGAAGGACTGCTTGGAAACGAAGACCTGGCGAAGGACTGCTGGGCACCTGTCAAAGGACTGCTGGGCAAAAGTCCAACCGGAGGAGCCGGTTGGCAACAGGTAAATTCTCCTGAGAGGAGAAGGTTGAAGGATCGATGTGACGTGCAGAGGGGGGGGGGTGAATGCACTTTCTCGGATCGTTTGATCTCTACAAAACTGTTAGCGCAGCGGAAATAACATATAAAAGAATAACAATGCTAACAATACCAGATTTAGTTGGTATCCACCCCGGTCGGGTGACTAATCCAACAATCCTTCGGCGGATCAAACCCCGGATAACCTCCGGCTAAAACTCGTCGCTCCTTGTGGGTGGAGAAACCTCGCCACAACACCAAGGACACTTAGAGAACAAAGTAGACTACTATCTTGCCTTAGCCAAGCAAGATTCGTCAAGGAAAGATAGGAGAAAACGAACCCCTTTAAATAGGGCTCGAATCTGAAACAGCCGCTACCAGTCGACTGCCAAATGGCAGTCAACTGGTCACACTCAGATTCGACCGTTACAGCATAACGTTTGAATTCTGCCAGCCTGTTTCAGCCTATGCCAGTCGACTGCCCATGGGCCAGTCGACTGGTACACACTGAAGCCTAGGGTTTCACACCCGAGTACAAATCTCTCCGCACTCAAACCCTCCCGGCTTTAACCCCTGAGTACAAGCACTCATACTCAGACCCTCGCAATCTAGTTGACTCTTCACCAGCAGTCTTGACTGTTGCCTTCACGCCCTCTTCATCTTCGGCCCTCGTCCCTCGGATGTGCACGCAAGCCTCCAGCTTGCCTCCATGCCACCCTTCACGTACACCTCGAAGTCTGCGTCCCTCGGCTCATCATCTCTGCTATCAATGGTCTCTCAGATGTGCACGTAAGCCTCCAGCTTACCTCCATGCCATCCTTCACCTGAAAACATCAACCAAGTCCATGCGTACCTGTACACCTGCACACTCATGTACACATGTGAGAATAACACAACCCCTAACTTGACCATATTGCCCACTCATCAAAATATCATGATCCTCCAGATCATCTCAGGGCCGATTGCCCCAACAATCTCCCCCTTTTTGATGTGTGACAATATGTTAAGTTAGGTAAACATATAGCAATAATAATAGCAGAAGCAATTGAAATTCAAGCATAACACACAAGAGACAACCTCCCCCTTAACATATGCTTTCTCCCAAATTTCAACTCTTATTGCTAATCTAGAGTTAAGTTTTCCCAAACTTAACTCTAACGTCACATAACCAAACCTAAGTTTAGTTCTTAACCTAAACCTAACTTAATATTCAAATTCTCCCCCTTTGACACCATCAAAATGATTGCCCCACGCAACCCAACTTTAGATGCCAAATAGAATTTAATCCTATTTCTGAAACCCCTTTAGAAATCACACAAAGCCAATCTGTC